>JAFBJS010002170.1:44007-169025 GCA_016785265.1 Paraplagusia blochii | reverse complement strand
TGCATTATTGATGATGGAATCCTAGCCATTCTATTGGTCAGTTCTTTTGTTGATATGGGTATGGATCAAGAGGAAGGAATAGACAGATGGGACCAAAAGGAAACATTATTTCTCTGTGACCCAGCGCCAATTCATCCACGGATCAGTATCGGTCCTCGACCCAGTGGTTGGGCACCACTGGTCTAAAATGTTATTCTCTTTGTTTTAAAATGATTGAAATCACCAGTAAACACCATCCCAGTTTCATTGTAGTCATTCATGAGTTCATGCGCTCTCACCCGCAGTTGTTGCAGTTGAAGTGGTCAGGGTGGTAGGGGTCGTTCTTGAACAACAGCGGCTGTTCTTCAATGATGGCGTGACACTTCTGACAGATGTACTTGCCCAGGCCTCGAGCCTTCTCCCTGTTGTGACATGGACGACACAGGTGCCTAGTGGGAAAGAGAAGGAACACAGCCATGATAAGACAGATGACATGATGGTTGTTGTTGTCTTCTTGGTTGTGCATTTTTGGTGGAACACTTCACTTGTTCAGCTCATTCTATTACTGTAGACTGATTTCAATTTTTGTTGACTATAATAAACATGTTTTACAACAAATATATATACGGCACATTTAATATAACGTAAGCCATGGATCAGGCCATAACACTGGGCATAAAAAAACATTTTCATAATCTTGGAAAACAATTTGGATTGGTAAGAGACTTGAATTTTTCTACTTTTTTTTACTTCTTCCAGTTTGTCCCTTTCTTCAGGGGTTGACACAGTCAATATTCATCTCCCTCTGGTCTCTCCATCTTCTACTCTAACTCTAACTACCTCCATCAATCTCCTCTTTGTCTCCTACCTGGTAGCTCCATCTCTAGGATCATTCTTCTACCACTGTCCCTCCTCTGAACATGTCCAAACCATCTCAATCTGTCTTTTCCAGCTTCTTCTCCAAACCTTCCTGTCTGTGTTGTCCCTCTAATCACCTCATTCCTGATCCTGTCCATCCTTGTCTCTCCTAAAGAGAACATCAGCATCATCTTGACCTGAAGAGACTTTAAGAGTCCAATGTTTCCTCCAACTGGACACTGACATCGTGTCCCATGATATGTAAACACACTGACAGAGCAGATCTCTAACCCGGGGATAATCCACTTGTCTGTGCTATTTGAGAAACTAGTCAGTGAAAAACAGACGCTGGTCATCATGAGACTGACCGTCCAGCATTCTTCACGAAGCCCACGTCGGCCAGTACGGCCTGGCAGATGTCACAGCAGAAACAGTCCGGGTGCCAGCTGTTGTTCATGGCCTTGATGACACGACCGATGATGAATTCACCTGAAGGAGAAGCACAGAAAAAAACAGACGCACTCAGCCTGTAATCTTTCTAAGCAGGTGATAAAAATATACAGGTTAACACAATGCAGTTCCATTACTCACCACACTGGTGGCAGCATGGAGCGAAGAGCATCTGGAAGTCATGTTCGCAGTACTTCCTGCCCTCGAACTATAAATAAAATTCAGTTTTAATGACAGCAGAGGATAATATAGTATAACAAGGCTAATAATACTGAACATATAAATAGGCAAAATACTTTTCAACACACTTGGCTGCAGCTTTTAACTAAAGCGACTTACAATTGCAGAAAAAAAGTTATAAGAAACCCATCGTAAAGGATAGAAATAAATAAGAAGAATAAAGAAATATATATAGTTTTTTTCCAACATAAATTTATGTCTAATATCAATCACAGACATAAACAGGAACGAGACAAAAATATGATTTAAAGTTACATTTTAAACAATGGAAAAAAATCACAAAATAAAAATATAAAAATTTGCTAAATTTATTTTTAGTAATTTGAATGATTAATAAAAAAAGTAATTGTAATTTCCTTCTTCTGTGAGACTTTCTGTCGTGACAGCAATCAGTCAAAGGTAAAAGTGAAGTGAAGTGATTCGTTCTTTTACTAATGACAAACACAATCTCTTTGATAAAAAAAAAAAAACATCAAGCTGCTCAGATCCATTAGAGAAAACGCTGACCTTCAGTCAAGGCAGATGGAATGAGAAGATACTGGAAATGGAGTGAAAAAAAATCAATAGCACATTAAGGTTGAACTAAAAGTACTTTGTTTATGGCACCAGGCCTGTGTTTGAATTCTCTGTCTCTTCACTACTAATGAATAGATTCTTAATTTTCTAAATGTTCTTAAAGGCAAAGATTTATACAACATTTGTCTGGGTTTACAGGAAAACTCTAGATCTAGATCGTCTAGATCGCAGGTGTCAAACTCAGGCCCGAGGGCCAAATGTGGCCCACATGTATTGATATTTGGCCTGCAAGATCATATCAAATATGTACTAGAGTTGGCTTATATACTAACAGGACTTGTAGTATTAGTGATGCAGGCCAAAAATCAACAATTAATCAAGGGTAGCAATTGAAGAAGGGCAAGCCAGGCGGTTGCTTTGGGCTCCTGCCACTAGGGGGCCCAATCAAAATCTTTTTTTGCTGCAGGCAGTGATAGGGTGGGGGCCCCAGTGATATCTTGCTAGGGGCCCCATGAGACTCTAGCACTGCCCCTGCACTCAATATCTGGAAAAGGGGAAATATTTAGCGTTTATTTCTCAAGTTTGACAGTCCTGGTCTGGGAGTATCGTTTGGGAAATTATGGAATTGGGAAAAATATGGTCTATTAGTCACTTTTACTTTTGACAGCAGGACAGGGGAGGAATTGTGGACAGAAAGTCGTCCCCGGGCCAGGAGTTTGTCTTGTTTTTATTGTTTGTTGTGCAGTTGCCGTTGATGTCAACAGTGCCCTCCTGTGGCTACATATGATATGGGCTAACTTTTGGATTTTTAGATGTTATTTCCACCAAAATTGACCTTAAATAAACACAAAGAGAAAAGCATCTGCACCTGACGATCATTTTACCACAAATCAGAACAAACCGACCGACGTCTCACCTCATAGAACAGTCCCTCTGGAAACTGCTGAAAACACTGAGCGCAGACGAAACACTGCTCATGGTAGAGTTCACCATTACTGTTGACGATCTTCTCTGCTGGGGCGAAGCCGCTCTTACAGCGCTCACACATGGCGTTGGCCAAGGCATTGGCCATGTTGCTGAAATAAGAAGAGAAACGTAATAAGGACCGAGGTTGTTACACATTATATCAAGAAAATGACAAAAAAAAGAAAAAAACAGGTTCGTAGCTTTAAAGATGGACTGAGATGAGTCTCGACAGGATCACAGCGTCAAGAATCAGTCAACATTGTCTGTCCCTGCAGGTCAGATTGATGGATAATCTTGCTTCTCCCATTCATTCATTTCTTCAGTATAATATAAAACAGAAGAAAAAGACGCCGAAGTAGGAGAAGCTGAAGACGATGGAAGAGAAGATACGGAAGAGGTTCTATATAGCCAGTGTTTCCCTAGCCTTTTTTACGCCGGTTACCCCTTAAAATAAATTCCCGGTGTTCTGAAATATTTTCCTACCTATAAAATCTTCCTACCTGAATTAACTGGGAATACACACAACAAGGATTTCTCAAGTGCACACAGCCAATAATTTTCTACTAGACCGGTATAAAAAGTTAGAATATTGTATCAAAGACTCTGTGTCATTTTGAGTTTATTGTTATTGTCTTCACTGAGAAAATATTTCCTAATCAAATATAGTTGCATTATTGATGATGGAATCCTAGCCATTCTATTGGTCAGTTCTTTTGTTGATATGGGTATGGATCAAGTGGAAGGAATAGCCAGCACCGTTCTCCGACCCAGTGACTGAGGACCACTGCTTTTAACAACATATCAGCCGATACCTTTCTCCTCCTCAAACACAGCTGTGCAGAGTTCTGCTCTAGAAGGAAGATGGAAAAATGTGATGCAACGTCTTATCTTCCCACACCGACTCACACAGACTCTTGGTTTGGTTTATTCTGCAGGTTTTCTTTGGCTGCAGTTATCAGGGTGTGGGGATCAGTGAAGTGGGAAACTGGAGACCTGAGCCAAGGTTTGAGCACGAAACCCTGAGTAGACGTAGTTCAGTGTCAAGGAGGGAGAGAAATGTGATATGACATGTGAAGCTAAGAGTTGAAACCAGGGCAGGGATTCAGAGCTGGACATTTGAGGTTGAATATTTTTCAAAACCACTCCACATTTCTAGAATGTTATTAAAATGTGATCACGTTCCTTCTCTGTGTTTTCACTACACGCTGTCACATCACATCTGTTCCTCCAAATGACTGCCGTGTCTGTTTTTTATCAAGACATTTGAACACACCATAAACGTGATAAACCCTGCACTTGAACAAACACTAAGGCACTGACTCATATTTATCTAAAATTAAATTATTTAAAGAAATTTAATGATAAAAGAGATAATGTCTCCAATGTCATTGGTATGAAACTCCAGGGTTCACCTCCTGAGCAAGATCAAATCCCAGTTAGGTATGGTTGGTGCCCTCTAGTGGGCTAACCCCCCTGAAATCCTGACGAACAGATCAGTCGGTGACAATTAAATATATAGATTTTTTTAAAGAATAAGAAATAAAAGAAATGGTTTTGTTTGGAGGACAATCTTTGGAGCACCATATCTTAACGCATACGTGTCAAACTTAAGGCCCGGGGACCAAATTCAGCCCACAAAATCATTTCTTATGGCCCAGGGAAATCTTGACAAGATTTTTTTGAATTGTCTTTATAGCAGAGTTTCTTAACCTAATAGATTAAAAATAGATTTATTAAACACCAATGACCAATAATAGTTACTTAATGATTATAATTAGGTAATTATTAACCGCAGCACATATTGGTTTTGTAGGAGTAGTGATATCTGTACCGTCTTCTTTTTAACACAGGCCCTTCAAGAAAACTATGTTGTTGATGAGCTAAATAAACCGTAAGAGTAATACTCATGTTGGGAGAGGATATGAAGTCTGAAGGATATTAAAGTGATATTAACCCCCCCCCAAAAAAAACAGAGAAAGTTGCGTAATAATTTGTAGGAGCCAGAAGTGAAAATCTTCTGAGAGTTGACGACCTGGTGAAGAAAACTCAAACAGGCTTTTGGTCATTGTTTCATTTTAAGCGATACAATAAAAATGCAGAAGAATTAAGAACTGATGAAAAAATAAAAACACTCAAGAAAAACAATAAGAATTCAAGAGTGAACTGGCTGAGATGGACAAACAGCTGCAGACCAACGTGAAAACAACACAGACGTAGAGCAGAAGAAACAACTGGGTGAAACCACAGTCAGAATTCCAGCAGATGAAACAGATTAAAATGAATTAATAACATGTACAAACGTTCAGAGTTTTTCAAATCTTTACAACTGGTTGTAATGTGCTCCAAGATGGAGAGGACACAGTAACTGCCTGGGAATGTCAGTGAGGGAACAGCTATTAAACACGTCAGGACTGATTTCTGAAACTTTCTGAGAAACTTCCGTAAGAACTGCAGTCTGTACGTCCAAAAAACACAAAGTAATATTATCGCCAACCAATCAGAAATACCTCCAAACATCTTCCAGTAAAATATAAGCTAGAAATCTTTTGAAAATAATGATAATAAAGTATATTTTCTTAGAGAGTACAGGGTAAAAGAATAGTTGGAGCATCACTTTCCCTGCTTTGTGTAAAAGGTCAGAATACCAGAGTGTATCTGGGCAACACTCACACACACACACTCTCACACACACACAGTTTAACACTTCTACATTTAATGGACTTTACTATAAACTTTTCTTTATTTCAACAACATTCCTGTCAGTTGTAGAACAACTCCAAGAATCCACACAACAACAACAGCTGTAACTGGTGTTTCATTAAAGAAGACAATAAAGATGAAGATAAATCACAGCTGGTTGAAATCCCCATTTTCCCATCAATTAAACAATTGTCCACTGTATGTATCCTGCCTATGTTGCCTAATAGATTTTGGGCAGGAAGTGTTAAATCCCTTAGGCATTTCCACCTTCATATCTGCCTGCAGCACCTTGTAGGGGCTACAGACAAGTCCCAACCACAGACTGACTCTTTCCTGTGATGAAAGTCTGTTTTGTCCTGCGGAGACATCGAGACTTTTGAGCATTACTTCCTGTGAATGTGACTAATTCCCTCTAAAGCTGTGTTCAACTTCTTATATGGAGCTTCAGTCGCCCTGGTTGAACAGAGCAGTTTGACTTAGATTAGACCATTAACCTGCATTTTCTCCCAGTGAGTCTGTAGACACTGGTAGCTCCACTACATCAGACCATGACTATAAAAGGACTCTGGTTGTGGGGAAAGATTTACAACGTAGACCGTCACTTCCCTCTGCCTCTGGTCTTTTTTTTGGTTCTAGACCGGTGGTTCCCAACCCGCACAGGGGGCCGCGGTCAGTTCGTATGTGAATTGGTGACAGGCCGCAGAGAAATAATGTTTCCTTTTGGCCCCATCTGTCTATTACTTCCACTTGATCCATACCCATATCAACAAAAGAACTGACCAATAGAATGGATAGGATTCCATCATCAATAAAGTGAAGACAACAACAATAAACTCTTGTATCAATGACTCTGCGTCATTGATACAAGATTCTAACTTTCTATTCCGGTCTGGTAGCAGAAAATTATAGGCTGGGGCACTTTAGAAATCCTTGCACAGTTAATTCGGGTAGGAAGATTTTATAGGTAAGAAAATATAAAAAAAAACACCAGAAATGTAATTTTATTAAGGTGGTATTTATCAACAACAACTTAACAATCGGTCCGGGAAAATAGTACTAGACATTTTGACCAATCTGTGGCACAAATAAGGTTGGGCAACACTGTGTTAGACATTGTGTCCTCTCTGTATTTAAGGTCTGAATAAATTTCCTATTAGTGAAATAAACTTAACTTTGAAACAGCATTTAACCAAATATGAAGAACTCACAGGAGTTGTGTAACTGAAAGGTCCAGTTTTACAACCATCTCTACGGTGAAATATATCCTCAAAATAAAAACTTTTTCAGCTAAAACTCTACAAAAGTCTAAGTCTTGCCAAATATACCAGCCCCAGAGTCTCTGTGAGACAATTCTGTCCAAAAACAAGCGGAGACACAGCTGACAAATGACTGAATATTGACTCATCCCTCAGGCAGCACTGGACGCTCTCCTCTGAGGAACTGTTTTGATACAAATCTTTTTCACGATCCATCAACAATCGTGGCTGCCAACAGTTTTACAGGTAGTTGTAACATCCACCTCAGAGGTGTCACTTTTAACACAGTGGATATACAACTTGGACGGACCCCAAGACTGGGCTGGGTTGTCCTGATGGTCAGGGACACAGTTATGAAGATGGATGTAACACTTGCTTAAAGGCTTTTTTTAGTCAGAGAAAAAAAGTTTATGGATGACTTCATAACCCGCTGGATGCGCTACATCTATTTCCCGAAACCTGGGATGAGGCTAAATCTGTCAGACGTAGACGACACTCAGTATATTTAGCACTAATGTCTCTCATGCACACATACTTGGGATGCCAGTTGGCATATTCTACTTTGTACAACAACTCCCCCCTTGGCACAGAAATAGCCTTTTTAGAGTGCCCCCTACAGTAGCCCACTGAGAGATCAGAGCACAAACAGGACACCAGGGTAAATCAAACTGTTGGGTAAAACCCGGTAGGAGAATATCCGACTTCTGTAGGTTATGTAACACTGCGGTAAAGTTGAGGGCATAAATAACATGAAACCACGTTTGCTACTATGCAGATGATTCACATTTCTATAAAAAGGTAGATGTAAAGTCTGGAGTTGTTTAAGGATGAAGACATTTCTTCTGTTCATCAATCTTGGTAGACCCAAGAAGCTGATCTACTACATGTTCCACACACCTACGAGAACACATGTTACACCCAGGATATAAGAAGAAATAAACTGTGTTTCTAAAACACTGTTTACTTACAATCGAGCGTAAAAATCACAAAACTCCTTATAGACTTTGACGTCGCTTTTCCGTCTCTGAGACTTGGACACCGGGACCTCAGCTTCTCCTCCATCAGAAAACTTCAGGTGATACCCGTTCATCTCCTCGTGATGAAAATGATCATGTACTTCCATGTCCTCAGGTATGGATGAGGGAAGGACTCGTCCATTTATTTCTATGCTTGTTCTGTCCATGTTGGATCTCGATAGGCAAAAGTAGAAGATCCGAGGGGGGGGACACTTGGACGTCCACACACTCAAAAGATTCCTATCTCCTAGGACGGTGTTTGTATCCAGTGATGAGAAGTGGGGGCTCCAGACAGAACAAGGCACTGAAACAGACTGAGCTGGAAGTGCACTCCCTCTCTGCCGCTCTCCCTCACACACACCCACACTGACACCCTCTCCTGGACACACTCCCACTGCATCAGTCCCCCATCGATTCTTTTCCCTCTTTCTTTCTCTATTTTAGACGCAAACACACAAACACACCGTCTCCTCTTCTGTCACCCTGGTCTATTCTGAGGTCAGAGGCTCAGGTTTCTGACCTGACAGAGTTCACTCTTTTCTGGCCTGTGCCAAACATTCCACAAACACTAAACCTTCTTTGTGTTTTTTTTTTTTACATAGATTTTAAACACTGTGATCCAGCCCTGCTGTCAGCAGCACAGCTCAAACTCTTCCACACAGTAAAACACTGATCAGTATTGCGCAAAGTAGAAGTGGCCGCGCAGTCGGACAACCATACGACAATGAAAACAACAACACATGTTCATGTGTTTCTTATCATTGAGCAAAAACGCAGGCACACAAACAAGAGACATAAATTTTCTTCATTTTTGTTGGCGTCCATGGAACCAAACACTGACTTGTGACATTAAAACTCTTGAAATACTTTCATTTTCTTCTCTGAATGTCTCACTTTCAGCCTCTAGTGGTCATCACTAATGACCTGACTGGAATCTCTGCTGCAGAATCTGCAGAAAAGCAACAGCAACATCTATTTGTAGACATCCATCACCAGTTGATGTCCAATCCTCCACATTCCTCAGAACCCACCAATCCAAGCCTTCCTTCCACTGCGTAAATTACGCCAGATCTTATTTTTTATGTGGTTTAACTAACTAAGTGGAATCTCAAATTAACGACCGCTCCTCGAACCGTCGAAACACCAGGCCGGATTCAGAAATACATCGCAGCGACGCAAACACAAGCAACGCTCGGATGGAGCCGAGTCGCTACGTCTGTCCCATCATTCTACAAATAGACGCCCGGTGGAGCCTTAAGTCCAAACTTGGCCCTGGCAGCTGAGCGGCTGAGTTTGTATACATAGCAGACTTGTAAAAGAAACACGCAGAGAAAAACCCTCAATGTTTCTTCTTCAATTTGTCTTGAAAATTATCTGTAAAAAGAAAATATTTTGACAGTTCTTGTCTGATTTTGATCATTTAATGTAGAGTCATGGAAAAAATGATTAGGCCACAGGTGTTTCCTTTCATTTCTTGTTCACTAAAGGTAAATTACCCCATGAATACAATGAACTGGAAAACATGGAATGTTTTTGTCAGTACACGACCATAGCTTTAGGTCTAAGAAAACCATGGGGAATGGGTAGAAATCTGCTCTGAAATTAAACTAAAATAAACTATTTAAATTGTTATCATTTGTCCAAGAAAATGAATCTTTAGCAGAACCAGGCGTTAGCAAAAAATTGAGGAAACAGATTGGTCTAAAAATGTTTTCGGCCTCAAAGAGCAGGTAGGCTTGGGTTTAAAGTAAGTTACTTCAAGGACAACTGGACATAGTACGTTTTTTGAAGACGTTTGACATCTCGTCCAAGAGGGTTCTTCAGTTCTCTTGTCCAGTTGCCTCATTTTAATTACCTGCAGGACTGAGAATCTACACATAGTCTTGGGTTCTATTCCCGACGGAATCTTACTAGAGATCTGCTGTTAAGACGTTTCCAAGATTGTGATCAATAATGTTGTTATTATTCGATAAATTATTAATATTATTTATCAGTAAATTGTAGATTGCACTAGATTTTTTCAACCCCAAGAAGAGGAGTTCATGTTTAAATGACTACTTTCTACTGTGAGTTTGTGAAGTTCATAAATGCACATAACATAGGATTTAATACTGTCCCAGTAACATGATGACATTGAAGCATCCCATATATATCTCACCTGACTCAATGGTAACTAATGAAACCTATAAACTGTATTTTTGCAGCTCACGTTTAACCACTTAGTCTGGGCTGTGGTACCGATGACATACTGAGCCAAATGTGTCTCCAGACACCATTTAAAGCTTACACAGCCTTTCCACTACAGGTCATTGTTTCCACATTGAAGTCACATGGTCACCTGGTATGAGGGAGTCCTAACAACCAGGAACCAGTGTTAATTGACAGTATTAGAAGAGGGTGTGTGTCTCACTGCACAACACGTAAATCTCTGCCCCTGATTACAGTAGTGTCTCCAACCCAGTGGTGCCCACACTTATTTAACCATGGACACTGACCCGGTTGATGTAGTCGCAGCAAAGAAATGTAAAGAATCTTAATGATACAGAACATTTGCAGCCAAACTACTAACACTGCAGTAGGAAGGACAGAGAGACAGGGAGGGAGACACAGAGAGACAGGGGGGGAGAGCGAAAGAATGCCAGTCGGGATATGAATGTCCACCTAAACTTAAAAATGGCCACAGCAACTGTCAGCAGGGGACAGGGGACGAGGTGTCTCTGGGGGCGTGTTCTTGGCTCAGGCGAGGATTTTCAGACTCTTTTGAGGAGGTCAGGACAAGTCAGGGGCCGGGGCCCTGGACCTGGAGAAGAGGATGTAGGAAACATGCCATACTGCTGAACCCTTGACCAGACCTCTACTGACCCCTACAGGCCAAGTCATGAACTTTCACATATATGACATATATATGTCATAAAAATATTTGAATTGTTGACACCTAGTGTGAGAAACATTTGTCAGTCGTCGATGACATTTTTATGGATCCAAGCACATTCCTTCCTAAATATAGAGTGAAGTGTTCCATATGTATGCATATACAGTACATATATATGTATAAATATATGTATACATATACAGTACATATACATGTATGTATATGTATATACACATATATACATACATGCATATATGTATTCATATATTATATATTTATTATATATATATTTATATGTATATATAGACATACATATCTATACATACATACATATATACATATCTATTCATTTATATTTATATTTATACTGTACAAGCTCATAATGTATAATGATAAGATCAATTAAATGAGATTGCATGCTGCCATCTAGTGACGTTATGTTAAAATACAGCCGTTCATCTGATTTCCAATGTGGTGATATTAAATACTTATTTCAAACTTAATTGAACCAATACCAATACAGGCCCAGTAACATCCAATCATTTTTCTGTACAAACTCATTATGACGTATGACTGTGAGATCAATTAAATAAGCCTCAGTGCTGCCATCTAGTGACGCTGTTTTAATATACAGCCGTTCATCCCCAAAACTATGTTTGAGGCACACATTATTTGGCGAAACATTATTGAAAAAAAAATGTATCACTAACGATTAAAAACAAGGCAGTGTTTCTTTTTTGGAGACTCCATTGGAGGACTCATGGAGAACCCTCATTCCCAGATGGTTCCAAACAAGGAGCCTCAGGTTGACAGGTTGAAGAAACAAATCAAACACACCCTTATTCACACACTGTGTCAACAGCAACCATAGCAACAGGGACATGTGGACTGTTTGGTGCAAAACCATTGACAAGGCATGAAGTGTGTGTGCACTTCTACACAACACTCAGTGACACACACTGATTCACTGTGTGAGCAAACATTATTTATGACCCACGTTTCCCTTTGTTTTGCACAGAGAGTTTCCGAAGCCTGTTTGACCCAAGGTCCTGTTAAAAAACATGCACAGGATAGAAGTGAAAGTTCAACGTCCTGATGGGTTGAAACACCTCACTGACAGAATCCACAGTGGACCATCATGAACCATCATGAACCTGTGCAAAAAATACAGGTAACCTGGTCTGAGACTGAGGGCTGGAGGACAAGACACCAGGCTGATTTGATTGCAACTTGGGACACGACTAGAAGAGCTTCTTTCATTGCGTCCACATTCCTCACATTCCACTGATCACTTCAAGATCACACATGGACATGGACACTGAAGACAGAGGTGTGTTTGAAGGAGAGAGAAACTAAAGTCCTGAAGGTAATAAATCATTATTTAGTTATCAGTATTTAAACTCGATGACTCTGTCACTGCACTAAACAAACTAACTCTCTCCATCATTAACTTGTGAAGGAATAAAAGAAAGTTGACGTCCAGCTAAACAGGATGAAGACTCAATGTAAACACAGGAGTTGATTAAAAAAGTAACGACACAATTTCTGCAAAAACAATTGTAAACGAAGATGCTGCAAAAAATCGACAAAGTAACAGCAGTTAATGGGTACAATTTGTCAAAATTGGTCTGAAAAACTGAACTAAGAAGCTAAAAGCCCCAAAAAGTAGCATGAAAAATTGTAAATATCTTAATAAAAAAGTTATGAAACAATATTTTTAGTACTGTCAAAATTTATAGAAGTCTGAAGGTAAAAGTAAGAATATCAGAAACTCACTAATAGGGTTAAAATAATTATAAAAAGTGTTTTCAATTTAATAAAATGTAAAAAATGGGTTAACAAATGTGTTGACCTGAAGAGCAGATGCAAAGACCCAGGGTGGAGAACTCACCTGAGGTTTCCCAGACCTCCATAACTGTCTGGCCTCTCCTGTCTCCGTCTGTACAAGTCTGAGTTTGTCAACTCCTTCAGTCTCAGAGAATCCATCTCCTCTTTGTCCCCACTCGTCCCTCCCTTCCTGTCCTTCAAACCCTGATCGGCTGAAAACAATCGTCTCACAGAGAAGAGGAAACCGCAGCTCAGAATGTGTTGGGTTTGAATCCAAAGATTAAACCTAGTGCTGCCTCACTGCCCTCACCCTCTCACTCCAACACACCTCCAGGGCTATGACTGTGACGGAGGTGTGGTCTCACTGCCTGCACACCTATCAGCTACACCTTGCTCCTGCTCATCCCGGTTCCTCCTCAGGTAGAAGGGAGGAGGAAGGAAGAGGGGAGGATCTCCGAGGAATGGAGCGAGAGAGGGAGAGACGTTTAAGAGAAGGTCAGCAATTCTCCTCTCTGGGTTTTTATCCCAGTTCCTCCCACGTTTTCTCCCCCCCATGGACGTCAACAAAAAGACATTTGTTGATGAAGAAAGTAGAGAAAAACAGGAAAAAAAATCTGGTGCATGGTTTATACAAAGTCAAACTGTAAATGCTGACAAAGTCTGAAATGTCAAATTATGAATAATTCATCACAATGTTACTGTATGTAGGAGCGAGTGCTCCTCTCCTCCTCTCCTCTCCTGCTCTCCTCTCCTCTCCTGCCTCGTCTCCTCTCCGTACCTCCTGTTCCCTGTCCTCTCAGCACAAAAACAAACTTCTATTATCAGTAAACAGAGGAAAGATTTTTCAAATTGTTTAATGACAAACCAGAACTAAGGATCAGTCAGAAGACACTGAACCAACCTGGGAAGGACAACAAGAAAATGTCTGTGAAAAAAATACCTGAGATTAATCAAAATATTGAGATTAATTTTATCTAAAGTCTGATAAAAAATACTTTAAATCTTGACAGAACTTTTTTTTCTTCTCCTTCTCATCCACACCACCATTTCTCCACTTTTCCCTTCAACCTTTTTTTACACCATACAGATGTTCACTTTGACAAGCCTGTCTTGACCTGTTCAACATTCCACACACCAAGGTAAAATCTGACTGTTGAGCTTAAGAAGAGATTTTTCTTCTTGTTTAAATGTATTTTACATCAAGAAAATTTATTTTAAATTCAACTTAACTTCCATTAACTGAGACAATACAATGATTAGACGAGGAGTATTAGACTTTAAGTTGTTGTAAGTGGGTAATCTTTAAAAAAATGCAGGTTTTTGAATTCCTTAAAATTTAAACATAGGACAAAATATATAAAGGAAAATTCAAGCAATTTGTCTTTTTGTTTTTCACATCAAAGATTCTCAGTCATCCAGATCAAGGTTACAAAAATTCTTTAGCCAAATGGAAATTACGTTTTTTGAAAACATGTCACCTCTCATCTAAGAGGCTTCGTCATTTCTTTGACTGACAAGTAACAGACATAATACGTAAGTCAGAAAAAAAAAATTCATCACATTTTCTGTGTATTTTAGACCAGACTTCCAAACGTTTTTGCATCATGTCTCGTACATTTTTCATGGACCTGTTATGGCAGATAAATATCCATTCTGAAATATTTTCCTACCTATAAAATCTTCCTACCACCATTAACTGTGCATGGGAGGATTTCTCCAAGGATTTCTCCAGTCCACACAGGCTATAACTTCCTGCTACCAGACCGGTATAAAAAGTTAGAATCTTGTATCAATGACTCTGCGTCATTTTGACTTTATTAATGTTGTCTTCACTGAGAAAATATTCCTGTGTAAGTGTAAGTAATAGACAGATGGAAACATTATTTCTCTGCGGCCCAGCAACTATTCACCCACGGACCGGTACTGGTCCCCAGGCCAGTGGTTGGGGACCACTGTTTTATACCACAAAATCCATCCAATTAACCACCATCAGAATAATCATAAGAATTCACATTAAACATGACTAGGCATTAACTGCTTATCTAACAACAACACAGTTTCTTGTTTTTTTGACAGGCTGAAGCATCGGCTTCACTTCAGTGAAGGTTAATCCTATAATTCACAAAATTATCCTGGACAATTTATGACAAATTATAACAGTAATCTTATGTCAACACAGCTCATTTGTTAAATCCTGCTTCAACATCAGGCCCTGAGTCCCTGGAACACAGAAACACATTTACTGCTTCTAGTCCTAGAAGAATTCACACATACTAGAAGGTTCCTGGACTGGGTTACATCAGACTGGTCCTCATAAAACCGACAAATACATGAACACACACTTCGTTCTACACTCCCACAGAAACCAAACACCACTAAGAACACTTTACTGACATGTGTGGACACTGCATCCATGAGGACAACATAGGTACTGCAGCTGCTTTCATTTCCTTCAACTCTCAGAATGTTATCTTCTATAAAAACATCAGGTGACTTCCAACTAATTCCATAGTTGTTAACGCTCTGACGATGGTGTCAAAAGTACAGGAGATAAGAAACAAAACAATCATACTGACCCAGCAAATAAAAGGAAGTTAGATGTAACTGAACTACAAAAAGAGGAAGTGGAAAGAAATGGTCATAAAACAGCTTAAATCAGTCGCAGAAATTTAACAAAACTGCAAAAAAATATCGATGAAATCCAGCTAAAATTTAAATGAATCGCATCTGAAACAAGGGATCAAAAATCCCAGGCTGAAGTGTACTTTAATGGTTCTATATAGCGCAGAGGCTCTGAATGCATGAATGTAAATGCATTGTCATCACATGCAGTAGTGCAGTCATATACAGTAGTGCGTTCTGTCAGGAAGGAAGTGAAACAGTCGATGCAATCAAACAAAACTACAGTCAAAACAGTCCGTGCAATAATTTCAACTCAACTCACCAATGATTTCTGCAGCACTGAAGTGAAGACAATAACCTGCTTATTGTTTAGTTGCCACTATAAACTATAAGCTGTTCAGCCAGAGAGTAGAACCACGTCATTTCCTATTGGCTGGTGTGTGTGTGGGTGTGTATTAGTTACAACAGCTGGAACAGTCCTAGATGTTTAGACCTGGAGTTGAACCTCAAAAATACCCAACAATGTCAAATAATCAACAAATATGGCAACAATTTAATGGCAACCATGAAATCTTTCATTGTAGCTACAAAAAAATTATTACGATTTCATAGAAAAACTAACTGTCAATGAGTAGAATATAACAATATTTGGTTTGGCAACAACTATATCGTCAATAAATACAGTGATAGATTATTATATGCCACTAAGATTATTTTTAGGTATAGATTAAAAAATATCAAACCACACAGAGCAAAGTAAAGACGGAACTGACCATTAGACAAGAGAAAATGGTGAGATATGCTATGAAAAATGAGGCAACTCGAGTAAGGAAGAGTGTGTTTGCTTTGCTGATTAAATACAGAGAAATAATAGTTTTATTAGTTATCTTGTCTAGGTAAATTAACTATGTCTAGGAGAATTAACTATTTTAAAGCCAAAACATTTTACTATTTAGATCAGATTAAAAAACAAAACACCATTTTCAAAGGGAGGGTAAAGAGAAAATGTGATGTAGGGAGGGAATATCCCATTATTCCAATGTACAAACAAGTAATTTTTTCCGACATTTTAACCAAGCTTCGAGGAAGGACCGTGTAACGAGTGTTCGTCTGAGCTTCACTCTTTCTTTCACTCTCTGTCTCACTCTTTCAGCATTCCTCATTGAACAAGTGCAAATTGAAATTTCTGGGGGATGGAACTAATTGATTGATTTTTTTTTTATGGGTAAAATTCAATCAAGTTATGAGCTGAATGACTAACGAAGGCTGCTGTGGAAAGGACTACACTTGTAGGTCGGGGCCCCACTGTATATTGTTTCTGTGCCTGGTGTCATGATAAAAATAAAGCAATAATTAATTCTCCCAAATCCACTGAATCATAAACAACCTACAAACGTCAGGTTACTGGTGTTTCTATTACAAAGTAAAAGTTTTAGGTTGAACAGCAACACCGTGGAACCACAGTACACACAGAGAAACAGATCACAGATCAGCTCACTGCTCTTCCTAACAAGGACACGTCCACTGTCTGCAGTCTGACACTCACTCCTCTACGCTGCAGTTGTATCAACAGGGCGGCGATAGAGAAATCCAGGAATACGCAGCCACAAGTGTCCTCAGTGTGCCATAAATAACATATTCCTCTCAGACTGTGATCTACATGATGGCTGGAACACACAGCAGCATTCACTCTCTGGCTGAGAAGCCCTTTTTTTCTGCTTTAAACAGCAGTCTGTTGGGAGTAGATGGCAGGAAATGGTTTCGTATGCAATAACTACTGTCCAGTGACTTTGGGTGGACATTCCAGTGAGGGGAGGAGGCTGATGTGGAGAAAAGACAGAAACATCCTCCTCTTTCTCTACTCCACTCACTGGTTTGTTTGTTAACTAGAACTCAACGTGTGGTGTTGCAACGACTTGAGACTTAACGGGTATTTAACGGTGACTCAGTTGACTTCAGACACAACAAGTGCTAAATTATCCTGATCTCAGATCAGTGTAATTTAAAAAAAAGAAGACATAGTATTCTTCAAAAATCCTAAAAACATCAGCACTGATATGATTTATTTTCTATGCTGTTTAAACATAAAAAAGTATTACAAAAAAGTTATAAAAATTGACTTTAACCATATATAGTAGACAGGGCGGTCCCTACTTTTCCCCATTTTATTTGACATCATGTCAAGCAAACTATGGTAGTAAATGGGAACAGTGAGTGGGTATGGTGCCATGCTCGGTGGTTACCTGGCAGCCGGTGGACTTGAACCTGAAACCCCTGAAACTGCCCCAAAAGACATTACAGACAAACTTGTCATTTTTTCCTATAATTTGATTTTTCCCCCCACAAATTCACAAAGTGAGTTTTGGCTGCATTAATTCTGTGTGTAGATTAATCAACTTATTAACATTTCAAGATGTGATTTTGTATTTAACCAGAGCTAAGCAAACACAGAGCAGGAAGTCAAACAATAAATTTTGAATCGTATAATAGGTGTTTATTTAAATTGTATTGTATATGTATTGTTTGCTTCTTGCCTTTTTACAAAACAAAAACTAGCTTTTTGGCTAATTTTAGCTTTTTTTAACAACGTGTAATCATGTGTTTTATGAAACTAAAATTAATATTAATACTCACGGTCATTAATTAAGGACACAAACCAGATTCAACTACTCAAAAAACATAGACAAATATGTTTTTCCTGTCAATTCTTTCACTCGTTTAGTTTACCAGTGTAACAATGGCGGGAAACCGAGGAACCGATCTTAAATCTTGGTTTGATTGATCAACCTGTGCGGTCTACAATGGACCAATCATCAAAATGACGATACTGACACAATAAAAATCGATAAAACTCCTTAAAAATCGAATATATTTGATTTTTAAGCATCTCAATCCGTTATCCAACACGCCTGATGACGTAAAGACTAAACGTTGTTTACTTTATACAGTAAAACTCGGAGGAGAGAATGAAACTTCACCATCAGTCCAATAGAGGGCGGTATCATGTACCGTTTTCAGCAGATGTGATTTCAGGGATTAGTGTGTAGATAAGCTTTCCATAATGAAAAATATCTCTTTTTAAGCTGAAAACGGGACGGTTTGGTAAATAAAAAGCTTAGCTAACGTTACTACCTCAAAACAATGATCAAACCACAGTAGAACATCACCAAACTGCCGGACTACTTTCTCCACACTATTCATTTTCTTTTTATCCAGAGTCTAAGTGTTAATAGTCAACATGTCCGACGAAAGTTCTGGTTTAATAAGTTGTTCAAATGTCCAACTCACCCGTTCGTCATCTCTGAAACGGCCAGCATCACTGTAGTGTTTCCCACAGCAGCGGTACAGATGTTCAGCGGCGGCCGGAGGACACGGACGGATAGAATGGCGCAGGGAGGGAGCCTCGCCTCGGCCCTGTAATGTAAAAGACACTTCCGGAAAGGCCTTTCAAAACAAAAGCAGCTCTTAGACGGTATAGAAAAGGCTGAAAGCAATTTTGCATTTAGACAGATAAATAACCTGACTTGGCACGTGTGTCCAATTTAAGGACCAATTGTGACCCCTAGGTGAGAAGGTTTGCCCGGCCCCAATTTATAGTAATGTATATCTGTATTAGTAGTAGTAGAAGTATACCACAGTAAGGTAATACAGAAATACAAATAATAATTGACAGAAATTTAATCATTTTTGACATGAGATATTATCAAATTTACAATTTTATAGCGACCCTTAGCTGATATAATACGGAGTATTGATTGTTTTACGCATTATTTTGTCTTGGTAAATGAAGCACTCATTCATTACAAGAACCCAAACTTTTTTAACCCAAAACTTTCACATATAGTTAGGGAAACTGATGTAGGAAGGTAACACATTAGGGCCTCTACTTACGAGCTACCTGCCATTAGAACAAACTTTTCCGCCATTTGAACCAAGCTACAAGGAAGGACCGAGTATCAGAGCATCACTTTTCATCTTATTCCAGTTTAGCTAGCACTTGTATTGAGTTAGCTGTTATTATTTGTCTTGCCTGATCCAAATTTGTTTGGATATAAATTTATGCTTTGTAAATTATTGGGATAACAATGTAAATTAAATCAAAAGAATACAATACCAACCTGAAAAATGACAGGTGTAAAAGTATTTTAAATCAAAACAAAAAACATGAACTAAAATTTCTTGAGAACCCACAGCTAACGTCAGAAGAGGCTTCTGGGGAGGCTGTGCTTTTATTTTGAAGATGACCGGTTTTATTTCTTCGTGTGTTTACAGTAGCTTTTCACTTAGACTGTTTTTTTTTACTTTGCTTGATTTTACAGCCGTCAAAGTGTGAGATCCGCCCTGAGACCACAACGACGGGGGAGACGTGTTTGTGGGTGAAGTTTGTAAACATGTGACGCCTCTAAAACCCAGAGTACGTGAAGCATCACGTTATCCACACTGTCTGTAAAGTTACACTTTTCACATACAACTTCAACATGGCGGGTGAAAAAAAATTACTCCCAATAGGAAAGGATGTGTCACGTGGAAGTAGTGAGTAAAATTAGGGGATAAACAAAGACAACAGTATGAAAGGGTGTTGGAGATTTAACGTGTCGTGGCAGGAAGTTGGAGTCGGAACAACGTGTTTACTTCTATCAGCGGTTGCACATTTGTCTGCTATTATTTGTTGTTTCCTGCCCCTGGAAACGTCACGGTGACAGAAAACCACATTTGCTGCCTTAAATGGAAAAAAGCCTTCACAGGCGGTCTGCTCCTCCAGGAGGGACGTGGACTTTCATAGTTAAAAGTCCAATTCATAGAAAAAGAGGGAGAGGCTGAGCCGAGGAGATGGAAACTCCTGGAATTACAGGAAAGACAAAGTAGTGTACTGTTTTCCTTACACCTCCAAAATACCATGTACAATAAAAAAAAAATACTGTACAGTAAAGTAGTGCTAAAACTGACACTTAAATACAATTAGGAAACAATATACTCACACATCTTAATCGGAATCATGTTCCACTGCCTACCACTAGAGGGAGTCCAAGAACCAACAGTGGTACACACACCATAGTTTGAGTACCACAGGCACAATACACTGAATAATAAAGCCCTTTAAATTAATCTACAAATATAATTCAACCAGGATCTAAAAAACAGGAAACTTGTTTTTTTAATTATTAGCATTTTAAATTTACATTTCTTGTTTAAGAAAGTGAACTAAGTTGTTGTTACTTTAAAACCAATGTTATTTTAGGGTATGTTTTTACCGCATTTTTGCAGTATCAAAAGTACCAAAATAAGTTAAAAAAATGTAAAGAAAATAAAAATAAATCTGGCAAAACAAGTGATGTCACCACTAGATGTTGCTAAATCTTGCTCAGGCTTGGCAGGACTGATACCGACAGGATGAAGATGACTAGTGGTGTCCAAGATTGAAAAATTAAATAAAGGCAGAACAACAGCAAAACAAAGTCAATATTATAAAAATCAGAGCAAAAGAATATCTTTATTCTTGAGTTACATAAAGAAATAAATCTTAGAAATAAACTTTACCCTTATTTATGTAAATTATGACGTCAGCCCTGTCTTTGCAACAGTTACAACAGAATAGATTCTCGATCACTCCCCTATACAGTAAATATTTAACGGATCTTCATAGTTTCTGCAGGCACCATGTAGTATAAATAAAAAGCAACTTAAAAAAAAACCTTCCACCTTAAATGGCCTGAAAACAGAGAAAACCTGCAGGCAGGGGAATGAGTTTAGACAAAATCCAGTTTGTGGAAGTGGAAGCAGGGCCTGCAAGATGGAATCATTATTTGCGTCAACAGAGGTCAGAGATTTTGATAAGACACTAAACAACAAAGACGTTTGTCGTCCCACTCAAGGACACTTCAGAGGGGATGACGTCACGTATGGAATGACGATCTGTCTGTAGGTGGAGCTGCAATGAATCTACCGTGTCTCAGGCTGGAAAGCTAATGTCCGAGAGTCAATTATGCACTTGAGAAAAAACCCCACAAAGAACAGATTACGCAAAGGAAAAAATATATAAACAATTAATTAAATAACAAATATGGGAAAAAATATATGGTTTTGGAAATGCAGCGAAAATCTGATTATATGGTAAAAAAAACATTTTAGAAATAATTTATTTTATTAGTAATTCTAATGAATAGGACGGATAGGTGAGTACATTTAAGTATTTACTCTTTTCATCTTTAGGACCATTAGGGAGACACATTAACAGATGACGTATACGCACGGCCAGTTTGAAAGGTAGTGTAATGCACATTCAGAAGTCTTCACTTGTCAACTAGGACATAAAAAAGTAACCCAAAGCTCATGAAGCTTCCACTGCACGCCTGTGTACGCCCATAAAAACTGTAAAATCCCAAAACTAAAAAATTACCTTCAAATTAAATTAAGTTAATATCCGTCGCGGCCCATTCACAATGACTTATCCAGATGTTGATGCCTTGAAAAAGGTGTTCGATCAGGAAGACAGGATAATCTCACAGCTCAAGTTCACTAACAACAACAGGGTAATTTTACCCACTGTGCACTTCATTTTTAATGTTCACGTAAAATATTTTGGTATTGACTCAACCCTTCACCTTCATTCTTGTCTTCTACATTCATTGGTCCTCAACTCAAACCGTGAATAAATGCCCGGATAAAGTCCCAGCCACGGAAAATGTCAAAAATGCACAATATCACTGCTTGCTGCAGTTTTCACAGATGAATCTCAGTTAGGCCCAAGCATTATACTCCCAAAGTTTGTGTTAACGTTATGACAATGAGGTTTATCTGATCCCAGACCAGCTGTGGAGATATGAGGACCAGCCGGTGCCTCGTGATGCAGGCCCTTCTTCTGTACCTGTATGGAGGAACACCAGGAACACAACAAGTTAGAAACAAAAACAAACTGATCTGGTAACAGAACAATAGGAGGAAATCAGCTGCCTTCACAAAACTGACAAATCTCAAAGGTGCTTGATTAAAGAACTGTTATTTATGTAAATTCATAACAATATTGGAGAAACTCTCTGTTTCTCTACTCTACCTTGTGCAATCGCTGAAAGCTTGCTCTTTTCTTCTGGACTGAGCTGCAGCATGGTGTGAATAACGGGAAGGAGCGCCTGCCGCTCGCTGCCAGATCTCAGGAATATAAACTGCAGCAGGACATTCTTCAGATATTCCAGGTTGGCCACACTCTTCTCCCTCTCGTGGTTTCGCTCGAGCCGACGCACTTCACTTTTCAGCAACTGCAAGGTTAAATATAAACTACTATAAATCTAGAATATTTCATTATGTTTTATGTAAATTTAAATGATACTGATGAATGGTATTATTAATCAAAGCTGGAAGGAAGGAAGGCAAACTGCCTGTCATTGTGACATTGTGATTCACACATCGCACACAAAAGAATGTGTCCTCTACCTTAAACTCATCACCAAAGTGAACAGTTGGCAGCCTGGGGAGCTGTGAGTGGGAACGGTGCCATGTTCAGTGCACCTGAGTGATAAACTGGCAGTTGATGGATTTGAACCTGGAACCCTCCAGACTTCAGTCCAGTTCTCTAACCACTACCCGAACATAACGTGTATTTCACTTTAGGGCAGTGGTGGCCTAGTGGTTAAGGAACCCCCAACATTTGTTGTGACACGGATCGATTAACTGTCTCGAACTATTTTCATGGACCAAATATCCCTTATTAAAATTTAATTTACGGTGTGTAATATTTTCCTACCTATAAAATCTTCCTACCCGAATTAACTACAAGGATTTCTCAAGTGCCCACAGCCTATAATTATCTGCTACCAGACCGGTATACAAGGTTAGAATCTTGTATCAATGACTCATCAATGCAAACATTTTGAATCTATTTGCGTCATTTTGAGTCTATTGTTGTCTTCACTGAGAAAATATTTCCTAATCAAATATAGTTGTATTATTGATGATGGAATCCTTTTTTTTGTTGATATAGGTATGGGTTGAGTGTAAGTAATAGCCAGATGGGGCCAAAAAGAAACATTATTTCTCCAAATACACCACGGACCGGTCCCCGGCCCAGTGGTTAGGAACCACTGATGTGGGTCACAATGTCACAATGAGTTTGCTTTTCTCATTCATGTTTATATTTTAAGTAAGCAGATAATTCAAGTAATATTAAATATTTTATTTAACGACGCTTCATGCGATATGATGCTACACTCAACACGTCCAAATATAGTTTTGTTTCGACGCTAAGCTATTTTGTTCCTTTGCGCTCTCCGTAGTTCGCATACTACGTCACATTATCAAACATGGCGGAGCTCCAGTGACAGAGAGGACAGCGCTGCTCCGAAGACACTCTTTACGACTTCACTATGACAACTCTCAACCATTAATTTACTAGAATTTTCCTTGTGTTTATTCACAAACTAAGAACAATGGGATTGGAGCGTTTACTGTTTCAAGTTTCAGGGTTTTGCTCCCGGAAGCCGCCGCTCTACAACATCCAACCCTCAGTAAGACTATTCAAAAAGGCGTGTTTGTCCACACAGAGTTCACCGAACATCCAGTCAGCCCGGACGGGTTTTTCTGCTCTGTGCAGGAGGATATTTTCCACCACAAAATCACTACCATCCCGCCGGGACCTCAGCTCGAGCTTCAGCCAACCCTCCAAAGATGTTACGCTGTTCCATCACGACAACACAAAGTTCGCCCGGCTTCTGTCGCTCTTCTGCGGCGGACAGTTTGTCTTCTGGTCGTACCTGTCTCACTTCGCCTTCACCGGCCTCAGAAACACGGACAAAAACAAGGCGTCCAACACCACTGTAACAGGTCTGGCTGGGATGTGGAGTTTCGACATGAACCTGGGCTCTAACGCATGGAGGTACAGCTTCACGCTCGGCTCCCTGGCTGTAGGGTTGGCCATCGTCGGCCTCGGTGTTCTTTTTTGTCGGCGCTCCGTGAGCAAAGTAGTTTTACACCAAGGAGGGAAAATGGTGACATTCTGCACCCAGTCACCGCTGGGGGCGCACCGAGGCAGCAGAATAACAGTGCCGCTGTCTGAGGTGGCCTGTTACACCCACAGACACGACTCCCCCTCGTACATCCCACTGAAGGTGAAGGGATACAGAATGTTCTTCATACTGGACCAAGAAGGGACTCTGAACAACACCAGGTTGTTCGACCTCACTGTTGGGGCATATCGGTCCTTGTAAACATGGAGCAACTTCAAGAACAAATCGTAATAAAATAAAAATAAAATTATACACTGGCGCTGTAATTTTTTGTGAAATAAAATCCAGCAAATTTAACAACAACCCTAAGTGTGAGTCTATCCATGTTGTCTGGTTTTTGCAGCGACTATTTAACTTGTAAATCATATATGTCAAACTCAAGGCCTGGGGGCCAATTACGGCCCACCAATAGATTATGTATGGCCGCAGGATCTTCCAATGCATTTTATAACGTTAATGCAGCAGAGTTACTTGACCTAATGAATAAAAAAGGTGTTGTTTCACAGCAACAACAAATATTAGTTATGTAAATAAATAAATAATAAACTGTAACATGTATTAATGTTATGGAGTAGTTACATCTAGAGTCTTCCAAAGGAAATTGTTTGTTGATGTGGCCCGCTGGTAAAAATGATTATCTGTCATTTTTTGGAGACAATACTGTGTATAACAAAATAAAATTGACAAATTTACCGTAAAATTAATGTTCCCTTAAATTGAATACAACATTTAAAGAAAAAATGAGTTTGAAAATATGGGATTTTAACTTCTTTTTTCAGACAAATGTTATTTATAAATTATTAAAAATAAAATTAGTTACAATCATTTTGTTTAGACTATCTTTCAGTTGCCTCACCACAAAGTCTCACAGTACGGGTGCAGTGTGATTTGGGTCGCGGAGTGGCGGAGACTGCTGCCCCTGCGACACGGTCATGGATAAGCAAATGAAGATGAATGAATGTCCTGTCTGTGTTTTGTGCAGATGTACATACAGTGATCTGCTCCATCAGAACAGCGTTGGTGGCCTCTGTTTCGTGCAGCAGGCTGTTCATGTGCTCCATGCTGCGTGTGGCTGTGGTCAGCTTCTGGTTGAGCTCCTCTTTGGTCGGCTCCACCGTCCACACAAATGGCTCTGGAGATGAATACAAAAAATTTGTTGAATTGAATTGAATAAAAGAACAAGTAATTTGATATTAATATGGATTTCTGCAGTGACACACACCTTTTTTGGGATCTGGCGACATGAGGAGCTGCTCCAGGGAAGGAAGGGGTGTGAGTGTGGGAGAGGTATTTTCACTTTCAATCATTTCCATTCCCTCTCCTTCTTCTCTGGCCATTGATTGGACGTCGCTGAGTGACATCATCCCCAGTCCTGTCTGGATTTGGTCTCCATTTCTGCGTTGAATGTCTAATCCCAAGGGCTTTCGATTAGACTGCATCGACACTGGACCTAATAGAGGACATAATAGATTTAATCTTGACCACTGACTATTATAACTCAATATTAAACCAGTCATTTAAAATTAATTTTACAAGAATCTAACACGGAGATGGTAAAAGGTGTCCTACTTCTTTGTGACATGAGGGGGCACCAGACTCACTTTTGTGTGTCAACCAGCTGTGTAGCATTATAGAACTAGAACAAAAGGCTGAGGTAAAAGTGTGTGTGTGAGTAAGAGTGGGTGGACAAAAGAAAAGATTATGATTTATGGACCTGACACCGACTCCTTGTGAGTTGCCTCATCTGCTCTCAGCTGTGAGACTCTGACTGAGGTAACAGTCAAAACAACAACATTGATCTAAATGTAACTCACTGTTATTTAATGTATTTAACACAACACAGTGACAGCGTTACAGAAAGGGACAGTTTTTTGATTTGGGTGAAGTAGAAGATAACATTTATATTATCTTTATAACATTTTCTGACTTTCTAAACAGTTTAATGTAGCCTTTTATTATTATACTGGTTCCATGTATCAGTCCAATCCTGGCGCTCACTAATGATGAGCCTGTCCAGATGCCACAGTGAACTGTTTGTTCCACTGGGAAGAGGAACATACTGTAGCTCAGGTGCCTGAGCAACACCTGGCAATTCCACACATGTAAACATCTCGCTTTCCTTTCCAAGTTTTTACTGTGTGTGTGATTTTTTTTTTTTTTGCCAGATGTGTGGGAGGTGATGAATGTGCTTCCAGCACTGTTTGTTTACCACCGTCTTACTCTGTTCCCTTTCCCACATTTCCTCTTAACTGCTGTATGACATTTGCCTTTTGTGCAACCTGTGAGTCACTTACGTCCAACCGGACCGTTTAAATGTCTCGTCTTATTTTCATAGACCGGTCATTAAGCAGATAATTACCGCTTAATAAAATATAATTGTCGGTGTTCTGAAAATTTTCCCTACCTATAAAATCTTCCTACCCAAACTAACTGTGCACGAGCACGACAAGGATTTCTCAAGTGCACACAGCCTATAACTATCTGTATTTTATCTGTTATAACTGCACAGTGTTGAGGGTTTGTCAGGTGGTGAGAAAGACATGGTTCACAAAGTCAACATGTCCATGAGTCTTACTGTTCTGGCTCTGCAGGGCAAACAGTTGCTCCTCAACACGGGTCAGCTGGCTCTGCAGGGTCTCCACCATTGCCCTGTGGTCATCCTGCACCTTCCTCATCTGTTCTCTATACGTCTGGCGCTGGCCCTCGACCTGGGACAACTGGTCAGCCTGAGACTGGGTCAAGTCTGACCGCAGGGTGACGTTTTCTGACTGCACCGTCAGGAGCCTGCAGACGGAGATGGAGTGAGAGCAAATCAAAGATCAGAGCAGAAACTGCACAAAACACAGCCTGAAATCTGCCAGACGATACAAGACACGAGACAAAAACGTTCAGCTGAAACAAAAGGATACAACGTGGTCACACAGTACGAGTCTGTCCTCCTCACCTCTCACGCAGTTCAGCCTCCTTTCCAATATTCTCCTGCAAGATTTTGTTGTGTCTCTCCAGAAGAGTGTCGTGTTCGACTTGAAGCTGCTGCAGCTCAGCTGTGCAGCTCTGGAGGTTCTGCTGGCTTTCTATCAGCCTGGTCTTCAGCTGGTCCACCTGAGAGGACCACTGATCCCTGCCAGACACACCACTCATTCATTACAATTACAGCACTTTTATAAAACCTGACAGGCACAGACTCCCTGAGTCGAGGTTCTCTCCAGTGTGTGTCACAGGAGTTTGAACATGTAAAAATAACTTATTTTTACCATAATAAAATATATTTTTTCTGTGTTTCAGATCTGTTTTCATCTCTAACTGGTTAAAAGTCCTGACAAAAGTGGTTAAAAGTAGAGTCCTTCAGTAGGGAGTGTGTGTTTGCGGAATTTTAAAGTAGTCATTAGAGGAAAACTAATGCAGCTTTCAGTTTGGTAACTTTCTAACCCTCCTTTAATTGTGAATAATGCTGCAGCTAAGTGTTAAGATTTTAATTCCTTTAGTGATCGAGTAATTAAAGCTCCACTGTTTTTTTAATCAAACACAATTATAATTCTTCAAATAAATTCGATCACACCACCCACACACTCCTTTTTATGCACTTAGCAAAACAATAAAAATATGGATTGTAAATGAAATAAAGTGCAACATGAAAACCACAGGGGAAGGAACGAATAAACACATTAAACCAGTGTTCCCCATTTTTTTTTTCCATAGACCGTTCAGTAAGTTGTGGGAGATAAATACCCCTTAATAAAATTCAATTTCTGGTGTTCTCCAAAAGGTTCCTACCTATAAAATCTTCCTACCCGAATTAACTGTGCATGGGCACAACAAGGATTTCAAGTGCACACAGCCTATAATTTTCTCCTACCAGACCGGTATAAAAAGTTAGAATTTTGTATAAATGTATCTGCGTCATTTTGAGTTTATTGTTGTTGTCTTCACTGAGAAAATATTTCATAATCAAATATAGTAATAGACAGATGGGGCCAAAAGGAAACGTTATGTCTCTGCGCCCCCGCACTAATTCACCCACGGACCGATACTGCCCCCGGCCCAGTGATTGGGGACCACTGCATTAAAATACTCAAGCACAGATTCTTCATGGTGTATCTCACCTCTCTAGTTTGCCAGCATCTCCTTCACCCTGAGCTGTGGTTTTGTTTTTCTGCTGTTTGAGGACATTATGAACTCTCACTTTGTAGCTCTCAAACTCACTGGTTGTTGCCACAAGCTCGGTCTGAAATAAAAGTAAATCAATGAAAAGAGAGTCAGTGTAAATATATGCAGCAGTTAAACAGAATAAAACCCCAACAATAAAACAATGACACTAATACACATTAATATAAACCAGTCAGATTAGCTGTACCTTAGCGTTATCCCTCTCTGTCTGCAGGCTGCTGATGCGCTGTTGC
This sequence comes from Paraplagusia blochii, assembly GCA_016785265.1. NCBI lineage: Eukaryota > Metazoa > Chordata > Actinopteri > Pleuronectiformes > Cynoglossidae > Paraplagusia > Paraplagusia blochii. The sequence goes on along the minus strand of JAFBJS010002170.1, from coordinate 140,327 downwards.
AGGACGACGTTGGTTCTTTGTTGTTGTTCCAAAGCCGATCTCAGCTGCTCCTGCAGTCGATGACGCTCCGCCGCCAGTTCTGACATCTCAATCTGATTTCATTGACACACATCCATGCAGCATACATTAAATTACATATTTCCACATTTGTTTTTCAAATGTAAAACACTGGCCATGAATCAAAAATCAAATCCACCTTGGAACTTTCCAGCAGCTGTTGGTGAGCCTCCAGTTCTCCTTTCAAAGAGGCCTGCTGCATCATGAGGGAACTTTCCTGCACTCACGAAGAACAAGGCAGAGAAGAAGACAGAAGAAATGAGGCAGTGTTACAAAGAGCTGCTTCAACATCAAACCTTAGGTACAATTACTACAACAAACTGTGATAAATTGACCTTATAAATTAGCAAATTTTTTTTTTCAAATTAAATTTTCAAGTCAACCTGAGTTTTTTTTTTTTTATTTCTGTTGCCCATCTTTAAAGCATTATTTAATAACGACCTCATTTATTTAATAATCATTTATTTATGATTGTACAACACAATAGAAAAAATGTGGTTCTCAACTAGTGGGTTGTGGCCTAAATCTGGGTCGCAGACCTGTTTTCAATGGGTCACAGACCTTTGCTGGGAAAATAAAAATATTATGTCATATTGAGTACATTTGATAGTAAGAAATTTTTCATTAAAGGGTGATGGTATGTCCTGAAATCTGACCAGTTCAGACTGCATTAAAATCCACATTTAAACGTCATTAATTCAAGCTGTTGGTAATCATTTTAATTCTAACACCACACCCAGTGAAAAGGAAAAATGTAACAACGTAACAGCTTTGTTGGTGTTGGCCCAGTTCCCTTGACGTTTTCAGGAAACCATAAAAACAGCTGTCGTCACAATCTTCAAGGTCCCCGCGACATAAATGCCTCACACATGGTTGCATAACACCATTTACATTCATAAGGCAGTGATGTCACACCCACAGAAGTCAAGATTCACATCAGAACTATGTTCTGTGTACCAGGCCAGAACATTTTTCGTTAAAAAAAAAAATATATATATATAATTCTGAAAATTCAAATTTAGTTGATTGAGTCCTTTTTTCTTTTTTACATATTTCTGCAACAACATAAATCACTATATCCATTTCTTTTCTAATTGCTGTCTAAATAAACAGGTCACAAAACACTAAATTTAAATTTTTGTCAAAACAAAAAACATTTTTTATAGTGAATGTACAGAAATGAATGGAGACTGACAATAGGATCAGTGTAGCATTAGAGATGAATTAGGAGTTGATAAAGAAGCAGGTGTTGTGAACACACACACCCACACACACACACACACAGACCTGTTTCTTGGAGTCGGCCAAGTCCTTCTTGGTTTTCACCAACAACTGTTTCATCTTGGAGGTTTTCTCCTCCTCCTGGTCGATCTGCGACTTCAAAGCCTCTGGAGACAGAGACAGACAGATGCACAGGCACAGACGCGTGCAATTGCACAGAGAGACACCCACACACACACGCACGCACACACAGACAACACGCAGACACACAAACACAACTCGTTGATATTTAAACTAAAACATCAAACAAACACAGTTTTGCCAAGAAATTTTGTGTACATGGCACAAATTATGTTTCACGCCGCAGGAATAATGAAAGTTACACTTGAGGTGATTTGTTGGTTTTTCTTGTCCATAAATAGTTGACAAATCTTCCCACACTTCACTTCTTTTAAATGTTTTGATTAAAATTAGTAAGTATATTTAATATACAGTATTAAACAAATGTTTTTTTCTTTGTCTTTCCTGAAGAATCTGATTAGACCACCCTAGTTTTCTTAATTTTCTTGTTCATATTAATGCTTGGTACCACTCTAAGTATATTACCTGAAGAATACAATGAACACAAATAACATGGAATGCCATAAAGCACTGTTTTTGTCAGCACAATATCATAGTTAATGATGTAAGAACTGCAGTAATTTGGTTACTATCAAGAAAACCATGGAAAATGGCCACATATCAGCTCGGAAATTGAATTCTGATGAGCTACTGTTGTTATGATTATATTTGTGAAAATCAAACAAACAGGGTTGGTACCATTCTCCTTCTTCAGTGTGTCCTCCTTTTGACAGAGTGTGTTGATCTGGGATTTCAGCTCCTCAGTGAGTTCATCCTTCCCTGAGATTTTGGTGTTCAGCTCTTTGACCAGACGCTCGTAGTCTGCCATCTCCATGCCCAGCAGGGAGTTCTGCTGCGCCTCCTACAGTCAGAGAAGTCACAACGCAGTAACCTTAATATCGCTCAGTCTGAACAAATGGCTTTAAATACCACGAAAAAAGGCAAATATTTATTAGTTTAGCATTTTATGTTCACACACTGTTTACACGCTGCACCCCATAGTAAACGGGAAACTGAAATATAAAATAAAGAAATAAATATATATAAATATACACACACATATATTTATCCGTATATACACATATATACACATATATATCCATATACACACATATATACACACATACATGCACACACACACACACATACAGAATGAATTAGTAAAATTACTTATATTTCTATTATTTCAGCATTTAACAGAAAAATTCCATCCCTTCAGAGGCTATAGCTTGTGAACTCTGACTTACTTCCTTAAAAATGCATTGTTTGTTTTACTGTTAGAAAATACCAAAATGAACATGTGACATGTCATTCCTTCAGGCAGCTTTTAACACAGACTTTTTTACTAATGGAGACACAACGTCAGAGCCTTTTGTGCTGTGGGCAAAGCTTCGCCCTGGTTTTCTTTTGAGAGTTTGTGCTGTAGCTGTGGGCTGGCCATCAGCACTCCAGTCACTTCACTGGACAGGCCCTGAGAGACACTCGTGTGTGTGTTTTTGTGAGTGTGTGTACCTTGCGTAGCTGCTCCAGCTCCTGAGCAGTCTGCTGAGACTGTTGTTGCTGCTTCTGGAGCTGAGCTGTCAGCTCTTCCCCCTCCTTGACAGCCGACGACAAGTCCTGCAACGGAAGAAAAACAAGACAAACGTTTGGTTTCTGTTGATACGTAATCACAAAAAAAAATGAGTGGTGACATTGAGGTGAGGGTGGATGATCCCAAAGTCGAACTCCACCTCACCTCCACCTGTTTGTTTGTTTATAGTCAAAGTGTTCTGTGTCTACCTTCATCTTCTGTTCTTTCATTGCTCTCTCGGCTAGAAGGTCTTTTTCCAGACTGGTCCCCTGCTTTTGCAGCTCCTGGTTTTGGGCTTCCAGCTGCCTCACAGTGTTCCTCATGGTCTCCAAACCAGCCAAGAGATCCTCCTTCTCGCTGCTCAGGGTTTCAGTCTGGAAGGAACAAAAGACTTAACATGTGCCATGGATTCCTGTGACATTAAATAAAATGTGATTTTAATTATAAGATTCAATATGAATTATGAAGAATAAGGCACAAAATACAGAGAAAAATCACCCCATCTGGCTATTACTTCCACTTGATCCATACCCATATCAACAAAAGAACTGACCAATAGAATGGCTAGGATTCCATCATCAATAATGCAACTATATTTGATTAGGAAATATTTTCTCAGTGAAGACAACAACAATAAACTCAAAATGAGTTGATACAAGATTGTAACCTTGTATACCCGTCTGGTAGGAGAAAATTATAGGCTGCGTGCACATGAGCCCATGCACTGTTCATTCTGGTAGGAAGATTTTATAGGTAGGAAAATATTTCAGAACACCAATAATTTAATTTCCTTATGGGATATTTATCTGCCACGACTTGACGACCAATCCTTGGAAATAGTACGAGACATTTAACCGGCCCGTGGCGCAAAACAGACTGGGAAACACTGACCTGAAGGAAAGGGAAGACATTAATGAAATATCTTGATGTTTGCACTGTAATGGAAAACAAATTGATACAATATTCTAACCTTGTATACCTGTGTGGTAGGAGAAAATTATAGGCTGCGTGCACATGAGCCCATGCACAGTTAATTCTGGTAGGAAGATTTTATAGTTAGGAAAATATTTCAGAACACCAGAAATTTTATTAAGGGGTATTTATCTGCCACAACTTAACAACCGGTCCGTGAAAAAAGTACCTGACAATTTACCGGTCCGTGGCGCAAAAAAGGTTGGAGAACGCTGACATACACAAAACAATACAGAAGACTCCTGGGTGATGAATGTAGAAATCGAAAACACATGAGTGATCAGCCACCTTAGTCATTACTCATATCGACGTAAAATTTGCTTTGTTGTATCTTGAAATACTTGTATGTCAAGGTTCTTGTAACTCGAGGTTCCTCTGTTTTCACCACCCAGGATTTATTTTTGTGCAAAGACAACTGTTGTCTTGTTTGGTTGTGAAAATAATAACCGCTAATTACGACAATGTTTTCATCTAGGAGTGCATAAACTGAAAGTCACTGATGCAAATCTGACAGCAGCTCACTCTCTGAGGGCTTCCTCACCACAAGGAAAGACACTACAGTTACAGCAGCAGCATCACATCATCTGTCAGCCCAACACCAAAACTCTGGCTGGTAAACAAAGACGTCTGGTCCAGGTCTGCATCCTAGTCCTGCCAAACCCTCCTGGGACTCAGAAACTCAAACACACACACACAGGAGAGACACAAACCTGTGTCTCAGATAATGGCGCGGCACCAGGGTGCAGCAGATGGAAGCCATGCTCCGCTCCATTTACCTGACTGTAGTTCTCTCATTGGAAAGAGACAGTTATGAGCTTCAAGAGTGAAGTGTATTTTTCGCAGGATCACCCAGTCACATCTAATGAGCTATCTGAGGGTGTGGAGCTGTCAAGCCTGGCTGGGGAAAGTGTGACGGGCTAAAATGACTGGCTGTAAATCAGACTGAAACTGAGTTACAGGAAGGGTGTGTGAGAGATGAACTGCTGAGCAAGGTGGCGCAGCGGAGATTTACCGGTGGGCAAAAGTACTTTGTGTGTTTGTCACTGCTTATATATACACGTGCGAGAGTGTGTGTGTGATGGAGTGTGTGCTACCTGTGTGACAGCACTGCTGAGTCGTTTGGTCAGCTCAGTAATCTGTCTCTCAGCCGCCTCCGCCCTCTCCTTCTCTTTATCCAGTTGCTCAGTTTGCTTGTCGTAATCTATCTGCAGGTTCTACACACACACACACACACGTGCACACACAACAAAAGGAAACACAATCACACACACACACACACACATATTTACTGGATACCGGTTGAACAGCCCAGTCAAGGTAAACAACATGAATCTCAAATATATTGGTTTCATTTAGGTTTGGCTACGGATGTGGGAGGAAAAAGAACATTAGACACAACACACTGGGTTTTTCCCAAGTAATAAAGCACAGAGCATCATGGGAGCTGTTTACAGAGACCATGGAGAGTCACATCACATCACAGGTTAACTTATTTTATTATGAAAAAAAAAACAAATCGAATACCAAGAAATATTAAAAATAATAATAAAAAACTCTTAAATGAAACAAATACAAACAATAATTTCTAACTTTTATTCATTGACACAAAAAACTGTTTTTAAGTTCTTATATTGTAAAAAAAAATTATTCCAGTTATTAAAGTTGAAGCTGTAAGTGACACAACACATAATAACAACACAAAGAAAAGTCTACTCCTCTCTCCTCCTCCCCCTCCATCACCTCACCTTGTAGCCCTCAGCACCATGGATGATGTCTTTCATAGAGCTGTTCCTTCTCTCCCGCTCAGCTTTCAGTGATTCTATTTCCTCCTTAAGGTTTGTAACCTGAAAAATAAAACAAAACAAAAAAAACCACCCAAACTTAATGTTATCTTGAATCATCCTTGTCAGCACTGACAGACAAATCAAACAATTCTACAACAAATGTGAAATATCCAAAAAAAAAAAAACAATATTTCAGGAATGTCAACCTTCATTTTTACCTCTTTTTTACTCAGGTCCAGTTCCTTCTTGGCTTTTACAGCCACAGCTTTAATTTTGTTAAACTTCTCCTCCTTCTCTTTGTTTTCTTTCTCCAGCAGCTCTGAAATTAAAAAGTTGAAAACGACAAGTTTTATTTTTCAGTTATTTCTTTCTGTGCGTAATTTAAACCAGGTAAACTGAATTAAACAAGTTGTTAAATAGAATATTTATTACTGCTTTTAAACCCCAAGGACTCCAATTTGACTACAGTTACAGTTTTAGTCATTATTTTTAATAACAAAATATTGTAAAAACAAAAACAAAAGCTGGTTGGAACCAGCAACTCTATAATTATATAATTATAAGTTTGTTTTTTTATCACTGGGCCTGAGTCTGTCTGTGACCTAATTTACTACTAGAAGTATAAAAACATGGATTCGAAACTAGACAAACCCATTTTCTTCGAATTCTCCTCAGTGGTGATTTCCTCAGAAGATGCAGACTGAGCAGCAGATTCCTACAGAGGGGAAGGAGAACGTTACTATGGGAACATTCAGTGTCATCCTGTGGTTTAAAAGCACTACATGGTTATAACAAATGTTCAACTGTACAAAACTCTACAACCTTTATATATTATATTTGTTTGCCGTCATTAGAAATATTTCTTATTGCCCAGGAGTTTGTTGTTGTTGTCGGAGGAATGTTGTGTTTACATAGGAGAGGCTAAGACAACTATGTGTCAATGACGAAAAGGAACTGTGATTGACCACAAAACCCAGTTTTCATTGACATGGGAAACCGGTGATTATAACATTCAGTTTCAAAGAAGTAACACCTGGGAGTGACGCACCAAGAGAAACCTGACGCCTGCAGAAGTTCACTCACCCGGAGAGCAGCCATTTCACTTCTCAGCTCGGATATGATGGAGTCTTTCTCTGTCAGCTGCTCCAGGTATTGTTGTTGCTGTTTCTTCTCCTCGATCGCCGTCTCCTCTTTCTCCTCCGTCTCCTTCTCTGGTTTGCCTTCAGCCACCAGGTTTATCTGAGCCTGTAGAGCCTGGTTCTCCTCACTGATCTTTTCACAGACTGCTTTCATATCCAGGAGGTCTCTTTGCAGCCCTTCGTTATCCTTCGTTATCTCCTCCATGGTACTTTTCAACATGCTCCTCTCCTGTTCCAGGTCTTGAATGTGAGCCTGGAGCTCCTGCTGATGGCCCAGTGCTGTGGCCTCTGCTTGTTGCTGAACCTGCTCAAGAGTTGTTTTCAGAAGATCCCTTTCCTCCCCCAGCTCCTCTATAAGTGCACGCAGCTTCTCTGCCTCCTCACTGGAGTTTTTGAGAACTTCATTCAGTTTTTCCTCCTGTTCTTTAACTGAGGCCCGGGCCTGTCCCGTTTCCTCCATCATAACATTTAGCTTTTCCTGGAGGTGACACTTTTCTTCCTCCAGCTGAGCCTCCATGGTTGACAGTTTGGAGCAGAGAAGATCTCTCTCTTCCTGGGCCTCAGCAAGAGCGGATGAAGCCTCTTCCAGTTTCTGATGTAAAGCATTTTTTTCCACACGAAGTTCTTCGATAACCGTCTCCAGAGCGGAAACTGTCTCCTTCCTTTTTCCCATCTCTTCTTCTAATCTTTGTTCTGTCTTTTGTCTCTCTTCCTTCAAATGTTGAACTTCAGTTTCTTTTTCTTCTTTTAAAGCTCTCAACTCCTTCGTTTTCTCCTCTAGCAGCCTTTCAAATTCATTTGCACTCTGATCGTTGAGCTGTTGCTTTTCGTCTTCTTGCCTTTGTGATCCACGTGCTCTGAGCTCCTCTGCATCCTGGGTGGACTGTCTGAGAATCTCACTCATTCTTTGCTCCAGTTCTCTGACGGAGGTGCGGCTCAGCTCCGCCTCCCCTGTCACCTCCTTCAACCGTACCTCTAAATGACATTTTTCTGACGTCTCTTGCTCCAGCTGAGCCTCCAGGGCACACAGCTTGGAATCTAGACGTTTGTTTTCCTCTTGGGCCTCAGCAAAACGTGACGATGTCTCTTCCAGGTTGTGGTGCAGTTGTGTTTTTTCACAGTTAAGCTCTTTAATTGTCATTTCAAAAGCAGAAACTTTCTCCTTGTCTTTATGCTGCTCTTCTTTAAGGCTTAGTTCAAGAGCAACAAATCGCTCTTTTTCTTTTTCAAGCTCTTCCTTGAGGCTAAGTTCTATCTTTTCTTTCTCTTCACTGAACTCTTTGACTTTATTGTCCTGTGCCTCCTTCAATGCTTTAAACTCAATCTCTTTCTTTTCAAGAAGAATCTCAAAATCTTTGTTCTTCTGATCATTAACTTTCTGCTTTTCTTCTTCTAAAGTACAAAGCAGGGATTGCATTTTTTCATGCTCTTCAGTCAGTGACTTTAGCTTTTCCTTGAGATCTTGGGTAATTGTTTCATTCATTTGCAATTGGGTCATGATCTCATCATTTTGCCTGGTCAGTTCCTCCATGACAGCACCTCTGTGGTCAAGGAGTTTTTGGTGTTCACCTGCAGAAACCTCAAACTCCAGCTTTTGTTTTGCAAAGTTTTCCATCACAGATCTGTTTTCTTCTGTGACCTCCTTAACTGATGCCAGCAATGTCTCCCTCTCGTGAGTGAGGTGTTCCACCTTCTCTTGGAGTTCTCTTAAAGTATCTGCTCTTTGTTCTTTCATGGTTTCAAACTGATGAGTCCTTTCACCCAGTTCTCTTTCCAGAATTTCAAGTTTTTCCTTCATGCTTTGACATTCTTTCAGTGCAGCGTCTTTGTCCCTTCTTAAGGTCTCACTTATGTCCCTCATCTCATCGGTTCCCAATTGGTGCCTATCTTCAGCCTCAGACTCTTCCTGAACTCCTTGATTCTCAGGATCAGTCGCCACATCGGGATCAACGGTGGAATTTTCCCTGCTCATCTGCAACTCGTTGATTTTGAACTCCAACTCCTCTCTTTCCACCTGGAACTCCTCCTTGATTCTCTCCAACTCAGCTTCCATCTCCATCTTCACATTTCTGAGCAGAGTGAGCTCATCCTGTAACATGGTGTTCTTGGACTGGAGGTCTTCCAGAGCTGCCGTCATTCTGCTACTGTCTGTATCATCGCCATCAACAGTGCTGGAGTCGCCCTGATTCATTCTGGAGAGTGCCAGCATCTTGGCGATCCCAGAAACATGGGATGGTTCCTCCTCTTCTTCTTGGACATCTTGCAAAAAGCTGTCTGTAGATCATGTTTATATGTTAACTTTGACTTTTATCTGAGGAATTTGCTTAATCAATTGAATTTCTGCAAAGAAAGTGTTGCAGAAATCCTAAACAATGTCAAATCAAATGTAAGATAAATAACTGATGTACCTTTTAGCACCAGCTGCTCCGTCAGTTCCTCGTGGAGCAGCAGCAGTCGGTCCCTTTCAATTTCAAAGTCTTCTTCCAAGGCTCTCATTTCCTCTTCGTGCTGGAGACCTTTCTGAGTTAGCTCTTCTCTCAGGTTCTCCACCTCCTGATGGGCCCTTGTCAACTCCTTCTGGTTCTCCTCCTGTATCTCAACCATCTCCTGCTTATTTTTCTCCATGTTTTCTTCAAGTTCAGCTCTAAGTTTTTCCAGCTGCACTTCAAAGTTTTGGCGCGCTTCAATGACTCTCTCTTCAACACTGGCCTGTTCTGCCTGACGCTGCCTCTCCCTCTCACTCTCTCTTGCCCTGTCTTCTTCTTCTCGCTCTTTCAGTAAATTCTGGAAATAAGCGATCTCCTCCTGGTGCTTAGTTTGAGACTCATCTAAGCTGCTCTCCAAGGCAGTGATTTTCTTCTTCTGGTCTTCCAGCACCTGGGATAGCTCCTCTTGTATCTTTGCTACATCATCCTGAACAAAAAAAAAACGAATTAGAAAACGTTTGGTGTCTTTGTGAGTAAGACTGAACAAAAACAGTTTCTGTCTACCTTGGCTTGCTGTTTAGTCTTCTCCAGGTCTTTACAGGTGATAACAAGACTTTGCTGAATTTCAGCTTTCTGGAGCAACAACGCATCCATGCGCTCGGTCAACTCCTACAACATTCCACATATGAAAAGCCTCAGGGAAAAGTTGTACACTGAATTTATGCAAATATGAAAGACAAGATGTGCTGAAATAATACGCCTTATGAACAAACCTGTATGAGCGAGGTATCATCTGGGCTGCCCTTAGGGCCTCCAGACTGTTGTTTGAAGGATTCAATTTCTTTTTCCAAGTCTGATCAATTATCAGCACAAAAGGACAGCAGGTCAGAAATGCAGAAACGTGTTTTACCCACAGAACCAGTCAGCTTTAAACACAAGTTGTCACGTCTTTCTACCTGCACATTTGATCTTGAGCTTCTGCATGACAGCCATCTGCTTCTTGGAGAATTTGATGAGGTCATCTTTGGAAAGGGTATCCAGCTATGAATTCATGTAAAAGGAGAGAATGTATGACATGAAGAACAGTAGAGACTCTGGAAATATTGTTTTGTTCACATAGAGAGCAGTACCTTTGACTTGGCTGCAGGTGATGGAGCTGCAGCCTCTGCTCCAGTACCACCAGGGTCCTGTTGGAGCATTAGATAGATGGATAGATAAAACTTTATTAATTCTGCAGGAATATCAGGAAGTCATGGTTCTAGCAGCAGAACTGCACTGAACAAGAGATAAATACAATAGGTACAAATAAAAACAGTAAAATAGGAACAGCATGGGTGGAGTTGAGGTATGTAGAACCAGAAAAATGAAAAGCGGATGAAAGTAGGTAAGTAGGTTAGTAGTATACATCTTCTTCTTCCTCTTCTTTCGGCTTATCCCGTTTTTCAGGGGTCCTCCACATCCACCACTCCTCTTTGGCCTTCCTTTTCGTCTCTTACCTGGTAGCTCCATGTCTAGCATTCTTCTCCCAATATAACCACTGTCCCTCCTCTGGTTAGTAGTATACATATACTGTATATATGTAAGTAGGTCAATGGTAATAGTGTTAGTAGCTTAGTTATAGTCAGTCCTGCTGAGTAGTCACATCTCAATAGTTATTATTATCATTACGACAATATTACTACTGAGTTAATATTGTATTAACAGTGTATGTGCAAAACCCACATATATCCACATACATACACATCCAAATGTATGGAAAGTGCAAATTAAATGTTAAATTATTAAATTAAATTAAATTAAATTAAATAATTAAATTATTATTATTATTCCATGTACATATAAAAATATATATACACACATATATACATATATACACACACACACACACACACACACACATACATACATATACCTGCCACATAAGCCCACATATATCCATTACATATGAATGGATAATACACACACTCATGTGTTTTTATATATCTATACACAAATATATACACACAGTCATATATCATACACATAGCTACACATACATATATAAATATATATATATATATATATATATACACACATATATACATGTAAATATATAAATACACACACATACATATATATCTATATATACATATATATATATACAGTATATATGCAGCACATATGGTGTACAAATACATTAGTAACATTAGTAACATACATTTGAGACACAGAATAAGACATATAGCTGTTATTTAATTAATAATACAAAGTAAGAATTAAATGTTGGAGCCTTCAAATAAAACTGAAGGTGAATATAAACTTCAACAAAAGTGTCAGTGTTTGATATTCTATTCTGAAGTGCCCAGAAGACTAAAGTATGTGACATGACACATGTGTATTCATCGCAGTAACTACCTGAGGGAATAGACAGAAACGTGAGACCCATTTAGTCAAAGACACGGGACAGCAATATAATACATTCCTTTTGAGCAGAGAATAATGTATTGGTTTCTTTTTTTAAAAAGCCTCAAGTCTTTAAACTGGACGGTTTAGTTCTACACACGTTACATGTCATTTTAGGATCGTTTCACTGAGAGTCAAATGACTTCATTCCATTAAACCTCATGACCCGGGTTTATTTCTCTCGTGGCTCCAGGTGACGGGCATCAAACTTCACCATAATTAAAGGATATACTGTATGCTGACATCCTGACTGGAGCCCCGCTAAGGCTAACCCTTCGACAGTGCATTCTTACCTCCATCTCAGTCGTTCGGCTCTTTAGTTGCTTCTCACTCCACGGAGAAACACGGAGACACCGTGGGGGGAGATGAAGGATCGAGTCAGAGCGATATGTCGCACTTGTTTCGACTTCTTGGTCATTTAACAGGTAGACATCGCGTGTGTTTTGATCTGGAGTTAAAAAGCTAATACAACGATCTGCTTCCGTAATCGTCAATCGACTGACGTCATCACGCTGGACGTCACAGGCTGAACAGGACCCTGTATCCGCCTTGGTTATAGTGAGATCTGTGATCCTGTTTATTTTGCTGATTAACTGTAGGCTATTAACGCGAATGTTTGACACAATAAAAAAAAAATACAAAATTGAATATAATATATAATAATGTATTATAAATGTAAAAAGAGATGTATTTTCCTCAAAATTTTGTGATTTGTTTTTTATCAACATCTAATGTTTTTAACTAAAAAAAATGATCATTTCTAAAATTATTGGAGAATGTGAGAACCAACACTTTATTTTTTTTTTTCAAAATCAAACCATCCATTTTGATGCCAACCAAATTATAACAAAATATCAAAATAAATAATTTATAATTTGGTATTATAAAATCAAATAATATCAAATGTATATATAGTATCAAATCTATACTGCTATGAAAATGGTTTTACTATCAAATAACAATAATTGAAACAAGTAAGAAGAGCAAGTAGGCCACAAGATGCCATTATAATAATGTTTATAACTGCTATTAATTCATTAACTAATATAAATTATTTTAAGAAGAATCATCATCAACAACCATTACATTTAACAGAATAGAGAAATGGAAAAACACAGGTAGATGGCAGTGTCCATGCAGATGAAATCTTTTATCACAGGTACTTATGTAAGAATATAGTTAAACGAACATGTTGAATAATGTAAATTACTGATAATTATTTTTGGGGTTTTTTGTGATTACCGTTGAAAAGTGTCTGCCCTGATGCTGACTTCAGTCCCGTCTCTAACTCAGCCGAGGGCTCAGCTGTGTTTGTACATTCCCATAAAGTGAGAGTCTGTTGAATATGGAGAACGTTAGTCTTGACACCACTGATAGAAATACTGACAGGGGCAGTTTAGCATGAAGCCACTCATCCTGACAAGGCAGGAATGCTCTGGGCAGAGGGGCAGAGACGCTGCCGACTTCATGTCTCATCTGGAAGAGACCCGTCGCTGTCTTCCGCCCAGCCTGGGTCAAATACACCCATCCATCACTGCCCCTCCGTTCATTTCTCTTGGGAACCCAGCAGTATTTTTGCTGCCATTTTTCTCCCCCTACTCCTGGCCGTCAGTCAGGGCTGGCTTCGCAGTAATATAACTGACACTGGCTGGCGTTTGGGGAGTAATGAATGGCCTGGCTGGGCCTATCAAGAAGAGCAACAGAAATCTTTTTCTGATTTTCTCAGCAGGTCCTTGTCTTCTGTTGTCTCAACGGTGAGCACTTGTAAAACTAACAAGGACTGAGTTGTTTACATGGGAAAAGACAAACGTTCTGGCTAAGTGCAATACAGTAATTGATAAAAAAAAATGACAACATGGTCTGAACCTGAGAGATATCAGGAAAAATACAATACAACAGTTGTCCTCTCCATCACCCATCTTCTCCACCTTTTGCCTTTCCACTCCACAGTACTCCACCTCACATGCAATCAGTGAAAGGTGACTTTGGGGACGGATGTTTATGTCACTGACCCCCTAGAGTGTGATTGAAGCAGCTCAGTAGGGCCTCATCAACCTCCAGGAATAACACACATGTTGAGTTTTACCTTTACCAAAAGCAACACAAAGGTGATAATGGCAGATAGTAACTCTCACTATCTGTAGTAATTTTCACAGAAGAAAATAAATTACATTTTAGGTAGGGGTGACCAATATATCAGTCCACCGGTAAATATTGGGCCAATATCAGCATAACTTTCAGTATCGGTTTTTCCACCGATATTCAAAATCCGATGCTGCAAAGCAGCGGCGTTGGCAAATACGCTGGACTTCCTCATGGTGTACTGAGTCAGTACTATTGACACTTTGACCAGCACGTGATTAATAATCGATGCTACAGTAATTGTCCATGGTCTGGAGCTTTTTGTGGATAGAAAACTGTAATTTTTGTTGTGAGGTTTGAATGAGCCCCGTATATAATGTTAATAAATGTTTTTAGAAAGTTATTCTGTCCAACACTAGACATTTCTTGTTTACATCAAATGCTGCACAAAGAATCAAAGGACTGTTGAAGACAAAATGGTAAAAATTAAATGTGTAATTTTTCTATAACTTATATTGAAGTAACTAATTCAGGGGAAACTGGCTGCCTATATCGGTATCGGTAAATGTTACATCGGATATCCCAAATTTTAAGTAATTATTGGCAGTTGTGGACACTGCTGCCCCACAAACCATAATAACAGGTATTGTCATTATTACGGTAGTGGTGGCTTAGTGGTAAAGGAACTGGACAGGTGTCCGCAGGGTTCCAGGTTCAAATCCACCAACTGCCCAGTTACTGCACTGCTGCCCACTGTTAAATCTATGAGTTAAATGCAAAAGTTGCATTTGTTGCGTGCAGTGGTGTGTATAAAAATGTCTCAATGACAAGGAGTCTGAGTTTCCTTTCTTTCCCATTGCCAACCACCATCTTGATGGGAAAACTCACATTTTGGAATAGGTTACACCTGTCCATTTAAACTGCCTCTAGTTAAAAATTATCCCCAGAATTTGTATGAATGAGTCTGGAAATGGGATTGTTTGGATTTTTCTGTTCAACTTTCTATTCTCACCAGTCAAATCCCCCTTTTCTTCGCTCACTGCTTTGTGCGTTTGTTTTGTTCCTGACATTTTACCACAGCAGACTGGCAGTACCATTAATGGGGTTGACATTTTAACATATAGCTTTGACATTTTAATGTATTAACGTGGGAATTGAGCCCCTCAGATTGTTCTTGTTGCCATTGATAGAATGATTTTTTTTTTTTTTTCGAATACAGGAACAAAGAGAGATGACAGAATGTGACACCACGTCCAGAGCTGCTGTTAATAATCCAAGTTCTTTACATAACAGGTTAATAGCACGAAGGACTGGGGTCTTAATCTCAAGAGGGCTATTTTGTCAGACTTTGTACGCGTCAAGGAGGGAAGTATAAGTAAGTATAAGTAAAACAGCGTGCTATAATTATATTGAAATACTATAACTATATACAGTATTGGGAGTTTTTTATTTTAATTACGCTAAATCAGATTTTATTTCAATCAAGCACTGAATAAACATTAGATCCCATCGAAAAATAACATTTCCAAACAAAAGAATTACATTTCTCTTTAAACTTAGCAGCTAAAGGAATAAATATCTCAAACTGAGCATCTTGATCAATATTTTCTTTGTTTCTGCCTTGTTAGAGACATGATGCATACTGTTAATCTATGAGTTTCATTCATAGACTTTTCTAGTAGATGGATTTTTTGATTACTTACCAGTTGTGATGCCTCCAGTCTCTCTTTCTCAAATGATCTAGAACCGGGCCACTCTGAGGTTACATCATGGCCACATCTGGCTGACGGGTCGCCATTTGAATGATCTAGGTGTAGAACAGAAATAGAGTAGAAATACTTCATCCTGTTTTATTTTATGTTCTCATGTGCTTGTGTGGGGGCAGAAGAAGCTGTGGGGTTCCCATGCAGATAGTGATTTATTATTAATGATCAGGTCAAAGCTGCAGCCCAATCCAAACATGTTTGCTGACTCCTGAGCTCAGCCATGCTCCTCTACTCTCGTCATCCTCTCAATGTATCGCAAAAGCAAACGTCGCCCTTGTTTTTCGGTCAACGCTGCGTGAGTAGAAGAGGGTAAGAGTGAAGGATGTAGTGATTAGGAAGGAAGAGGAGAACGTCTCCAGCGCCCATAGGCTGCCGCTGTGCTGTATATAAATAGTGAGGCGCCTCGGCGGGAGAACAACACTTCATCAAGGGCCATATGTACAACGTGCATCCATCTGCACTTACACTGGTGCTCTGCTTTGATTACAACAAACAGCCTCGTGCCTCCTCTGCCTCCTCCACCTTCCTGGGCTCCTCATCCTCGTCCCAGTGCAGCTCCACTGTTTGTGCTCTTCTTCCACAGCCAGGAGGCACATTAAACCCATCCTGTACAAAAGCAGAGAGGAAACGAGGATGACACACCAACTTCTATCTTCCTGCTCTGAAAAGAATATTTCCAGTATGCTCCAGGAATTAGCAGAGAAGGTCCATGATTTTTCAACTACTTGTTTCTATGGTTTATTTGAAGACAACGTGATCACAAAATACTTTGAGGCGAATGTATCTCAGGTTATTTGATTTGTGAGAGTAATGTGCAAAAAAAAGTGTACAGAGGGATGGTTACAGCCTGGTGTTGAACTGGACCACAGGCCACAGCAACTGGTCAAGAAAATAAAACATAACATAAAACATTTTTTCTTTCACAGATTAAAAAAACAACAACTTTACTTTAATATTTTTATGGATAATTTACACTTTTCTCTGTAATCTGTTAGTAACTTTGCTTTGTATTTCCTTTTTATTATTTTATATATGTTTTTTTATTTTATTTTTACCGTTACCTTGATTGAAGGTTTTCTCAAATTGTAAGTTTTGTATATTTGTATTTAATCTTAGTATATAAAAGTGTTGAAATGTGACGAAACATATTTAAATAAAAAATAATTAATATGAAATAGTAAATTGGGGGAATTTATATATTGTTCTCAATCAAAATAATAAATAAAAATCTGTAAAATATTTTGTAATAGCATCTTTTTTCCTCCACAAAAAAAGTACAAAATATAAGACCAAGTTAATATTGACTTTGAATGTAATTAAAAGATAATTTTTTTTTTTTTTTTTTTTAATTTTGGACAGACAGCAAAAGTATGCTTGTTTTTTTTTTTCCTTACCTTATATAAGGACAAGGTCATCGAGGTAATATATAGCAGAACACTGGCATCTGTGGAGTGACAGCCTGTTTAATAACCAGTGCTTTTAAGCTTATTACATAAGGCACATTTTATACAGGAATAAATTCTAATTGTATAAGCTCGGAGCATCATTAGAAATTCGTATCATGAATAAAATGTGAAAAACTGCTTTGTCCTCTCTCGTCCTATTTCACTGCTCATGTCCTCTGGAACTACACACTGTATCTGTGTCTGTTATCGTCTGGAGATCACTTTCACCCCTCCCTGAATGTATTTCATTTGTGCGACCACACTTTCAATCAGAGCTAATGGACTTGTTGGCCGCGGCTGCTCCATCTCTAAGCACGTGAGCTGGACCGGCAATGCTTGTACCCAGTGATACGTCCTCTTGAGACAAGCTCAGCAGAAACAGTGAACTGTGGACACCGACAACCTTCATCCACACGTGGACACACTCTTAAAGCTGCCAGCCAATTCATTCATTCATTCATCTTTTGGTAATTACCCAGTTGAAGGCTGAGAGGGGACGCTGGAGCCAATCACAGCTCAGTGTGAAGGAATATGGGCTACAACCAGAACAGTTTGATGGTCTCGACGACTACTGTGCATATGCATGCATAATATGTATGGTTTAGTCCTAATATTAGTTACACATATTATGGTCATAAGGCTCGAGTTCACCATTGAGGCCCAGTGAATTATTCATTCATTCATTAATTTACTGCTACTGTTGAACATCATTAGTTTAAGAAATAACACATTTTATATAACAATTTGTAAAGTAGTTCAGCAGTCGAAGCCTAGCGTTAAAGAAGCAGTCTCGGATCCTCAAGGCTTTAGGTCCGGATCAACCGTATGCCAAGTTTGTTTTTCTTTTATTTTTAGAACTTTATTAACCTTTCAGGAAATTATGCCTCTGTATTTCACCCATCATTTGACCCAACGTGGGGAGCAGGGACAATACAGGGCACCACAGCGGTAACTTGGTGGTAATAGGGGGATTTTGAACTAGGGGCGTTGCGGACCCAAGTCCACTTCCTTAACCACTAGGCCACCAACTGCCCAAGTTGCCCCTAAGGGGAACTGAGTATACCACTTTCCTGATCCACCAGCATCCAGTGGACTCACCACCCACAGTATGGAACAGTGTGATTTGGGTGGCAGTGAGGGAGACTGCTGCACCTGAGACATGGTAATGGATAAGAGGATGAAGATGAATGAATATGTAGAGTTATTTTATTCCTAGATATATATATATATATATATATTGCTGAAGGTACAGTGTTTGTGATATGTAGAGTGATGATACTAAACAAGATTGATAACATAATTAAAAACGACTGCATAATTAAATGACAGGAATAGTTAAGAAAAGGTTTGTGAAATTCCACTGAATATTTCCACGTAATATATATTTCGCTGAGGTTTTAAATTGTCCTGCTCTTTGTTGCCTGAAAAGTGTTTGGCTTTGCAAGAATAACAGCCTCCAAGTTTGTTCATTAAAAGCAGAGAAAACCTGTTTCAGCGTTAGTCTGCAGACTTATCATCTGCTATGCCTCCCCGGAGACACATGACAGGACGTTCTTAGGGAAAACATGTCCTGGCTATTGTGATGAGCGCCTCCTTAGCCCTCACTGGCAACAATTATGCCGTATTTAGCGATAGCCAGGAAGCCGCTCTCCAATTTTTCCACAGTTAAGTGGCATCAGTCACTGTCGGCAAACTGGCCCTGGACGCTGAGCGCTCCATTAGTGGAATTAGAGCAATTTCAGAGCAGTGCAAAGAATGAGGAGGAGGGCGGATAGGGAGGGTTATTATAAATTCTTATAGTAGAACATGAGTCAGAGGAGGGACGGTGGTTTTATTAGTAGAAGAATGATCCTAGAGATGGAGCTACCAGGTAGGAGACACAGAGGAGATTTATGGATGCTGTGATGGAGGACATGGAGGTGGTTGGAGTTAGAGTTGAGGATACAGAGGACGGGGTGAGATGGACATTGTTGACTCGCTGTGGCAACCCCTGAAAAAAGGACAAGCCGAAAAGAAACAAAAAGAAAAAGATAGAAATACATTTGGGTCCGATTGAAATCTTCTCCAAAACCTTAAACACCAAAGTGTTTTTTCATATTTCTTCTTTTAAAAATTCTGAGTTTGGGATTCCCCAAGTATGGTGCAACACAGTTTGCCAAGCTGCCACTAGGAGGTGTGATTGCATTGAAATGCGAATTAGGACACGTCATAATCTTTGACCATGTTTTTTGGCATTCGATTTCACATAAAGTTCAGAGAAATAGAGTACATTGATTTTTAGGGTGTTAGCTGTAGATACGTACCTTAAGCATAAAATTTAAACCTACCTCCGTGAAGTCTACGGTGAACAGCTCAGTACTACGGCCTTGAAGACCTATTTATATTGAATTCCAAAGCTGTACGTCTCTAATCAAACACAGGACGAATCAGAACCCTGACGCCCTTTTCCAATCCCACTCCAGAACCTCCGACATTCCTCATCTTGAAAGTTCCTTTTACACCTCGTACCTTTCTATGTTTCGGTGCCAGATGCAGAAAGAATCGCGCACAAATTTCCAGCAGAATTCATCCGTCAGTGAATATGTGGCCACTGATCAAGATGAACTGCTGTGTACTGCTCCAGACCCAGACATCAATAATATATTAGTGGCGCAGTTACCAGCCTAAAGATATCAGTATTGATCGTCTACTTAGGTTCAGCCCGTTTGGACGTAGGGACAAATAGCCTCTCTGTCTCACTAGAGGAAACCATTTAATTTCACACAGGTAGTTACACTACACTGTTACTACATCATTGGTGCCGATGCCGTTCATATCATCTGGCAGTCACATCCACCATCACATGACATTTTACTGTGTAATTCATTACCATGTAGAGATTAATTAAATTGACAGGCTTTTAATCATCATCTAATGAAGCTACAGCTTCTTCTCTTCTGCACCTCCTCATACAGTACGGTAGGTTCTATGTCTGCTGCAACAGTCAGATCACACAGCTTGACTGTCTGCAATCACTGATTATTATCAGCAAATTTATACTTAATTTAAGGCTCAATGTAACACTCCTCATATTGGTCATCCTATGTCTCTCACCCAGTGTCCTCCAACCTTTTTTGCGCTACAGACTGGTTAAATTTCTCGTACTATTTTTTACGGACCAGTCGTTAAGTTGTGACAGATAAATACCCCTTAATAAAATTTAATTTTCAGTGTTCTGAAATAATTTCCTACCTATAAAATCTTCCTACCCAAAGTAACTGCGCAAGTGCAGCCTATAATTTTCTGCTACCAGACCAGCATACGAAGTTAGAATCTTGTATCAATGACTCTGCGTCATTCTGAGTTTATTGTTGTTGTCTTCACTAAGAAAATATTTCCTAATCAAATATAGTTACATTATTGATGATGGAATCCTAGCCATTCTATTGGTCAGTTCTTTTGTTGACTTCTTGTTGACTTTTGTTGATTTCTCAAGTGCACACAGCCTATAACTTTCTGCTACCAGTTGCACTTGGGCACATGCACAGTTGATTCGGGTAGGAAGATTTTATAGGTAGGAAAACATTTCAGAACACCGGAAATTAAATGTTATTAAGGGGCATTTATCCGCCACAACCTAACCACCGGTCTATTCTAATGTTGAAATGACAAAAAGACAGAGTCGGAACCAAGAAACGTCCCAGGATTAGCATGTCCTCAGCTGAAGAGCCCTATATAATACATAGCTACACAGATCGTAATCCAAACTCTTCAGAATAAATACTCTGTTCATCCTAACAACACCAGAGTTTTTAAACAACTTGGGTGTAGACCTGTGTACAGTTGGCCTATAAAGACTCAGGCCACACCTTGAGGTGAGGCTGGGTGTGTTCGACGTGACGCTGTACTGTACACCTTATAAAACCAGTCAATCAGAGCCTTGCCCCTTCTTTTCCGTCGCTTTGAACTTCTATGAATGTTCTTTGTAACAAAATATTTTGAAGGTGCTGAGAGAGCTGAGAACCGGTGGAACCTGCCTGATCAAGGGTGTCATTCAACTGTTGATATTTAATATGCAACTTTCTCTATGTGGGCTTAGAATCTTCTTCAATACTAGAATATTGCTCTCCACTGTTTACAAATAGGAATCCAAGATCCATTCAGAGCAAAGAGCAACACTGAATGTAATGTTACTTAAAATATACATTTTGCAGGTATAATTTTAATGTTGAGTAAAGTATGGAGTATTTAAGTATAAAGTTTTGAAACTAATATGTAATGTACTGTATATATGCATTTACTCAATGTCTTCTCCCTGCTGTGGAGCTTTGTGCACAAAATGTTTACTGTACTTTAAATGTTCTATGATAAAACAATGCCTTTAACTCACTTACGGAATGGACATAAATCAAATTATTAATTTTCTGTGCTTAATCAGATTAAGATGGTGTGGACATGTTCAGAGGAGGGAGAGTGGATACATTGGTATAAGAATGAACCTAGAGATGGAGCTACCAGGTAGGAGACAAAGAGGAGATCGATGGATGCAGTGATGGAGGACATGGAGGTAGTTGGAGTTTGAGATGAGGATAGAGAGGACAGGGAGAGATGGAAATTGTTGACTTGCAGTGGCAACCCCTGAAAAAGGGACAAGCCCAAAGGAGAAGAAGAAGAATTCTTGTTGCTTAATATACAGATTACATATCCATATATAACTATATCTTCAAAACAATTAATAAGGAGTTAAATATCAGTTTACGTGGGCTGAGCGTCAGGGTCATTCCTGTGTTTGAAGAAACAGTGTCTGAATCAGCAACAGGGAAAATAAATGGATTGGCTCATGTGAGATTTAATAATCTTTCTCCATCCAGGACAGGTAATCTAATTATCCACTGCTTCTTCCTGTGCAGAGAAGAACGAGAGAAGGAACGAGGACGGCAGTCAAAGTGGATGAACACAAACACTGTGGCCTTGAATATATATATGCGTGTGTTTATGTGTGTGTGTGTGTGTGGGTGTGTGTGTGTATTCTTCTTTTCCTTTCAGCTTGTCCTTTTTCTCAGTGGTTTCTACAGTGAAGCATCCTTCTCCATCTCCTTCTGGTCTCTGCATCTTCTACTCTAACTCCAACTACCTCCATCAATCTCCTCTTTGTTTCCAACCTGGTAGCACCATCTCTGGGATCATTGTTCTACCAATGTATCCACTGTTCATGTATGTTTATGTATAAACATATATATATATATATATATACACATATATATATACATATATATATGTATATATTTGGGAATAGGATGGATGGTTTGGACATATTCAGAGGAGGACCCTCTGATATCAACCTTCCTATATATATATTTATGTGGGAATATATATAATATTTATTTTATATATTAATTTTTTTATGTATATATATATAGGAATAGGAAGGTTGGTATATAAGTTAAACACTCTGTAAATTAATACATATATATGCATATATATATATTGGTGTATATATATATATATATATATATTATATTAACTTATAACTATACTCAGTAACTTTTTCTCAAACCTGAATTTAAAACTTCTATGTTTGCCGCTCGGTGTCTGACTCTGAGACAAACATCATGTCGGCTCCACTTTGGCATCTCTCTATCGCCACCTACAGTTGATGTGGTGCACGCTGCATTACATTAACATGCTTTTTTTTCCCATGGACCCACTATGCCTTGCTAATAGATTAATAATGTATGGATTAGTGAATATATAATGTATGTGTTCTATTAGTGATTACTTTTGGGATGATGGGAATCACCCTGTCCTCAACTGTTGTTACTGTTCTACACTGGTTTGTGTCTCTGGGTCTGTGAGGATTCTTCTTCTTCCAGGTCATGATACCATTAGAGTCTAATGCAATCAACTGGACTTCTTCTTGGAGGACACCATACTGCCTTGCCGTCTCCGTGTCTGTCTCTATGTATATGTGTGAGACTACTGTCAAATTTAATACATATAAACTGATGTCGTATACATACATATTAGCCTAATATAACTGCTTGTCCTGGCGTAGGGTCTCTAACACAGCGTCCAGGCTGCAGCTCCTCCCCCCACTCACTCTAGCATTTCATCAGCAATAACTAAATCACTGCCCTCCAGTCCTCCCACCACTGCCCCCCCCGCCCTCCCTCACCAGTACAGTAACAGATAAGTATCAAAGGTTGCGTGGCTTCAGCCGACAACGTTGGCTGTGCTGTGATAAGAGTCATGACTTGTTGGTTCTTGAGGAGATGTAGCCTCGAATAAATACGTCCATGAGAAGGAATCGTTTTTATTTGTGCTCTGATATTGAGAAGACTTCAGTCCATCAGTAAACTGCTCAATGCAAAAATATAATTTGTTGTAATTGATTGACAGATATCTGTTCTTCTACAGTCTCTTCTCGTCAATGTCCTTCTTTATCTCATTCTTTTCTCCTCTGACTTTTCTATTTTTTCCAACGTCTCTCCTTTCTTATCTCATTATTCCTCCACTCCTCTGACCAACCTCTCTTATCTTTTCCTCTTTTATCTTGCTCTTCCCGTCTCCTCCAGCCTCATGTCTCCTCTTCTTCGTCTTAAACTTTGGATAATATCTTTCCTGTTCTCTCCATGGTTTATTTTTCTTTCCCTTTTCCCTCATCGCTTCTTCCTTCCTTCCCTTTCTTCTTAAATTTGCCCCTTTCCCTCCATCTTCTCTCTTCTTTTTTCCTTTTGACTTCTATAATTTTATCCTTTTCTGTCTCTTGTTTTCTCTTAAATCTTCTCTCTTATTTCCTTTGTTTCTTCCTTTCCTCCCCTCTCAGTTCCTTCTTATCTTTTTTATTCATCTCCTCTTCCCTCCACCTCCTTTCTTCCCCTCTCTTCTTTCTCTCACTCTCCTTTTAAATCTTTTTCTTTTGACTTCTATAATTTTGTTCTCTTCTCTCTCTTACATCTTCTTTCTTCCTTTTTCTCGTTTTCTCGTTTCTTTCTCATTTTTTCCATTCATCTCCACCTCCTTTCTTATTCTCTTTTTTCACTCTCTCTTTTCCATTTTTGTTTAAACTTCTTAATCTTTATCCATTTCTCCACTCACTGCTTCTTTTTTTTTTTTTTACACATCTCCACCCCCTTCTCCTCCTCCTCCTCCACTTCCTCTCATCCTGCCTCCCTCAGGCCTATTAGAGCCTAATTGGAGCCTGGCTACTTACGGCTGATGGGATCAATGAACGGACCAACAGTGGACACACACCATTTTCATTACTTACCGCAGTTCAATACATGGGCAGGCGCTGCAGCATTCAGCTGGTGCAGCAGTATCAGGAGCAAAGTCAGACTGTCATAGAAGCTGCGTACAACACACTGCAAATGGACGATGGTAATTTTCTGAAGTGAACGGAAAAAAAAAATCTTTTAAGAAAAAAAAAGGAGGTCACTTTACTTTACGGAGTGTTTTAATTTATGGATACATTTAAGTGCCTGTATAATGAAGGCATAAATGGAGAGGCTAGAGTCGCAGTGAGGCGCGAGCTCAGTGTTTTACCACAGACTACGCTGTTGTGTTTTTATTAACTGCATCTTTCAGGAATGGGGGATCAATAGGACCAATGTATCAGCAAAACACCACGGACAGAGGACACATTATGAGAAGTGCAGCAGACGCCACAACAACCTCCCACTGCAACTGCATTAATGAGGCACAAAAGGGAAAATTAATAAAAGTCCACATTCACGGCAGAACAAATTAATTAGGGTTGAACTGAAACACCTGTGATTTGTGGAAACAAAGAGACTTCCTGGATTATTTAACCAAGTCTAGGCAATGGTGGAAAATGAGACGGCCCGAGTAGATATCATTATATCTATTTAAAATAATTAAGACTAAGAACACAAATCACATCTGTCTAAAATATGTGCCAGCTTACAAGTCGTCCTAAAAGGAAAAAATAATGAGTTTGTTTATACGTATTCCCTCTTGTATTTTTTTACTCAAATCTTGACCTATTTATCGCAGTATAATTAATTCTTTTTCATATGTGTCTAATTTATGATGGTGTTAATGTGCTGTTATAGTTATTGCTCTTGTATTGTCGCTGGAGAATAAAGAGAAAATCAGTCGTATTGTAGAAGCTGATAAAAATGCAAAAAAAAAATCTCTCCATTGCCAAAGACGCTAATATAGAAATCCTAAAAAACGCTAGTCAGACACCAGAGTGGCCCGTGACTTTCCAAAACCAGAACTGAGCAAAACTTCATCCAAAAAGACTGGTAATAAATGAGACAGTATGTTACTGTGACAGGGGCTGATTCAGTTTAAGCCATGTGACATTTACCAAGGCTCATTATCCAACCTGATGCTGCACCTGTCCAGAGGTCTTGGACAGAGTACATCCAGATCACCAAGCAAAGGCATGATCTCATTAGAGACGCACTGGAAAGTCTCATTCAAATTTAAATATAAACTTTTGTCATTGTCTATATGCAGGAGATACACAGTAAAGTTAGGGAAATGGGTACAAAAAAATAGGAATTTTCAGTATCCATGTTAGGAATTTAGCAGAAATGATTGTAAAATGATGAGAATATTCCTACCAGAAAAAGTCAATGTATCGTCATGTCTGAAGTACTGCAAAAAAAATAAAAAATACAAACTCTAGTTTTTATTATTACCAAGTCATTAAAGTGGTTGGTTGATGAAAAACATTATAACATATGGTTTTAAAGTCAAATCACAGACGCAAGTGCAAAATATTTACATCCAGAGTGAAGAATACCTGACAGTGAAGATGGAACATTTAGGTTTTTAATCACTGGTTTCACTTATCAAGTCTTTCTGTGTGTGTGTGTGTGTGTGTGTGTGTGTAGAGAATAAACACAGCAGTGATTTTTTTACTGACACCAGTAAGTGATACATGTCTGTTTTCCTACTATGCTTTCGCTCCACTGTTGTAATTCTTTTCCTGCCGCGGCTCTGCAGCAATTTATGTTCCTGTCTAGGATATTGCCAGTTAATAAAATGTGCCCGGGGACTGAGGGGAGCTGTGTAATATGTGTGTGTGTTTGTGTGTGAGAGAAACAGAGAGAGAGAAGGAAAGAGAGGGAGAGAGAGACCAACTCATTTAATTGGAAAAACCTAATGAAGTTAATTAGATAACAGTGTGGAGACGTACATGTTCTAAATAGGCCTGGCACCTAGAATAAAGTCAAAATATAAAGACGCATGGTGAAATATTTGGTCTTAATTTTTTTTATAACATCACACTGGTCAATGTTATGATAAAGGAACAAAGAATTCAATAGAATTCAAACATACAAAGAGGTGGTTATCAACTGGTGGCCCGTGGGCCTCCTCCAGCCCATCAAACCATCCAATCCAGTTGATGACTGTATAAGAGAATGGATATTAATGTAAGACAACATGCCTGTCTTCAAAAAAAATATGTCTCTCTGACGTCTCCTACCTGGGATCATTCTTCTACCAATGTATCTAGTGTCCCTCCTATAGATATGTCCAAACCATCTCAATCTAGCTAGCTTCTCCCATCAAGTCTAGATTCTCGCATCAAGCATCTTTGATTTGGCCAAAGTTTCACGGCGGATGCCCGTCTTAACGCGACCCTCAACATTTTTATTTGGGCTTAGGACCCGCACTAAAAGACACTGGCTTATGCCCCCTAGTGGCTGGTTTGACCACTGTCACAGATTATTGGAGCTTCAATATATTAATATGGTACGTGTATAAGAACCTCGAAACTTTTAAACGAAAACACTAAAGATAAAGAATTTGTTTATTAAAATTTTTAAAGTTCAACTTATCTGACTATTTCATCACATAAATCAAATATTTTAACGCACCTCCTAATGAAAAATAACCATCTCTAAATAAATGTTTAGGAGACACCTATACCCTTTTCCAGGTATGTTCATATCACTAATTACATGACATTTGGAATAAAAAAAACTGATATAACTAGAGTAAGAGATTCTAATATAAAATAACTGAGCCCTAGAGAGACACAATCAAATGTTTTGATTAAAAGGGGACAGTAGGAGGAAAGGACACAGTGTCCAGATGACGGTGGGTGGAGACACTGCGTCCAAACCATCTTTCATATGAGCTCACGATACGACACTAAATGTCTGGCCTCGTCATTCACTCCCTCCCCCCTGTTCTAACGTCCTTCCTCCTCCCCCCACCATCCCGGTCCTGGAGAAGTGCAGCACTTAGTCTAATGTGGACGACAACGGGCTCTTTCCAGGTTGGCCCCCACCCACTGCCCTTATTGAGAAAGCACTAAGTGGGCTGAGATTTATTGCCATAAATGACATCATTCCTCTCTATCTTGTCTTTGGCCAGACTGTTGTGCTTTAATTAATGCCTCAGTGAACATTTTCTTTGCTCATGCCCCGTTTTTATGTCTCCCTTTTCTCCTCACCCTCTCTCTCTGATATAGCCCGGCTCAGGCTGCCTTAGAGGAATTCGTGCTCCACCTGGAATCACTCAGATTGAACTAAGGGCTATCTAGATTCAGGCACTAGCATCTATCTCAATAGACCCGTTCGACCCGAATCCACAGCAGTGAAGGCTTTTCTGTATAAGAGCCTCTGTGCAATGTCCACATTTTGTCACTAGGTTAAAAAAGACAAAAATTGCACGTTTCAGCTTTCATTACTTTTTTGTTCCAGTTCCGTTTTTTTTAAGCATTATGATTCACACCACAGCACACAACGAAATGTCACCTCTGCATTTATTCAATCACCAAAGTGAACAGTGGGCAGCTTTGAGCGCCCGGGGAGCTGTTCGTGCCTGTATGGGGATTCGAACCGGGGGCCTTGCGGACTTAAGTCCATTTCCTTAACCACTAGTCCACAAACCGCCCCCAAAATTAAAACATATTGTGGCTTGTGCGTCAAAATATTTGCCCACATCTGCATTAGAGTCATATTTAACAAACACACAAAATTGTTAATGAGATAAAATGCAGCGTCCATGTGTGAAGTTGGTGTTATTCTCTAATTAACTTTGTGATTCTTGTTTATGTCATTTTAAAGAGAATTAATCATGAGCTGTGCTCCAGGGGTTCGTGTTCTCGTGCATGTGTGGGTATGAAGATGACGAGGAGGAGCGCAGAGGAAGAGTCAGCAGAGGAAGAGTCTGAGTCGTGAAGCCCGCAGCTTGGCTCCAGGGCTGAGAGAATCTCATATACTGTAAATATAAATGCAGATATACATATATGAAGGGAGGGATTATTACTTCAATGCCAATTATGAAACGACTAAGGGTTCAATCTAAGGACTGAGGCCATGAACTCAGTACAAACATCTCATTGGTGGTTTTAACCTGGTGTAGGTGTTAAAAGAGCTGGTACAGAATTATAATCAAATCTTTCAGGATGCATTAAATACATAAGAATGTGTCGTATGTTAATATTTTGTTATTTCTTGCCTTCAATGCCAGATCTCTTGCCTTTTGAACATTATTGAAATATACAAATTAAATTAAATGTAAATACACAAAAAAATAATAAGAAAATAATCCCAACAATAAATTACAAAAAAATGGCTCTGTACTACTGTGCTAGCCTAGCAAATTAGGATAGTATCTTATAGCACCCCTACAGGCAGGAGATTGAAATAAAGTTAAATAAAGACCCTTACTTATAAAAATATCAAACTTAACAACTGAAAGAATGATGCAAACTTTCACCACTGGTGTAAGAACCACCTTTTGAGAACCAGTCATAAATAGTACTGAATTAAACAATTCACAAGTAAGTAAATTTCGGGTTTTTATATATAATCGGAAACTTCTTGCAATTAAAAACAAAATGTTCAGTCATGTCATATTTTGACATAGGCTAAGGCTGCAGTGATCTGAAACGTCTCCCAATATTATTTTTTTTTCTTGTCTTTTGTGTTGTCATTCATTTTGTAATTTTCTCATTTGTACTGTCCCAGCTGTCCCCTGCAGTGGACATTAATAACCACTGGTAACAACCAAGACCACTTTCAACAGGCTGAACAACAGTTCTGTGTTACTGCAGGGGATGGAAGTTGGAGAAGTGTGGAAATGGTGCAAACTGTCAATTCCCTCCGGACCATGAACAACATTATTTAAGTGATTGAACAGGAGCATTGATTTGTAATTTTGACAAGGATTAAAATTGATTTATGTAACGTGTAGCGCGTTCCCTTGATGAACAAAGGTGTTACATCCTGAGACGACTCACAATAGGTGAAAGTTGTTATCAACCCACCCTTTACTATTAATAAAAGTGCACAAACGTAAAGCTATAGGAGCAGGATAGATATGTTTACCATAAATAGCAGTACTGTACAAAAATAATACCTATGATAATAACACATATTTGTAATATAACAAATATACAGTAGCTTTACAAGGACTAACATTAAGAGCAGATAGGAGTACAGCAATGATGATGATGTGGTTAAGATAAAGTTGATAAGATATATACTCATCATGAAAAACGCATAGAATCCGCAGAGGGTGCATTGTAATAACTTACTGTTAACTTACTTAAGAGATCTTACTGTTATCTGTTTGCATATATTTTTATTTGACTCTCCTTTAAATTCAGATGCAAGAACTAAATAAGTCAAAGTATGTAAGGTGTATTGGGTGAATTCATCCATCACAACCCTCCACCTGAGGATCTCCTGCCTGTCAGAGCTGTCTTAGTTGTCAGTCATATTTGTTTATTTGTTTATAAACACACACACCTGAACACACACACCTGCACACACACACACACACACACACTTGTAAACACCTTAGCTGTGCTATTCTGAACTACAATAGCATGTTCCTAATGATAATAATTTATATCTGTAATTTGTCCAGTGCTTACTAAACACAAAAGTGTCCCCACAACAACAACACGAGAAAAAAAAAAACTCTACAACATCCATTACACTGGATGGAAGAAGCAATAACCACAAGCTAGACTTGGCTAAATAATATAATTTACTTTAATTATTTGATTTACTCAGATATGTTTACAACTTTACATTTGTTGACACTGCAATGAATTAATAAATAAATAAATAAATAAATAGCTTTAAGGTTCACCGACAACAATCACCGACACTCTTCAACTGCTGCATTGAAAAGTCATTTGTTCCTATATTATTTGGAATATATTTATTTATATACACAACAATCACACAAATATACAGCGTCAGTGCAGATCACAACACAGGACCACAGATGTGTCGGTGAAAGGCTGACTGGTGTCGACTGTGGAAATGGACCAACCTAAGATACGACACACTCAATACCAGGTTAAACAGGAGGTTTACACTGGACTATAAATCCACCGACATCGGCACTTCAGCCGCTCTGTCCCCTTTAAAGATGGCGTCATTTTAGTGGCGTATCTAGGCGTTATTTATTACTATTGGACACATAGTGAGACAGAAACCGTGCAAGATTGATAAGTATTTCCTCTTCCGGCCTAAGCTGTTGCAAAGTACTGTGTTGGAAACGTCTTGTTTTTTCCTCCTTAAAAAGATACTTCTAATTTCTTGTAGACAAAATTTTGTACCGATAATTAGGAACGTATGGATTTGAAAAAGTGATATCAGGGTTGTCAGTGTCGCGATAATTACCTTTTCTTTAAAATAAAATAATATTTTACACAAAAAAAAAACAATATAAAAAATAAGTTTAATTATTCTATTCCATCACGGTCACTTGAGTGAGTGCATTAGCACAACAGGCTAAACATCAGCAGCTCCTACCTGTTTTGACGCGTCGTCTCGCGTGACTCTCCACAGCCAATCAGCACACAGGAAACACAGCCGTTCAAAAGTACAATAGTACTTTAAAAAAGTATATCGATAATTCCAGGGTACAATTACTGAACGCTTGATCTATTCCTTCAATATTTCCCGCCGTAGGACGCAGTAACTGTGTGCTTACACTGTTTTTTAAGAACCAATCAACCCGCGACGTCACAGGTTGTGACGCAGTACGTAAACTTGTCTTGTGTTTACGATAGACCTTCTTTGCAGTGCATAACAATTAATGCCGATAGACTATAATGTACGCTGTTATGTGTGCTGATTGATTAGCTCGTTGACGTAGCTACACGTTAGTATTCGCTATCGTTTTGACACTTCATTCCACGTGATTCTTCACAGCCAATCCACACGCGATAAAGCCAGCCCGTTCAAAATATACAAAAGTACGCGCTGATACTGTTTTACTCTGAATAGATAACTCAAAAAAATGAACTAAGTACAATTATTCCAATCTCTTGAATTTACTTTTTTTTTTTTTTTACCACTGCAAGATTCAGCGTAGGCGCTTTAGTTATTTGAAGATCCTTATATGACGCAAGGCGTGGAGACGCACGACGTAAGTAATGACGCGCTTGCCGCTCGCCTATGATGAACCTTTTGTACAGTGTGCATTTATTAATGCTAATGGACCATGAACTACGCTAAGATACTTTTGCTCACTATTTAGCACATTGTTGTAACTACACGTTGATATTTTCACGTCATTTCAAGTGACACGTGACTCAAAGCCACGACGTCATTTGTGGCGAGGCACTATTCAAGAAAATATTAGTCCTGTGGGTAGAAATGCGTTAAAGCTCAATGCGACATTTTCATTGTTTTCATTTTTCAGTTGCAGGTTATTGGTACAATAATCTCGAAATATGGCAATGATGATATATATTATTATTTTGTTGCTCTGTTTGCAGAACTTTACGCACAACAAAATATGTGTAAATAAATAAAACCACAGTATATTTTAGGCCTCATTGTTCAAGTCCCTCTAGAAATAATTAATGCCCTTAAACGCTGGAAAACATACAATTAAGGCAAATATAAACAAAGATTACCACAGTGTTGCTGGTAAAGGAAAGTCTTAAATATTTAGTACAGAAGTTAGTGATATGTAGAATTATTACTCCACAATGTTCTTTAAAAGTTTCAACCCTTGGTATTTTTTAACAAAAGTTGATATAATACCTGTCGATATTATATCATACCTTTCGTTCCTGCAGTAAACACAGCATGGGAGGAAAAAAAAAAGTCTCAAATTCGCAGCATTAATCAAACGTCCTGAAGGTTAATTGACTGTTGACTGGATCAATAACAAGTGCTTCCAATGACACTGTCCTCGCAGGAAAAATCATTTCCTGTGTCCACTAACCTGCTGTGGCTGCTCTGTCAGTAAAGATTTAGGGTGAGCAGCCACAAAATGATAGATTTACACACACAAACACTAAATGTATCAGTCATTTGGAAAAATAATCTCTGTCAGGTTTTTTTTATTATTATTTTACCTTAGTCCTTGAAAAATAATTTAAAACTATTTTATTCTATTTCAATTTCCTGGCAGCAGTTTATTTCCATTCATGAATATGACGTGGGTGAAACCCGTCACAGTAAAACGCCATGAGCTTGTTGTAAATTCATATAATGTGTGTATTTAAAAATAAAGCAATGCATTTCCTAAAGCACAGTAATTAATGTTTTGGTTTAAAAAATACTTTGGATTCATGTATATAAGTATTCGTGAAGAACGTAGGATGCCGTAGGCTAAGGTAGTATGACTGTTATTGGTTGTTACCACCAGGGAGCACCAGTTGACTTGGTGTTCAAAATTTTTTTAAAAACTGGGAGGAAAGACGTCAGTTGTTTTTTTTGTATCTTTTTTGTGTCTGGCAGTAAGAGGCTTAAAAGCACAAAAGTTCATGTGACTACGATTGTTTCGCTACCATGGAAACCATATATCATCATGTATCCTCTCAAAACACTTTTTTGTCCCTCTGTGCCAGTCTTAACTCGTACATTTTGAAGCAATTGGCTTTGTCAATAATAACAAGAATATTTTCCTCGGCTGAAATTTTAATTTATTTGTTATAATTATTACTGGTTTTTATTGTAATGTATGATCTTATCTAAAGATGCAGAGTGTTAAACAGAGATTAGGGATGATGAGTTAATGCTGAGGTTCTCAAACAGGGGGGCGGGGCACCCTACATGGTGACAGAACTACCGTGGCGAAGCAAAGCAGTGCACTTTACTTTACTTTCAGCATTTTTCCCAGGCTCAAAAATGTGTTGAAGTATATATCAAGTATATCTATCTAAATACTAACATTGTAGGACAGTGTTCCCCAACCTTTTTTGCGCCACAAACCGGCAGGTTAATACCCATAAAATCTTCCTACTCGAATTAAGTGTGCACGGGCACAACAAGGGTTTCCTAAGTGTGCCTAGCCTATAATTTTCTCCTACCAGACTGGTGTACAGGGTTAGAATCTTGTATCAATGACTCTTTGTCACTTTTAAGTTATTGTTGTTGTTTTCACATATAGTTGCATTATTGTTATATATTTCCTAATCAAATATAGTTACATTATTGATGGAATCTTAGCCATTCTATTGGTCAGTTCTTTTGTTGATGTGGGTATGGATCAAGTGGAAGTAATAGCCAGATGGGGCCAAAAGGAAACATTATTTCTCTGCGGCCCGGCACCAATTCACCCATGGACCGGTTCCGGTCCCTGGCCCAGTGTTTGGGGACCACTGCACTAAGATTCTACCAACAGAACAGCACTTATCTCAATGTAACCGTTTTTGTTTCCATTATGTAGCATTTGCAAATATTTAAGTGTATCTTTAAAAGGTAAGATTTGCTTCTAGAAATGGTAAATATCACTGCAGGATGGAAATTCACACCGAGGCTAAAACCCACTGTTGTCTGTGTCAAAAATGATCTGCACACTCAGCAAAATGTATCTGTAATACATAGGTCCTACAAAATATTATTGCTCTATTAATATATATATATATTCTACACGACCTTTACAACTCAAGTCAGAAAATAAGACATTTTTGAAGCACTTGACACACATGTATACACCAACACTCACACCACACACACGTGACATGGACACAGATCCTTGCTCAGATATTGCACCGTCCCCCTGACCTGCAGAACATCGTAGTCGTCCCGGGCTGGGACACAGGTCAGTCCACTGAAGTCCCTCTGATCGCTGTAGCAGCATGTACGTTAAGATGATTGTAGAGGTTTTGGATTCACAGTCAGGACACCGACACAGGAGAGAGTATGTTACACTAAACACAGTGTATTCAGAGCCAGCGTCCTGTTTCCAGGCAAGGATTAAAAACTTATGATGAATAAAAGAAGGAGGCACCTGATAATCAGCACAAAACAACACTTTGAAGCCTCTGCAAATTTTCTGTTGACTTAGCTTCCAGTGCGGCAGTAGCAAGCTTCCTGAAGAATGTCAAAGCCTCAGTGATTTATCCTTCTTCGTGTTCCCTGGTGCCTTGTTTTCCTTTGCGCCTCTCGGGTTCTAGTTTTCCTCTGGAAAGGCCTCTGGGCTGGAAGGTCCATCATCACTGAGGATATGAGTGTTGTCAAAGGTTCCAGCCAGAGAAGCACCCACAGCCTGGGTAACTGGTGCCATCTCTGAAAGGTTGATGTCATGGTTGCCCACCAGTGTTGTCTTGTCCATGTGCTCCTTGCTGTGCTTGGTCACAACAGCATTCAGGAAGTCGTACTTGTGGGACAGCAACCCACTCTCAAACAAATACTTGGCCAGGTGAGAAAAGGTAACATTCGCCAAAAAAGAAGCCACCATCGAGACGGACTTGAAGGGAAACCGCTGCTGGACAAATAACTCGATGTCACCGGTCAGCGGGTGTGTCCTCTCCTGCATCACCCAGCCGGGGTAATAGATGAAGGGAGGGAGTTTGAGATACGACTCGCCTCCACCTATGCGCAGCAAGAGGCCAAAGATGTAGCCGGCCACTGAACCGTAGGTGTTGGTGCCTTTGACGAATAACACGCTGAGCAGTTGGGGGAAAATGATGACGTAGACCAGGTCAGAGCTCAGGTACCACAGGCCGTACACTGATCCAGTTAACAGGGCCATAGCTGTGGCCAGGGCTCCGAATACAAAGATTGTGACGCGCATCACCCACACGATCTCCCAGTCTGAGGCCTGGAGGAGAAATGAAAAAGCTTTATGAGATGTAGAGTCTTTTAAAATATGTTGACGTTTATTTCTTACATTCTTAGTGACGTGTCTGCTGTTTAGTG
Source organism: Paraplagusia blochii (assembly GCA_016785265.1). Taxonomy (NCBI): domain Eukaryota; kingdom Metazoa; phylum Chordata; class Actinopteri; order Pleuronectiformes; family Cynoglossidae; genus Paraplagusia; species Paraplagusia blochii. The sequence continues at coordinate 105,211 of JAFBJS010002170.1, read as the reverse complement.
AGTGTCTTTTAATGTGTGTACAAAACTAAAGGTCAGAATGACCGTCCACCTGATTGTTAAAGTCAGCCTAAACCTGTTTTGCAGAGTTGGAGACAAACCGGAATCTTCAAATCTCTGTCAGTTTCTTCTTTTCTTATTTTCCGCTGTAAAGGATGGTCTTCTAGTGTGGAACCTGCTGTTATGTTGATTATGTGACAGCATTTGTTTTGATGTAGTTATTGTTTTCTACCTTCAGTTTTTTTCCTTTTGGAAACCAAATGAAATAACTGCCTGTTCATGTAAAATATCTGTTTTTAGGTCCGAGAGAAAAAAGCAAAATAAGTTATTTTTTGTGTTTATTCGATTTTTATAGTTATTATATTTTAACATTGTATGTGCCAGTAAAAATGATGCACCTGAATCTGGAATTATGATACATTTTATTGTCTATGTTAGATATATTGCTACTTTTTGGGTGACTCCCATTCTTTTTTTTATAAATGACACATGCATTCACAGAATTGAATAATGTTAAGATTTTTTTTCAATTTCAAAAACAAATGTCTACACACTTACAGACTAATGCCTGTTAGTTTGATTTACTTCTTTTTCTAAATAAAATGTGTCCGATAAATGTAAATTCAGCCTCATCATCTTAACTTATCTTTGACTGTTATTTTTGCGTATCTTCTTTTTCAACTTACCGCTGGGCGGAAGGCGAGCTGATAGATGTTCCTGGCAAACATAGAGCTGGCCGAGAGAATGGAAGAATCCGCCGAAGACATGACAGCAGCAGACACCGCCCCCAGACCGAAGAAGGACACGTAGGGTGGGCAGAGGTGCTGCAGCACGATGGGGAGGATCATGTCTGACTGTTCTTTATCCTTTGGTGCGATGGCTCCATAAGAAGTTTGGTTCCAGTCTAAGAAAATGGGTCATATATTAATGAATTCATCAAAGCTCATTTCAATAAATCTACAACAGACTTTCCTAACAAAGAAATACGATTTTCCTAACAATTTCATGCGTTCGACTTCTTTGCCATCATGTACAAACAGGGATATGTTAATGTTACAGTCAAAATAATGGCTGCCCTCTGAGCAGATGTGGTCCATGGACAGTTAACTGATGCCTGAACTTGTTTTCATGAACAGAATGTACATCAGCAGTGACGAAGACATCACTTGAAATGCATTTTAATTGGAGATCTAATGAATAATAATCTAATTAATAAGGATTGATCGAAGCCACGGGCCATAAATTCAAACTTAACATTTAGATGGTTGATGGAACACCAGGGAGCGCTGTCGGGGAAAAATGTTGGAAATTCTGCCTCCTAATGAGCTATCCAAAATAAGTGTTTGAAGTAGTGACTTAGGATTGATTAATTTAGCCTGAGTTTGATAAATAATGATTCCTGCGAAGTTGTTTTTCATGACCAACACTCATACATCAATCTCATGTTTCCAAATTCTTCAGCTGAGTGAATATCATTTGTCCTTTTCTTTAATATCCTGTTGTTTTCTGTCATCTCTGTATTCTACATCCTTCATATTTACACCCTGTTTAATTTCTTCCTACCCTCTGTTTTTATTCAAGAAATATAAGCAAAATTTGCGATTATTGTCCATAATTTCTTCCTACCCTCTGTTTTTATTCAAGAAATATTAGCAAAATTTGCGATTTTGTCCATAATTTCTTCCTACCCTTTTTTTTAAGGAGTGGTAGCACATTGTTAAAGGTATTTTTTGCCCATAATAATTTCCTACCCTCTATTTTTAAGGAGCAGTAGTGCCTTTTTTGGTTGTTGGCAACCATAATTTCTTCCTACTTTCTGTTTTAAGATGTGGTAGAAAATTTTTTTGTCCATAATTTCTTCTTACCCTCTGTTTTTAAGGGGTGCTAGCAAATTTTATAGACATTTTTTGCCCGTAATTTCTTCCTACCCTCTTTTTTAGTCAAGAAATATTAGCAGATTTTTACTTGCAATTATTGCCCATAATTTCTACCTACCCTACGCTTTTTTCAGAAGCATTAGAACAATCCTGCCGGCCTCCCTCCATCCCTGGACACTTGCAAGCACTTGTTGAGTGACTTAAACATGAAACAGCCTCTGATGGACCTGATTAATTAGCTCCTCGTTAGATGTAGTATTAACTAAACCAGCGTGGTCCAGTAGCTCTCTCCGTCTGCTGTTGTTTACCCTCCAGACTCCGTATGCAGCTGCATTCACACACATCTGAAAATAAAAACTGCTGGAGTGTAAACAACTCCGACAGTTATCCCTTTGATCACCATTGGATCTCAAATACAGGATCCATTCCCTGGATTTATGATTGTCTTAACCAGTGATATAAGCCCTGCCTGTGTGTGTCCGTGTACTGTAATAAGTCCTGTTTCATATGCGAGTGAAGATATGGCTATTTACCAGTGGAGGCCCCTATAGCTCCTATCAGGACTGAGGGGACGGCCATGATCAAGCAGCCAAAGGCAGCGAGGAAAGAAAGCACCTGGGCGTAGGTAGCTGAAGAGGCAGAAAGAACCCGTTGAAAATAGACCTGCCAGGGAATCCCCCCCAAGATCTAGGAACAGAAACACCATCGTAAATACAGACACCGAGCCAACGGCCTCAGCCCCACAACCTTAGTTCAACAGTAGATTTAGGAAATATTTAAGAATTGACTGATTAGAATCATCATTGCATATGAAGCCCTGACTCACCAGCAAACAGAAGTTGTCTGCCCAGAGCCAGCGATCCTCAGACTCGATCTTCCCCAGCCAGGGTGTCTGGTAGATGGCTTTGTGAGCCGTGATGCTGATGTCTGACACAGCTGGGTTGGACAGGGCAGCCGGTACACTGATCCACTGGAGGTCACAGTAGAGGAGATCAGAAATCACAAACCATAAAAAAAGTAAATAAAATGCTCATTCATAAGCTTAAAAGGCCTCTCAGTTGCTATAACTGAACTACAGTATAATAGTTGACATACATTTACACATAAATACATACAAAGGGAACAATAGCTTGTTGTTAAAAACATTTTTACTTTTTTTTTGCAGCAAATTTACAGTTCCGACTTTACAATAAAATTTAAAACTGTTGGTCAGATTAATCCAGAACCAAGTGATCAAATGGTTTCCAGAACATTACGGAGGTGTTGGTCACTTAACCTGTCTGTCTGGAAATCCAAATTCCAAATGTAAATTCTTGGACCCATAAGGAAGAGGAATCTAATCCCAATCCATTGGATTGGATTAGATTGGAATTGGATTTAAGTGAATTGAATTGGATTGGATTGGATTGAATTGGATTGGATTACAATGGATAAAAATGGATTGAATTAAATTGGATTAAATTGAAATGAAATGCATTCATGTGGATTGGATTGAAATGAAATAGGTTCAAATTAAACAAAATTTAAACTGAATTAAACAAAATTGTATTGATTTTAAATGGATCAAATTGAATTGTATCGTTTTTGTATTGAATCGAATTGAATTGAATTGGATTGGACGGATATATATTGAGCTCACACAGCTTCCACAGTGAAACTTACCAAGCCGAGGAATATACAGAAAAGCTGCACCACATCTGTGTATGCCACAGAGTAGAGTCCTCCAACCAGGGTGTAGAAGATGGCTATGAGAGCTGAGATGATCACAGACATGTTGATGTTTATGTCCACGATCACACTCAGCGTGGCACCTGCAGGAAAACAGCAGACCTACCGTAAACTGCACAGTTAACTTTGACGATTAGCCCTGACATTCAGACCCACAGTGATCTCCTACCCAGGGCTGAGAGAATGGCTGCAGACCAGAAGATTTCTCCCATCAGAGCAGGGATGAAGAGAAAACCACCCATCCTCTTTCCATACAGCTGCTGAAAGGGGTCCAACATTGTGACGTACCCTCGCGATCGCATGGGTTTGGCAAAGAAAAGACCACCTGAAGGACATCACAGAGAAATATGAGTGGAGGCATTTTGATAATGACTTGATGATGTTCCATCTCAGGTTCTAAGAGACGGATCTTGGCCTGTGGTGGTGAGTAGATCAATTTGGGATCTCGCCTCCACTGGCTGTGCTTTGTTGAGCAAGCACTAAATTCCCTCATTCCACTGACAGTGATTTCACCCAGTCATGAGGTGAATGCAGAAGATACATTTCACTGGGTGTGTGCGTACGGTGGACCATAAAATCCTCACTTTATTGGTCAGTGGACATATTCTTTACATTGTTTTTTTTAACTCAAAATGATAAAAAATGTTTAAAATGTTTAATTATCTTGCAATTATATTTTAATCTTCATTTATCATATTTTTTTATTTCAGAGAATCTAAGATTCATTGACCAGATGATAAACCCTAATGGCACCTCCTGTAAGTTGTGACCATGTGTTGAACAGCGCCTCCTGTGGCAGTCTGTGTTGGTTACACAATATATATTATAATACATTTGGCAGATGCTTTTATCCAAACAACTTACAATATTGCAAAAATGATTATGGTAAAATAACAAAAAAGTAAATAAATTAACTCTAATAAAGCGGAATAATAAATAATAAAACAGAAAAAATAACAGAATTACAGAAAAAAAAGTCACTTGTTTTACAGTTTAGGTTTGGGTTGTTTTTTTTTGTGTTCACCAAAGTCTTTTTATTGCGAGCAAGAAAAGATCATAGTTCATCACCTTGAGGCGAGTTGTCTCGCAATTTTACAGCAATGGTCTCAGCCCAAATAGAAAAGTATTAAAGCCAGTCCAGTTATTGTCTTACGAGTTCTGCTGCCACGGTGAACTGGAGTCGTACAGTGGGAATATATGGGGTTGTTGGATTTATGTGTCCTTTTTTTATAGCTCTTGACAAGAGATCAATACATGTGCAATATATAGACGCCACTTCATTATGACGTATAGATTTTTATATCCATTTAGGAAGCTGCGTAGAGCTGGTGTAACTGAGGAAATCAGGCTGAGTGTAGCAATTAGCAGCTTTTGGGCTGCTAATTTGCCTAATAGCGCAAATGGAAGATTGGATGTTGATCTTGTGAAATAAGAAAAAGCACTACTTTTTATTGCTTTTCATTTTAAAAGCCTAAAACACAGGGAAGTGTGATGATATCGGTCGGACGATATTAGCAGAAAAATATCGGTAAGATCGATATCAGTTTTGCTGGAATCACATAAAAGGTTCTGAAAGATTTACCTCAGTGTTTGGGTCAAACTGTAAAATATATATTGGTATCGGTCAATATCGCTATTGGCAAGTGTTTGGGCAAAATCAAATATCAGCAAAAGTAAATATCGACATTTCTTTAAGACTAATATTGTTTTAACGAATTGAAGAAGCACATATTTGTGGATACAAATCTCTGACAGGCCTGCCTGCAGTCCAGAATTTTCCCCTGTGCATATGACGAACATGTTTCAGAAGCTCCAGAAAAGTGATTAAAAAACATTTACAGACATATTATCAAATTAACTTAATTATTATCTCAAAATAATGGACGTAATCCGGACACTTTGTCGACAACAGTCGGTTAACCGTTCACCTACACCTGATTATTGTCATTAGTTTGTCTCTCGACTTTCTCACACTGTGACATAATAATAAGCAATCAATGCATTTTCCTGATATGTGATAAATGGAGAGTTTCTCACCTACGACCAGACTGAGAGCGTAACCAAACGGTGCCTGCGCCCAGGCCAGTCCGTAGTCCGGCAGATAGACGTACTCTGCTGTCCCATTGATGTAGCCTCCACCCACCCAAGTGGCTGCAACAGAAAGAAAATGACAGTTTATATGTATAAAATACTATTTTTCAAGTCCATGGAACTTAACTATGATTATTTTAACCACTTTGTTGTAAATAAAAATAAAAAGCGGCCAAATGCGCACAGACTCTTCGCCATCAGACGGTACCTGTCATGGTGAATCCGCCCACGAACAGCCCGATGTCCCTTCCACCGACCATAATGCTCTCGCTCCGCTCTCCGCCATCACCGACTCCGGAGTTCTTGTTCTTCCACGCGGCCCAGATGCCCACGAACAGGATCAGGAGGTAGAAGACGACGATGGCCACCAGACCCTCGGCGTGGATGGTCATGTTGGCCCGGTCCGAGATCAAGAGCTGGTGCGCACCGATGTCTGGATGGTCATTGAGAGATCCTGGAGGAGGAGAAAGTTCAGATATATTTATGTGTTTTTCTTTCTTATCTCTGTGTCGCTCACATTTACAGTGCGCTGTCCATGGTGCTGAAAACACCGCGCGCAACGAACGGGGGATTTTACAGCGTTCGTCTCCAACATAGTCCATCAACGTAACAGAACTGTTTACACACACACTTTAATGACATCAGCAGAAAGACAGTAAAACACACTTAACCTGTAAACACTCATCTCTGAATACTGTCAAAATATGTTCCTTTTTCCTCTGTTTTTTTGTCTTTATAGTGTGATCATTTAGCCACAACACAGACATGAAGGTTTGGAGAAAAAGCCTGAGAAGACAGATCGAGATGGTTTGGACATGTACAGAGGAGGGACAGTGTTTGTATTGGTAGAAGAATGATCCTAGAGATGGAGCTACCAGAAAGGAGATAGAGGAGATTGATGGATGCAGTGAAGAAGGACATGGAGGTAGTTGGAGTCAGAGTAGAAGATGGAGAGGACAGGGGGAGATGGAAATTTTTGACTCGAAAAGGGACAAGCCGTAAGGAAAAGAAGGATTGACAATAAACAGATGACAAAAAGTGACTTTTTGTCAAATTCTCTTTGAACACTGATCCTTATAATATTATTATTAATAAGCCAAGTACGGCTTTTGGGGTTAATTTGCAATAATATATAAATCACAGAAACAAACTGAAAAATCCAGATTTTTCCCGAGGATCCTTACTATAAATGAGTAAAATAAAATACATTTATGAGGTGTAAAATTAGGCAAACATGTAGAAAATGTGAGATATAGTAGAAGAACAGATCTCTGGAGCTGGAATTTCCTTTAGTCTTGAGATTTTTCTTTGAATTCCTACAGCAAACTACTGACTGAGATGATGGGTTGGAGGCAGAGATGACATTTTTGTTGCGCAGTGGTGTGAGCAGCCACAATGACAACAGAACACTGTGACAGGAGATTTCTGACCATCAGGAGAATTCTTCTCTTTTTCCTTATGATTAAATCAACAGACATTTTTAGAAAAATAAACTCAATAAAGACCAGAAGAGTCCACAAAACCAGAAGACAGTAGATCATCCAATTTCAGTCACTCCAATTATTCTGTCGTTACAAATGGACTCGTTCAATTTCATTTATTCAAAGAAATAAAATACTCTTTTGCTTACAAAAAGTCAGTTACGAAAAAAAAAAACTGGATTTACAGGCGTCTGTTGCCGTGCGTAAAAGTCCAGATTCTCCCTGAAAATGTGTCTCCAAACCCGCTGCAAACTGTTAACTGGGAGCAGCAGAGAACGAACGCAGAGACTAGGTGCAGCTTGGGACCAAAAGCTGAGGTTCGAACCCCCCGTCGCGCAGCCACCGTGGTGCCACGAGGCAGCCACTGCATTATTCATCCGTCTAAATCAACAGTCATCTAGTCATGCGCCTCCGACCCAGCTGATTAATACAGTTTATAAAAGATTAATTCGATAAAGTGGAATAATCTTACCTTTCCTCTGGAGAGCAGTTCAGGAAACGTCTGCAGATGTTGGAGAATTAAGACCCAAAGTGGACAGAGACAAGTTTAACAGGTGCCGGATGAAAACCCTCCTGGACGGACACACGCAGGACTACGGTCGCTCCTCCGTCACCAGTGTTCGTTCACAGAGAGAGAGACGGGGGGGAGGGAACGGGAGCCAGAGAGGGGGTGGAGGTAGGGTGGGTGGAGATGAATGGGAGTGGTGGGTTTATTGGGTGCTGTCAGGGTGGGGAGATGGTGGATGAATGTCTTCCAGGGTTGGACAAAAATAGCACCTAATGGAGAGTGGCGTGACGCACGAGTTATCCGGGAAAGCTTTCCAATATCGTAATATCACGTTGGCAAGTGAAGGAAACCTCTTCTTGGCCAGGTTACATTTCAGGCCTGATTAACGACCTGTGGCTCGAGGTCCCACCTCTGCACGGTGAGGGGAGGACGGAGATTCAGCTGCAAACGCTGACTGGAGGGAAGAATGCTGTGGATGTAAGGCCTGAATATGACTTTTCGACTGTCTGTCTGTCTGTCTGTCTGTCCATCTTTCTTGTGTCTTCAGTGAAAAGAGCAGTTCACCTCTGATTTGTACCAAGTTAATAAAGTTCCATTGCAAAATCTACCAGTCTATCGTTCTGTCTATCTGTCCGTCTGTCTGTCTGTCTAATATCTACTCGCTGTCTTTTGTTTGCTATAACAATTATTGTAAATACATAACAACTGATGAAAAACCCTTCTTAAACCATGGTTATTGCATTAATGTACGTATATGGAGGTCTCTCTGGGGACGTTATTCAGAATTAACTTTCACATACACTACAGAGCAGTGTGTGTGACGGCTACTCATCTACATTCCTTCCTTCAATGTTCCAGTCCAGAACATGTCAAGTTGTCCCAGGTTCTGAACACACTGTGACTCAAATCAAAGGCCAGGACCAGTTCCCTAATTATGAAAAGAATTTCTTTAAATATGTCTCTGAGTTAATATTTGTATTGTATTCACCTGTTCACCTCCTCAACCTCTAACTTCAAAATAAAATGTCCTTTATGTTCAATCACAGAGTCCTCTGTCTGGTTTAGAGAACTAATTATCAACAAAATAATTCTTTGAGTTCTTTACTTTGCCTCAAAACCCAACACTGACATCTGTTTACTGAGAAGCTGCCATTCACACCAACATCTAACATTCACGTTTCCAACACAGAGTGAAGCCACTCCTTACCATCATCAACAGTCTGTGCTTCATACAGGTAACAACAATCCTTAACCGACTGGAGGAAACAAAGATGGTGACTTCTGTCACAGCTGAAAACAAGACCAGGAAAAAGTGACACGTCCTTTAATTTAGCGTCAGTGACTGTCACACTGTGAGACAGAAACACCTCCAATTAGTGGTTTTTCAGAGAAATAAGAAAACGTGTCAGACAGACATGAGCCCTCTGGGCAGTCTGATTAGGGTCTGCTTTGGAATTCAACAGAATAATCAGCCTGAGACACGGCTGAACAAAACGCATTCAACATAAACTCTAGTACAGACATGGGCAAACTAAGGCCCGGGGGCCAAACGTGGCCCGTTGAGGTTTTTAAAGCGGCCGGCCAACCCCGTCCATATTAAATTATTTATTATATAATCGTTATACTTCTGCCTGCTCTCTGTAATAATGCGTGTCCCCAATAGATGGCGCCATAAAGGGTGTAAGAAATGTAAGATTTCAAGTTTTATACATGACTTTTGCATTTGTCTACTCATGAACGCTATCTTTCTGATCCTGACTTGGCCCCGTGTCCAATTTTAGGACCAATTGTGGGCCACGACTTTAAAAGTCTGCCCATGCCTGCTGTAGTAGGACAAGGATGACGGACGATGAGGTGATTTCTGGGATTGTCAATGCGTCACGAACAAGGCAGGAACGTTGTTGCAAGGCTGCCATTAAAAAAAAATCATCCTTAAGGGACATGCAGAAGACAATGCAAAATCATAGCACAGATAAGTCACAATAACTGACAGTTTCCTCAGATCCTAGAAAAGGAAATTGACAAAATATACAATTTAAACCGGGAAGAAAAATCACCTGATGTAAATATTGTTTATTTTTGCTGCAACCGGAGAAGGATTAGAGTTTAGTATAAAAACCATGAATCTTTACAGCCTGTTAGAAAAGCTTCACACACCTCTTTGCAGACTTGAGTACCATTTAAGCAGCATCTAAATAATGGATTATATATGGAGGTTTGGATCATCTCACACATCACTCTACAGATATAAAGACCAGATGATCTTAAGAACTTAAACAGTAGAACTGAGCCCAAACGACCCGCAGAATCAATTTCATGTTTACGACACAGGAAAAAAAGGAAAAGCAAGTCATGAATGAAGTCCAACTGTAGAATAAAACGACATAAAGGCTTAAAGCGCGCCATTGCAGCCACCTAGTGGTCATTTCTGTCTTTACACAAGTAAGAACAGGAAGCGCAGTAATTTCTGGATGTTAAAATAATGTTATAAGTGCGATTTTATCGTCAGTCAGTCAGACATCCATACATGAAATTGATGTAATTTAAAACGTGTGAATTTATCATTTTGCACGTCAGAAAATAGGGACTTAACATCAAGCTAACCAACCATAAAATATATGTTTTTTTCCATTTAACATGTCAACAAATATGGCCAAAATATAGGTAAATAAAAATAGTATTCATCTTTGGCATTTTAGCTTAAAGTTTACATAAGTTTACATAAGGTTATGTTACATTTATTAACAACCATGTCTTCTTAAAGGAGTCAAGGAAATAAATGTATTTCACAGAGATGTAACCCTCAGTAAAACAACCACTTTCTCAAGAAAGAATCAACAGATGATCCTGGAATCAGAACTATTAGCCAGGAACGATTAAGAACATATGGACAAGGTAACTATATGGAACTCTATCTGTGAATATTTATCGGACAATGTCGCCCCCTCCTGGTGGGTAGCCCATAAAGCAGCGTATTGTTTGGTTCAGAAGTAATCCTGGACTTTGTAGCCATCATTGGAAAAGGGAGCAGAAACAAGGTTGTGGTTGTGGTTGTCCTTCAGGGCCTCAGGAGGTTTGTACATCGGAGCCGGAAAGTGCACGTTGTTAAAGGCCGGGGGACGGGTTACTATTTGATTCTGCTGCACACGTGAGCGCCCACTGCTGCTGCTGTTCCAGCACAGCACTACTCCTGCACTCAGGCTGAGGCAGGCCGAGGCATAGCCGATGTAAACGGCCAGGCCGATTTCATATTTCATCCCACTAGGATAAAATGGGTTGTAAAAGTCCAGGATAACTTCATGGGTGGTCCAGGACACGGGGATAAGGCAGAGAAGACCAGCGCAGAAGAAACAGACCCCCCCACTCAATGCCAGGGGTGTCTTGACGAATGAGTGGCGAGCAAAACGGACGCATTTCATCCCCATCACTGAGACAATAAAGGCCAAGACTGACATGGCACAGGAGAGCACCATGAAGGCCCGGGCGGCCTGACGAGGAAGGAAGAAGAGAAAGGTAACATGTAACTGTCTCATAAGGGCAAAAAGTAAAACCTGAAATTTTCTTTGAACTTTTTTGGCCAGTTTTTTGGCCCTCTAGTGGCAAGCCAAGAAACTGCCTGGCTTGCCTGTCAAGCACCATCCCAGTGTCACTGTATGTATTGATAAAGTATATGGATCTACTGTGAACAGAGATTAAATTCTACCCTAGTGTCTGTCTGTGGTACCTGCAGGTCAGGTGGCAGCGCCAGCAGAGATCTGTACAGATTACACTGGTAAATACCAGTACTGTGCCACACACACTCCATCCACAGGCCCGTCATGTATTCAGTGGCTGTGATGATGTTGGAGCCCACATGGGCCCTGCTGCGCCAGTGGGGCAGCACGGTGGCAACAACGGACCCTGTGAATCCCAACAGACCCAGGAAGAAGCCAAACACCTGGACCGTCGTGTTGGCCATGGGTTTAGGTGTCGAATCTGAAGAAATTAAAAGAAAAAAATCTCTTTAGAGTTTAAAGTTATCTTTCCTTCAGCAGTTTTAGTATTTTGATCATCCATCTACTTAAACAATGCTTTTGACTTAAAAGAGTCTTCTACAAAATACAAATTATAAATATAAACACTGGCTAGTGCTCCCTAGTGGTGGGTTCATTTAAAAAATAATAATAATTCCCCAAACTAATAAAGTCTGGAGACAAATAAAGTCTGAAGTTGTGAACAGGTGACTAACTTCTTTAATAAAATACTGGTATTAAATGGTAGTAAGGATTTTTAATACAGGTACATATAAAATTTTTAAAAGTAAAAAAAAACACCTTTATATATACGTATTTTATACTTTACCTGTTATGCAGCCGGACTCAAATAATAACAATAACAGCAATTAAAACATTAATAAAAAAAAACCAAAAAAAACTCTACATTGAGCAGGAGGCCTTTAGAAACAAACTACATTCTCCCTGACGATATTTTGTCGGTAAATCCCACTGAGCTGCTCAGTCACCGAGTCAGAGCCATTCTCTAAGTGTCCCCTGGAGTGCAGGCAGAAAAAAAAAATCTGTGTAAACCTTCAGTGTTGTGGCGTCAGTCTCTGGTGAGTGGCAGGTGACTACATCTGTAACTAATGAGAGTAGTGTTCAGCTTCACCTCCTTAATGCTCTCCTCTGGAGGCCCACTCACAGCAGTCTATTGGATAGGCTGCACGCCGCCCCCCTCAGGAAGGAGGAAAAAAAGGAAATTAAACATTTACAGGAGTCGGCCAAGCTGAGACGGCTGTTATAAACCACTAACTTTGATTTTTTTTTTTAAATGCTCTGTGGGTATTTGTCAGCAGGGGACTGAACAACTTAATCAGACGTGAGGGCCTAAAAATACTGCAGTAATGGATTACACTGAGTGCTTTGAATCATATTATGTTAAATCATTTCCTGACTTGACACTTTCAGACAAAACAATACAGATTCATTTTCCTTAGACCTGGCTAATAATTAATAATCCTCGCAGAGAAAACGCCTGTGAAATCCAGTCACGGTTAAGAATTTACTAATGTTCCATCTCTGTCTTCTAAGCAAAACTCCCCGCAGGAGGAAGGAGCCAGAATAATAAGTTCTGACTGTGACACAAATAGAATAATATTTCTGTTTAAGCCCAGGAGCGACGTTCCCTTTGAAACCCATGCAGAGAACGACAGATTTTTACTTCTTTAAAGAACAGAAGTGCTTTTCTAAAAAGACTGTTGATTGTCAGTCCTGGTACTGTCAGACTCGTCTAAATATCTGAGATACAGGCCTCATTGTTTTCACCTACAGACTCGACTTCAACAACAACAACACAAACAGGAACTGGAGCAGAGGCGAGACTGTGACAAGATTTTTGCTTCTTCTTAGTTTGATGCTGAAACAGAGGTTTAGTGACTTATTACCACCGAGGAGAATCAACTCCTACAATAATTGTGAACATGGACCAAAAATAGATGAGGATGATCAGAATTGTAGCCCAGGTTCTATTGTCTAACTAGAAAACAGTTTTTCTAAAGTTTGGACGTAAGTAAAAGGCAATATTTACACTATGAAATATTACTGCCTAAAAAAACATAAATACATAGCTATTTATATATGTAGATATATACATATATATTTACACACATATACATATAAAAAATTGCTTTAGTGATTTTTCTTACAGACATTTCTTAGCCACAACCATTAAATAGAATCTTTATAATCTATAAAACATATACACATTTATATATATTATGTATTTTATATTTTTTCTTTTTACATTACCCTTTATGCATTTAGCAAATGATTTTATTTAGTGGCTAACAAACTAAGATTAACCTTATCAAGCTTGTGACTCGGGGAGTCAAACCCAGACCTCTCTACTCTTTCCGAGGCAGACGTGCTAACCACTCAGCCACAGAACTAAATATATAATTTTTTATATTTTTTTCAATATGCTATTGCTATTAGTAAGCACAAAATTTGCTTATGTATGTACATCTATATATGGAAGGTATATATATGTATATATGTATATAAATATAATCAGGGCATATATATATATATATATATATATATATATATAAATATACCTCACATATTATATGAGTAATATCATAGTATATATTTTTGGCATTACAATATCAAAAAACAATATTTATTCAGAAAAGTCATGAAAAAAAATCCCTTGTTTTGTAGCAGAGGATTTTGCAAAGATATATTCTTCAAGTGAAACCTCTCAGATTTGAGGGGATCAACATCTGACTGGACTCACCAACAAAGTTACAGCCGGTCCACGGAGGCCCAGTCACAGCTGTCCATGCAGCACACTTGTCCTAAATGACGGAGACGTATTTTGGCGAAGTCTCAGACAAACAGGGTCCTTGGCACTGATTTCACACCGACCGTCTCTTTCTGTCTCCACGGCGTTGTCAAATGAGTGTCCGTGCGGATGTCATCATCACCATTATCCCTGTCAGCGCCTGGAGCATCATGTCAGAGATGACATTAGTGACTGTCCGACTGCTGGCACGTCGCTGTGAACAGATAAACCGGATGGATGTCAGCTGTTGGAGGCAGTGCAGACACAGACAGAGGGGATATTGTCCTCGGTGCTTGTGCTGTTTGGAGTCTCACAAATCCCCAGCACAGCATCTCCAAATCTGTGGAAGGCGATGAATGAAATGATAATCGTATAAATCTGCCTGCTTTTTGTTTTATATCCACATAAAGGACACCCATTTATATTTACTGCCTGTAATCGGCAGACATTTCATTTTTAGAAGTTAACCTGTCAGCCCTAACTTTGTTTGATGGTAATGTGGTGTCTACTGTAAAGTAAGATGGGTGAGGTGTCCAATAATTCCAATTTTATCTTGGGTCCATCTGTTCAGATTGTCTTTGCTCTTTCTCTGTCCTCCTAGGTTTCAGGGTAAAGTGAAGATTTTTCCTTTTTCTTGTATAATTCCCTCTTTAAAAAGAACTAAAGTAAAGGGTGATCTTTGTCAAAGTCTGTCTGGAGGAAACACTAATTAACTTCTTCTCCTTTCGGCTTGTCCCTTTTTCAGGGGTTGCCACAGCGGACCAGCAATTCCCATTTTTCCTGTTCTCTTTATCTTCTACTCTGACTCCAACTACCCCCATGTCCTCCCTCACTGCATCCATCAATCTCCTCTTTGTCTCCTACCTGGTAGCTCCATGTCTAGGATCATTCTTCTATCAATGTATCTACTGTCCCTCCTCTGAACATGTCCAAACCATCTCATTCTGGCTTCTAAAGCTTTTTCTCCAAACCCTTCTGTCTGTATTGTCCCTCTAAAGACATCATTCCTGATCCTGTCCATCCTAGTCACCTCTAAAGGGAATTTCATCATTTTTAACTCTGATTAAAATTAGGGGAGATAATAATTATATATGTAAAAACCAAAAAGTTAAGGGACGTTTCATCAGTGTCATAACCTGGATGAATGAGAATCTTCACAGACATACATCACCATCACATAATACATAAAATACATAATATAAAATAAATTACGGTATAAAACTGAGAGGGATTTGTTTAGAGAACAAGTTTATGATACATTTGTTTTGACAGATGTCCACTTACATCCATTTAGTTCTATGTCTCCATCACAGACAGCAGAGAAGAACACACCATTCTCTGCTACCGCAGCACCTGAACATAAATCATTACATTTATTAAGAAACATTGCTAATGAGGTATGTATAAATGTAATTAAATATTTCAGTCCTATTAAATGACGCGGATTTCCTGTCTGACCTAGCAGTAGTTTTATCGAGTCATTCTGCGTTAAAAGACCCTGGCAACTTTTATGTGTACAAGACTGTATGAATAATGATAAAAATACTTTTAGTCTTTAAAAAAGCGCTAGTTTAGCTAGCCTAGCATTAGTTTCCCAGTGTCACTGAATTGCGCGACAAACTCATATAAAATATTTACATTCATGTACATATGGATAATATAAAATAGTTAAATAACGTTTCAGTATCACGTTCATATTCCTACATTTTATATTTGTCACCGCTAACTCGACGTCAATCACTGTGTAACTAAAGTAGATACTCGTCCCCTTAAATAAACGCTAGTTTAGCTTGGGACTTAGCATTAGTTTCCCGGTAACTGAATTGGGCGATAAACTGATATAAATATTTACATTAAGGACAAATGTACATAAAGATAGAAAAAAATAGTTAAATATCGTTTCAGTATCACGTTCACTTTTCTACATTTTATATTTATCACATTTTACATTAATCACCGCTACTCTATGTTAATCACTCTGTGTATCTTAAGTAAGAACTCGTCTCTAAAATGGCGGTGTTCGTGAATACCGTTCACTCAGCAGCGTAGGTCGTTGTTATGGAGAAAGACCTACGAAGGAGTTTAAAGAAAACCATGTTTCCCCCGCGAAGAATCACAACCCGCAGCCAGTGCCACAGCAGACGGAGCTTCTTTCACCAACTTCCACCAGAAGTTCTATACATGGTGATGGATAAACTGTCCGGTAAGTGAAGCCATGATTTAATTCACGTTTAAGTGAGAGGCAACTTCCATTTTTGCGGATTTGCTATGATTCAAAGCAAATTCATTCATTTTAAATGTATAATATGAATATAATATTAGTAATACATCTCAGTTTGTCGTGGACAGACAGAGACATATGCGTGTGAATGAAAGGGAGGACAGTGGAATGGTGAGGTTACAAGGAGCAGAGGTGGAAAAGGTGGAGGAGTGCAGTTCAGTGCAGTTCAGTGCAGTGGAGAGACAAGGATGGACAGGATCAGGAATGAGGTGATTAGAGGGACAACACAGACAGGAAGGTTTGGAGAAAAAGTTAGAGAAGACAGATTGAGATGTTTTGGACATGTTCAGAGGAGGGACAGTGTATACATTGGTAGAAGAATGATCCTAGAGATGGAGCTACCAGGTAGGAGACAAAGAGGAGATTGATGGATGCAGTGAGGGAGGACATGGAGTTAGAGTTGAAGATACAGCAGACAGGGTGAGATGGAAATTGTTGACTTACTGTGGCAACCCCTGAAAGGACACAAGCCAAAGGAAAAGAATAAAAATACATCTACAGATTACAGAAAAATCCAATTTAAAATAGATCTATTTAAGAAAATAACTTTTGTGTATTTCAGTGCTGGACCTCAGTGTGTTTTGCCTAGTGTCCAAGGAAATCAACCGGATAATCATGGACTACATCTCTACAGTGGGCTGGAAGTCTAAAATAACTATCCAGAACCACACTGCCTGCTATGGGAAGGATTTTGCCAGCAGTGCCCAAAGACAGTCCAGAGATCTGGGTAAGTGACAGGTTGTATTTGCTTGCTTATCTATTTTCAGCCTTAAACAATCAGTAGGAATCTGGAATTCCAACTACTTTACAATGGAACCTTGTGTTGACTTCTTCAGGGTTATTATTCAAGAGATGCAGCATGTTGTTGCCGACAAAGGAGAAGTTCAAGTTTATCTTCAGCCAGCTGTCAAAGGTAACAGACGGACACAACATGCTAACTTTTCTCACTCTAAAAACACCATATAGATAATATATGTAGCTTTTTCTAATTGAACAATTCTGATTGGTTTCAGATTCAGTGCTTCGTCCTAGGACAGTGTGTCTTCCCAGGCTGCAGCGGTTTTGCCTGCTATGGTGTCTTACTCCAGGTAGGATGAGCTGCTTAAGGTGGTATTATCTTAGCCCTAAACTCTCATAAGAAAACCTACACCTGCATTGGTGTTTTCTTTCTCTAACTTTATAACTTTTTACTATTAATTTTCTTTTTTTTCCTTTCTGCTTGTCCCTTTTTCAAGGGTTGCCACTACGAGACAACATTTTCCTTCTGCCCCTGTCCTCTGTATCTTCTACTCCTACTCCAACTACCTCCATGTCCTCCCTCACTGCATCCATCAATCTCCTCTTCGTCTCCTACCTGGTAGCTCCATTTCTAGGATCATTCTTCTACCAATATAACCACTGTCCCTCCTTTGGACATGTCCACCCATTTTAGTTTGTCTTCTCCAGCTTTTTCTCCAAACCTTCCTGTCTGTGTTGTCCCTCTAATCACCTCATTCCTGATTGGTACTGGAGTAAATACTTACCTTAATTGTGTGCTGGTGGGGTAAAGGTCTAGACCAGACCTGAGCACTGAACCTTTGGTTGATCCTTTGAACTAGCATCAAAACAATCCTCTCTCCATGTTGAGACAACTGGTCCAACTATGTCGCCCCTAAAATTTAGATTTTGCAAACATTTGTTTTAATTTAAAGATATGCAACTAAAAACAGAGAATCTTTCACTGTGACCTAATTCTGTCTCTGCTGCACCACATGCTTTTTTTTGTGAGGTGGTAAAAGCAGCTGGCGTCTTTAAAATTATTCCGGGGCAAAAGGCTTAGTCTGATTTCTCATTAAAATACACTCCAAACTCTCCCCAAGGGCAAAGATACAACTGGTAGAACCCAAAAATGCTGTTAAGTTAGTTTTAAATAAAAACCTTTTAACGTCATACTGTGGTATTTTTGGTCTTTGCAGATTGTTTTTTCTGAATTTGTGCAGGTTTTTTTTACATAAATACTTTGAGGAAAGCAAACATCCTCTTTGCTCTGGAAACAAATACTTTTTTTTATTAACTTTATTTCACTTTACAGACACTAACAGCGCAGTGGGACGAGCCAGAGTGTCAAAGAGTGACCAACTTCCTGTTGGAGCACACCAACTTACTGCAAAAGATGGAGGCAGTTGTGAATGTCAAAGCAGATAAGTGTCCAACTATTAAGGAGGGAAAATACTGCTGAACAATGAAGTGGAATTTTCTTAACAACAGTCTGTTCTTCTCCTGATAACCTTGTGGTTTTCAGTCCTTCTTCTAAGCCAGTGGTTCTGAACTGGTTCTGGCTTCAGGACTCACCATCAACCCTTTATAGTGATGATGACACAACATATAAAATAGTCTGTTTGTCTGATATCAAAGGTGAGATGGGACCAGGAGCTGCAGCTGCGCTGTTTTTGTCGTAAGGTTCTGTTGGATCCATGGATCAGTCAGCCACAGTGTCACTTTTGGCTGATGCAGCTCCTGAAGCCTTGGCCCATGGTCAGTCAGGCTCGCCTGCTGTTTATCTTCTATGGACCACTGACACCTGAGGGTGAGGCAGTGTTTTGGTTCTCAGTCAGACTGTTGTTGTTGCTGTTGGCATTGAGCTGCCTGGAATAAACTCTGAACAAAACTGTAACCTTTGGCTAACCGGCTGTTAAAAACAATCTGAGAAATCATGCACACGTGACAGTCACGATGGTCATGACAGCCAGTGAGTGGGACTTGCTCTCTTTCTGCAGGAACTCTGGGTTGGCAGGATGTTGTGGAGAGAGGGCTGACCATTCAGGCTCTGAGTGACCTGGCCAGGGCTTTTCAGATGCTATTTCGAAAGCCTGATTTCAAAGTCTGGACAACCAACTCCATGCTGGTGATCCTGGAGGAGCTCATAGGTATGAACTGCAGCTTTTGGCGTTCAATACAAAAGAACAAATAAATAAAAGATAGATTCTATGTAATACCAAACTGAACCAGAAGGACACTGTGGATCAGGGTTTTGAGAACTATAGGATTTACCATAAAATGTGGAGACCAAATCTATAAAATATTGTTATAAATTCCACTTTCACATCAAGATTGGGGCCACAAAATATCGTTCCACGGGCTGCAAATGGCCCACGGGCCACGAGTTTGAGAGCCCTGCATTAAGACATTGACATCATAGACAAGTTGTTGAATCAGAAGCAGAAGAGGTGGAGGGTTTGAACCAAGACAAGTGACATGTAAAAGTCATGCATTGAGTGCGCCTTCTACTGGGGAAATGCAAGAATTGTACAGAAACAGTGGATTTATAATGATGGTATAAATTAACATAAATTGGACAAGATTTGGTGTCCATGTAAAAAAGCCAAAGGGATATTTTTGATGTTGTTTTTTCCTTTACGTCCAGTGACTCCACAGCCGTGGCATTTGGAAAATGTGGCCCGTTTCTTGGTGCTGTGTGGAAACATTATCTGCTACGTAGTGTTGGCCAGTAAGGCCACGAACGGGCGTCTGACAGAGGTCTCCAGAATTATTGTCTACATGATTTTGGTAAGATACCATTAAAGATAACTCAACTCTGAATTGAAATAAATATCACAGCATTTTTTGGTGTCCATTTGTGGGCCGGTTTGGAGCAGAAGACTTTGATATGATACGATACAAACCAATATTATATAAATCAATATGTTTGGATGCTTTACAATACAGTATAGTGCTATACAATTTTATTTTAAATGTTGATAATTATAATTTTTTGATAATAATAAACAGGGAAGACATCAAACATACGTTTATTTATCCATTGCAGTTTTCGTCCAAGGCTCATTGGGAAATTTATTTTTCGACAACACTGACCTTTTACAATTGTCAGGATTTTTTTTGTTAATCTTTATTTATATTGTTGGAGCTCACAGGACTAAGTGACTGACACAGCGCTGCCTCTGTTTCCCCACAGAGACGATTTAATACACGCAAATTAAAAAGCCATTTGTGCTGACTGGTTCTAAAACAATCAGCCGAGGTTTTAAAAAGACTGCCACTTCATACGAGTGCTGGACGCTCATTTATTGTAGTGTCAGTAATTTTATTTGACAGACTGACACAACACTTTTTATATACTCTTAATATTTTTAACGCCGCAAAATCAGCAAGATTCTTAGCTGACGGAGAGTGAGAAGCGCTTCATCAGATGCATCAGAGCTCAGTTTCTTATTGACCCCCAAGGATTGAGCAAACGTTGATTTCTCCTCTGGTGTGTTTCTTCTACTCTAAGGTTCATGAGAGAGATCGGTTCAACATGTCTACTGTGGTGAAGCTGGTTCTCCAGATCAGCAGGATCTTCAGCACACCTTTCGAGAGGCTCTTCTTCATCCAAAAAATGGAGGACACGTTCTCGGAAATTACCAGAGAGTTCTATGAGATGTCTGTCAGAGGTGATTGATGTCCAGAGTGGACCACCAGGTTGGACAGTTGGACAGCGCCTGATGAACTGTCAGCTAATTTCAATCATTTGTATTGTGTTCCAGGGAACCAGCAGAACAACAGGGACGCTTTTCACAAACTATGCGTCCTCTTGGACTCCAGCGCTCGTTTCCACACTGAAGTCTTCCGTCAGTTTACAGCATGATTGGAAATGGACAGAAGTCCACAGTATTGGTACATTTTCATCTTCACAGGTATGAATGTTAAACTTAAGGACATGTAATTGGTTAAAACATGGTTCAAATACCTGAGAAACTGTATAGTTATGAAAACTTCTTATATTTATATGGTTCCACTTTTATATTTATAAAATTCTATTTATATATTTATACGCATTTCTTAAAATTTAAAAACATGTTTTTTCTAAAACCTCTTTTATAAGAATTATATGATCACTGTTACTCACCTGTTGATAAAAATGTTCACATTAAAAACAACAGCAACAGCATCAGAGCAAAGTCTTCAATTGTGAAATTCTAGTCAAATATTTGTTTTCAATATTTTATTCACACTTCATACCAGATGGACATGTTTATTTCATTCGAAACGCAGATGTAGAAGATCAGCTGGTTTCAAGGACTGTGACATCATGGTCCCAGCAGCAGCAGCAGCAGTAACTCAGTCAGTCAGGGTTTGATCAGAGTTTTGAAATGATCTGCCAGAACAAACAGGAAACCACAGTTTGTGGTTCACATATCAAATACTGAGGGTAAAAAGTCACTACTGAAAACTTAAGACTTGAGATCTGTGGTTATACTTAAACTAATGTAGAAAATAATGATTTTTCAGAATTGATTAAATTATTTTTGACTGTAATAAATGGAAAAGATAAATAAAATAAATGAACTATAAAAGCAAAGTATACCAAATACTGCAAAAATAGAGTCAAATACTGCTACCATGCTATGACAACACAGGTCATAGTTAAATATATTATATATATATATATACATATACAGTATATTGATATACATAATATATATCAAATATCAAAATGGCACAGTATTTATATATGTACATATATGTATCTATACATACTGTATATGTACAGTTCATATTTATATATGTGTATTTTTATATTTATATATATATATATATTAGGGGTGTGCAAATTAATCGGTTTGGATCGAACTGAACTGAATCAGATAGAACTGGATCGATAGTTGAATATTTTTTTATGAATCGTTCCTGAATCGGATCGTTATGTGAGTGAATCGTGACACCCCTAATATATATATATACAGTATATATACACACATATATATATATATATATATACAAAAACAATATAGATTTACCAAAAATATTGAATAAGGTGGGTTTTTGTGCAAATATTGACATGAAAAAAAAATCTATATTCAGACATAATATTCTTTTTAATGCTAATGCTAAAAACAATAGCACCCCACTTCAAAGCAGACCTTGACTTCACCACATGAGGTCCCTTTTGGATGGAATTATTTTGGATTATTTGAGGTAACCAGACCGTACTCTGTCTCTACTGGTGCAACCAAACAATGAGTGTCACACACACCAGACTCAGGGTTCTTTTGGAAACACTCATTTCATCCCAAAACCCCACCCAGATTGACACCACCACAGCAACTACCACCAGCACAACATTAACCGTCAATCATGTTGACTCCATCATACTCACAGGGTCAATTGTTCTGTCACAGAGAAAAGACAGAGTAATGAGTACAGTAGTAGGTGGTATCACCAGGTGTTTTCATCAGACCTGTTACCTTGTAGCCAGTCCAGTCCTTCCTGAAGACCCTCTCCTTTAACAGCGTTGCTGGCACTGAAAAATAAACGTGTCCACGAGGGAATGAATGTGTAAACTAACCACTGGTCTAACATTCCTCCTCTGACACTACACCTGTTAAAACCAAATTCTAAATTCTACTTTTCACACACTAACCAGATGTGCCAGGGTTTGTCTTTGATTCTCTCCAAACGCAGCATCTGAGAGACCTTCACGGAAGACATGGCGTCTGTTAGATCCGTCTTGTTTGCAAAGAACAGCAACGGCATCTTTTTGGTGTGAATATCTGGAGGAGGAAGTGACATAAGAGATGTGATTCAGCGCGAGTCAGCGACCAACATAATGACACCGTCGAGGAAAAGTCGCTGGTTTGGTTCTCCAATATATGTTAATATGAAGTGACACAATGGAGACTAGGAAAAGCTAAGCTAAAGAAGAAGTGGAAAAGGTGGAGGAGTTTAGATACTGAGGATCAACTGTCAGAGCAGTGGAGACTGTGGAAGAGAGGAGAAGAATAGGGTGGAGTCAGGGTGGAACAACTGGAGAAAAGAGTCAGGAGTGATCTGTGATAGAAGAAAGTCAGCTAAGGTGGATGGACAGTGGTGAGACCAGCCATGATGGATGGATTAGAGACACGAGGAATAGACAGAAGACAGGAGACAGAACTGGAGGTGGAGGAGTTAAAGATCCTGAGATTTAGGAGAGACAAGGATTGACAGGATCAGGAATTTAACGGAGGAATTGTGGTTTTGTATGAGGAAGTCAGGAGTGGCAGAGAAGTATGTTAGGCCGGTGCAGGACATGAACTTGAAAAGGAAAACAGTGACGAGGTGTGAGGTGTGGTAGACACTGAGGTTCTCTTTCGGAGAGACAAGGATGGTCAGGATCAGGAATGAGGTGATTAGAGGGACAACACAGACAGGAAGGTTTGGAGAAAAAACTAGGGAAGACAAGATGGAGATGGTTTGGACATGTTCAGAGGAGGGACAGTGGATACATTGGTAGAAGAATGATCCTAGAGATGCAGGTACCAGGTAGGAGACAAAGAGGAGATTGATGGATGCAGTGGGGGATGGAGAGAACTTAGAGTTGAAGATACAGAGGACAGGTTGAGATGGAAAAGAGTGATTTGCTGTGGAAATTCCTAAAAAGGTCCAACGGTGAAGAAGAGACCTTTGCCTTTCACCTGCAATGCCTGCATTTCCCTAATAGATAATATAGGATTTTAACTTTTACCATCCTACCTGGTACCAGACTTGCAGGCCATCATGGGTCCTAAAGTTTGACCAGAGGGGTTTGGTCAGGACCATTTATATGAACTAAAACAAGTGATATCAAAAATGCTAAAATGCTTTTGGCCAGATTGAACTGCCAAATGGGCTACATCTCACCCACGGGCCGTAGTTTGCCCACACTGGAGGGTAAACTACAGCCCAGTGTGGCCCACAAGTCAAAAAGTTTGCCCTCGCCTGCATTAGAATAACATATCTGGTCATTCTGCGGGAAAAAGAAAATCAGACTTATTTTTAGCTTTTCTCTTTTCTCAATTCCAATGATGTCTGCAGCAGTGACCCTGGGCTCATCTGAGTCTGAGATTGTAGTTGTGGAACAACTTTATGAAATCACAACAGCTGCCGTCTGGAAGTGAAAGGAGACATGATTTACCCTGGTGGTTGAGCAGATTATCCAGCTCCTCTTTGGCGACAACCATCCTCAGTTTGTCACTGCTGTCAATGACAAATATAATGGCGTGGCTTTCTCTGAGGAGGAGCAGAGCAGAGAGAAGGGATGAGGAACGGCCTCGTTATGTTTGAATATTTAATGCCGTTGTCCGACTCGTACTTGTAGTAATGTTCCCACAGGTCCCTGTATCTGCTCTGTCCAGACATATCAAACACCGTGAAGGACAGGCTGAGGGACACAGAGAGACACAGTTCAGAGCGTTACCCGTCCTCCTGCATTCATTTTTTAAAAAACGCCTTTCGAATTCTACCTGGAAGACTTGAACTTTTCCACATTGAAGCCGATGGTTGGGACGATCTCCTGCGTCTGTGTCTGCACACGCACAAAGACGAACACGAACAACAGAGACAGATGCAGGACGGACGAGAACAGACAAGCAATGGCAAAAGAATGTCAACGTGATGGACGTAAGAGAAGACATTACCTGGTTAACGTGTTTCCACTCTGGAGACAATGGGCCTAAGAGATTGTTTGGCTGTGAACAAGCAACGTTAACTCAACACTAACAGAATGGACGTGGATTCACACCAGAGGACGATTCACAACAACGTGGTTACAGGTCGTAGAATCCCCGTGTGTTGTACTCACGTGTGGAGGCTTCAGCTGGTTGATGATGGTGGTTTTCCCACTGTTGTCCAGACCCAAACACAACACGTTGACCTCTCTCTTCCTCAGGCCGAGCCAACTGGACAGTTTATCCAGGAGACCCATCAGACTCACAGGAAACCCTGACCATCAAAAAAACAGAATCCAGCTCCACCTTCACGGAACGATTACTGAGTCCTCAATAAAACACCAGACAGCAGCTCGGAGGAACAATGGTGGACATGTTGACGGTTGAATCTCTGCTCATCAGAGTGGACGCTGCAGTGTCCAAGCCTGTGGCAGTTAATCCTATTAGATTAAATAAGGCTTTGTGGACCTCCCAGTGACCTGGTTAGGGAACAAGGAGCCTTTAAGGTTAACGTCACACAAAGGCATCAGGTTGAAAGCAGGCATGAGCAAACTAAGGCCTGGGGACCAGATACGGTTCGTTGAGCTCTTAAATGCGGCCCGCCAGCCTTGTCCAAATTAAATTACATTTATTTGTATTATCATCATACTTCTGTCTTTTCCCTGCAATACCTTCAGTTGCCCTGGAGATGACGTCAGAAAGGCTATTAGAAATGGAAAAGATGTGTTTTGGCTCTTAACTCCGCCCCTGTGTCCAATTCTGGGACCGATTATGGCCTAAAATCATCAATTCAATTTAAATTTCAATTTAAAACCAAGAATCTACATTTTTAACGACAAAACTCTCAGGTGTAAGATTAAAAATTGTATTTTGGGGAGCCACAGGAAAACTGCAATGTGAAAAGGGAACACTGTTGATCATACCCGGGCAAACTAAGGCCCGGGGGCTGGCGGCAGCACGTTTGGTATTTTAATTTGGCCCAACAAACTTGTCCAAATTATACTATTAATTTTTACTATCATTTTTTTTTGCCTTATCCCTATAATACTTAGTAATTCCCCAATAGTTTGCATAGAAAAGGCTAAAGGCATTTTCTGCCATAGGTTCGCACATACTCTGCAGGTCCTGCGCCACCTGCAGGTCAATTCTTTGTCGATGTTGAAAAATCACAAGGCCTCAGGTGCCAGAACTGTTCATCTTTAATTGCAAATAAATATCCGCTGCCTCTTACAGTGTGCAAGATCTACAACATCTCTTTGGAAATCATAGAAAAATAAAATACAAGAATTATAAGTTTACTTGTACTTTGTACAAAAGAATGTTCTAACATTGCTCAGCAGTAGAACATGCTAAACAAACAGCATCTGATATTCTCCTTATCCGTCCAGGGCTGTTTACTGTGAGGGAGGTGTGTGTACAAATATGTCTGTGTGTTTGGATGTGCACATGCACTTTTCCTTCTCCTGAAAGATCCGCTGAAGAAGCCGTGATCCCGGAGCCTGGATCCCGTTTGCCTTTGACATTCATTACTGTTGACCCGGTTTGTCTCCAAGCCGCGGCCGTCCATGACCCCCGACCCCTGATGTCCTTTGACTGCACTCTAACTCTGGAGCTACGGTATCTGTCACTGTAAGGCATTCAGTGCATGTGTGTGTGTGTGTGTGTGTGTGAGCTTAATGTGAGGCTGCTGATAATGACAGTCGTTGAACATCAGCCTGAGATTCTACGCTGATTACAATCTATAAATCACCGTCTCCCGTCCACCGCTGGAGACGGGAGACTTAAACGCACTGAGTTCAGGAAACGTGACATCAGTCCTGACAGGTTTGTTCTTCAACTACACCCTTTCCTGACCCCATGTCTAGGGTGGATGATCGGCTTGGAAGCTTAACACGGTGGTTCCCAAACCTTTTCTGCAGTGACGCTGTAGCGGAGAAGAAAAAAAATGAAGTGAAATAAATTATTACTTCCCATGACTGACTCTTCCCAAAGCTCTGTGCCCCTAAAGGGGGCCTGCCCCCCACTTTGGGAACCACCACGACACCCAACTCTGTCTGGAAGTACCATTAACAGCAGGTGTAGGCCGGTACTGTTAGTGAAAGGTCCGTATGGTTCTGTAGGTGAACTTCCTTCTGAACAGAATCTGAGATCTTTTTTTCTGTCACTGAGTTCAGGAAACACGGTATCAGTCTTGACCGGTTTGTTCTTCGGCTACACCTTTTCCCGACCCCATGTCTAGGGTGGACGATCGGCCTGGAAGCTTAACACCAAGGATGGTGGTCCCCAAACTTTTTCTGCACAAAAAAAAATAAAGTGAAATAGATTATTACTTCCCCATGACTGAACCTTGCCAATGCTTCGCGCCCCTAAAGGGGGCCTGCCCCCCACGTTGGGAACCACCACGACACCCAACTCTGTCTGGAAGTACCATCAACAGCAGGTGTAGGCCGGTACTGTTAGTGAAAGGTCCGTTTGGTTCAGTAGGTGAACTTCCTTCTGAACAGCATCTGAGATCTGTGAACATTCATACGCATGTAGTGGAGACTGTGAACTCTCAGGCAACGTGAAACATTCACAATCCAAAAAAAGGCAGACTTCAGTGAGCTGATAAACCCTCGGACTGTTATTGTTCTTGGTCACAAGGCATCGAACCCAGTTCTGGTGCAGGAGCTTGTGAGACTAAAACCAGGCGGACGTGGCTGCTGTTCAACATGAGTTCCTTTTTTTTTTTTTTTATCTTAATCGTACAGTACGAGCCATCGTCTCTTGGAAATACTGAGGTGACTGTATTGCTGACGTCGGTAAAAACGTAGAAAGAAGAAATAAAAAACATTTAAAGTAAGTTCCTGTTTCACTAGGGCTTTCACATAAAGGACCGCACATATATAGATAGATAGGTTATGATAATAATTATCCAATAATCGTCTATACACTTTAAAACATTCATCTTCTTAACTTGCTTCTTCTCTTCAAGTATCAGTGTACAACACTCTCTGGGCAGAGATAGATAAAATGAACGAATCTCCAAAGAAATAAAAAAGACAAAAACAAAAAAAAAATATTGAGGATACTTTCGTAGAATCGACGTAAAACATTTCAATTGCACACCCGATAGCAGCTACATCAGCACTTAACTCAGAGCAAGAAAAAAAGAAAAACTCTGTAGATGATGTTAATAAATCTACATCTCTAAATATTGTTGCTCCACACACAATACTGCTGCTGCAACAAGGCAATACATTTCCCTAAGCGAGGGCCTGGACCAGTGTCTGTCCTCAGGCGTTGATAGTCTGGAACACTGGAACCAGGTGAACCGGGAAAAGAACGGAGAGTAGAAAAAAAGGTCTGTTACTACTGGACCAGCAGGGGGAGACCAGGAGTCCGTCCGCTCGGCTAGTCTGTCCAATGAGACTCAAGCGACGGCCTTGGACCCTGGGGCGAGGTCTAGACCTCAGTTCCTTCTGGTCCGTCTCTGTGTCCGTCCCAGGTTGTGGTAGAAAAGTGCGTCTTCATACATGGAAACCCTTCTCCTGTTCGTGCAGCAGGTGGAGGCGGAGAGTCTGTAAGCTGCTGATGATCCGCCTCTGGTGGCCAATGAGCTCCACCCCAATACTCCTCACATCTCTAGGTCGGAAGCAGAGAAACAAATGCGGGGGGAGCATATGGAGAAGACCTTTAGTAAAGTGGGGACGCCTGAGTGAAGGACTCAACCTGTCTGAGTCACATGACTCTTCAGTGATCAATAGAGCACAGAGAGTGGGTGGAAAGGAAGTTGACAAAACATCAACCGGGCCTGGACCGTAACCTGCTCCTGCCTGAACAGCGACAGGTTGGTGGTTTGATCCCAGGGGTAAAAACGATTGTTCAGTTTGGAGTTAGGATTTCTCTGGTCTCGTTTTAAAGAAATAAAGAAAAAAATATATATATTTTTTCTCTTTTTTTAAAGATTTTTTTTTTCATTTGATAAAAATCTACATTACATATCTATAGAGGAGGTCAAGTCTTTCCCATGTCTTTGTCCGCGTTTATAATTCTACCACGTGAGTAAAGTTGTCTCTATGTTGCCCCCTGTGGTGGACCAACAAATTGTATTTACTGATGGGATTTCCACCAACTCCTCTGTTACCTAGTAATCGAAATTAGTGGTAAAAGATGACACTGTTATTAGTGTCATCCCATCGAAATAGTACTTTTCAAACAGTGGGGCGGGGCCCCCTGGGTGGGCGCTGTCAGATGCCAGAGTGGGCCATGAGGGGTCCCAATGAATTATGGACAAATTTGCACTGAAGTCTGCTTCCTTAAACACCGCGTCACCATTGCTGTTTTTAAAATAATTTAATTTTTTTAATTTAGTATTTATGTATTAGCGTACTTATCCTGGTAATTTTGATGCACAATATATTTTAAGTATTTATATTATTATTATAATTAATCATTTTGACAGTCAGGTTCATTTGGTCAAATCATTATTTCCCAAATAGTGGGGCGGGGTCCCGTGGAGGGCGAGGGGAGGGGATTCAAACTGAATATGTCCTGCTGGACAGACGTAATGCTGTAATGTACGAATATCAACAAGACTCAAGTCACTAGGGGGCAGTAACTCATACTGTGTTCATACGGAAAGAATATACAGTACGTGAGCTGGAATGAAAACAATGTAAAAATTTAATTTTCATAACCAACTGAAAACGTAAAGTACTGAAGTACTATTGAGTCACTACTATTAAGAGCTGTGACCTGAAATAAAGAAATGGGAAAGAAGAAAAAAAGAAACTCACTCAATACTCATTCTGGCCACTGAATCCAGTGTGCTGTAACCTGCTGCCATGAAATTACTGCTGTACTGACTCATCTTAATGGAGTCCAGCCAGTCAGTGACGGAGATGAACATGGGGTAGTCCATTTCCTCCCCGGGAGACTCTGGAAGACTGGGGCAACAGAAACACACAAACAGATAAATAACAGAAAAACAACAACAGCAGCAGCAGCAGCAGCCATAAGAAAAACAGCTGCAGGCAAAGAAGCTGAAGACTCTGGATTATTTGGGATTAAAAATGTAAAAAGCTAAAATACTTATGACCAACACTGTTCAAAAAATTCAATCTGAGATGCTGAGATTCTCTTAAGGAGAGACAAGGGTGGACAGGATCAGGAATGAGGTGATTAGAGGGACAAGACAGACAGGAAGACAGATTGAGATGGTTTGGACATGTTCAGAGGAGGGACAGTGGAGACATTGGTAGTAGAATGATCCTAGAGATGGAGCTACCAGGTAGGAGACAAAGAGGAGATTGATGGAGGAGATGGAGGTAGTTGCAGTCAAAGTAGAAGATGGAGAGGACAGGGAGAGACGGAAAAGGATGATTCACGGTGGAAATTCCTGAAAAAGGGAAGTCCAACGGAGAAGAAGGGACTTCTGCTTTACATTTTGGACATGTTCAGAGGAGGGACAGTGGAGACATTGGTAGAAGAATGATCCTAGAGATGGAGCTACCAGGTAGGAGACAAAGAGGAGATTGATGGATGCAGTGAGGGAGGACATGGAGGTAGTTGGAGTCAAGGTAGAAGATAGAGAAAACAGGGAGAGATGGAAAAGTTCAATGCTAATTTATCATAAATAATCATTTATGATGAATAAATGATAAAAATGATAAAATTATTATTTTTATGTTCCTCCATTTTTCCCTACAGTATAAATAAGAACCGCATGAAAGTTTATTAAAGATTAAAAAGTAATTATGTCGTATTCCCAGGATTTAGGACGGATCCTGAGCAAAGCTGAGTGTTTGTTCAACAATAATAACTTTTCCAAGTGGCTGCACCTCTGAATGTCCTCTACCAGTGGCAGCAGGCTGCTGGGATTACGGATCAGTTTATCCAAGAAGGAAACAATATCTGGGAATTTGGGTCGATGACTCCTCTCCTTCTGCCAGCAGTGCAGCATCAGCTCATGCAGGGCCACAGAGCAGCCCATCGGTGCGGGAAGACGGTAGCCCTCCTCGATGGACAGGATCACCTGGAGGACAGAGGGACAAGGACAAGAGTGAGGGACGGAGGAAAAAACAAACAAACCTGCTGCGTGAAGAGGGAAAAGTGATACACAGACACTCAGAGTGAAGTATATGGGTGAGAAAATACTTTATTTCTGTTAAAATTGAGGATAAAAATGAATGATATATTGGTGACCAGAATGTCAAATAGCGCCCCCTAGGTCCACACGTGTCCCACACCACCTCAGAGTGGCCCGATCTGAGGTCCACAGGAATAAACACAGGAATCTACAACGAGGAATGGAAATCCTCACAAAACAAACAAATAAGATTACAGTTTTTTTAGGATACCGAGATTACTGAGTAATCAGTAATCTACTTAACTACTTTTTCTACTTTCCTACCAATCTACCTTTTACTTACCTATCCACTTTTCTAGCTACCTACCTACTTTCCTACCTTCCTATTTATCCACCTACATTCCCACCCACCTTCCTATCCTCTTTCCTTCCTATCCTATCTACCTAATTAATACCTACCTATTACTTAACATTACCTAATACCTATCTACTTTCCTACCTACCTATCCAATTACATTCCGACCTACCAACATGTCTTCTTTACAATCTACCTACTTACTTCCCTAAATACTACTTACCTACCTACTTACCA
Organism: Paraplagusia blochii; assembly: GCA_016785265.1. NCBI lineage: Eukaryota > Metazoa > Chordata > Actinopteri > Pleuronectiformes > Cynoglossidae > Paraplagusia > Paraplagusia blochii. The sequence continues at coordinate 73,824 of JAFBJS010002170.1, read as the reverse complement.
CTGACCTACCCACCTACCTACCTACCTACATGCCCACCTACCTACTTTATACATACCAACCTAATACTTAACCTGATACCTATGTACTTTCTTATCTACCTACCTACCTACCTACCTACGTACTTGTCTGTCTGTCTGTCTACCTACCAACCTACCCATCTACCTATCTGTCTACCTGTCTATGTGTCTATCCATCCATCTACCAGTAAGGGGAAATGATTGACCATTGGTCCAATGAGTCACATGACCACTTCCTGATCTTATAGTCCAGGTCCAGTTCCACTTCAGGGTTTTTTACAGTCTGTTTTTGTTCCGTCAACTTACCTACGATGACATGTTGGAGTTGGGGCACCTATAGTTCGGGGGGGCAGTGATCTGTGACTCTCTGACCAGGACAGAATTGTGTAAAAGCTGGTTTTGCCGCTTGACCGGACTTCTACCTTGGAAAGAACATCTAAGCAATTCCCAAATCCTCCCCAAACCCCGGGACTTTGTTGTTCTGCCTATGAGTGTGTGTGTGTGTTTGGGGTTGAAGGGATTAAAGCGGAGCTTCCACACTCAGCGGAGAGACGGATGGATCTGCTTCCTCCCCGGTCTTCTCCAATCCTGACCACAGCAGCAGGATCAGCGGGCGGCTCAGAGCCACTGAACCTGCAGCTTTAAACCCTCTCCACTGGACCAAAGTCCTCTGAACACCTGACCTTTGCTGCTCTTGTGCCGTGCCGTCTGCCTCAAGTGTCTTTATGAATTCTTAGATTCAGATGTGTATAAGAGACAGGTGGAGTGGGATATGAATCGACAAATCCCACCTGAGGCGTGTGGGATGATAAGGTGTCTTAAAGATAGAGTGGGACGCAGTGAAGATATGGACGGAAGAGACAGTTTCTCCTTCCAACAACAAACTTCACCTCATTATACTGTGATCTGACTGGGATTCACATATACCTGGAGAGAGCTAGGAAAAAAAAAGGGGAAAGTCAAAATACATTCAGTCAGTCGGTCAGTCAGTCGGTCAGTAGGTCAGTGAGTTTGTCTCTCAGTCAGTCGGTCAGTTGGTTCATTGGTCAGAATGGTCATCATTTAGTCAGTTGGTCCATCAGTCAGTCACTCAGTCGGTCGTTTGTCAGTCAGTCAGTTATACAGTCAGTCATCAGTAGATTAGTCGGTTGTCAGTCAGTCAGTCAGTCGGTCGATCAGTCGGTCAGTAAGGTCGTCAGTCAATCAGTCACTCGGTCGGTTGTTCGTCAGTCAGTCAGCCCGCAAGCACGTAGGTCAGACGGTCAGTCATCAGTAGATTGGTTGGTCAGTCAGTCGATTTGTCGGTTGGTCAGTCGGTTAGTCAGTTGGTCCATCAGTCAGTCAATCAGTTAGTTGGTGGGTGGGTGAGTCAGTCAGGTAACCAACCAGTCCGTCAGCAAGCCAGTTAGTCACTCAGTTGTCGGTCAGTTGCTCAGTCAGTCACTCGGTCGGCCGGTTGTTCGTCAGTCAGCCAGTCAGTAAGCAAGTGGGCCAGTCGGTCAGTCATCAGTAGATCGGTTGGTTGTCAGTCAGTGAGTTGATCTGTCAGTTGGTCCATCAGTCAGTATGGTAGTCAGTCAGTCATTCACTTGGTCGGTGGTCAGTCAATCAGTCAGTTGATGGGTGGGTGAGTCAGTCAGGTAACCAACGAGTCAGTCAGCAAGCCAGTTAGTCACTCAGTTGTCAGTCAGTTGGTCGGTCGGTTGTTCGTCAGTCAGCCAGTCAGGAAGCAAGTAGGCCAGTCGGTCAGTCAGACAACCATTCAGTCAGTCAGCGGCTCGGTCAGTTGGTCAGCCAGTCACACTTAGGGCAGGCTTGGACAAACTAAGGTCCAGGGGCCGCAGACCCTGAATACTGCAGACGGAGACGGACTAATGATGAAGATCACTCACGTCCTGATTGGACATCTCCCAGTACGGCCGTTCCCCATATGACATCACTTCCCACATGACGATGCCATAACTCCAGGCATCACTGGCTGAGGAGAACTTTCTGTAGGCGATGGCTTCAGGTGCTGTCCATCGGATGGGAATTTTACCTCCCTGCTTAGAGACGAAAACAATAGAACAATAAATATGTTTGTATGTTGTATGTAAATATGTTGTTCATTTGAAGCTAATCATTGTTTTTTTTTTTTTTTACAAAAATCTGTAAATAAAACAAGACTAAAACCAATAAAACCCAAGTTTCCTGGTCTTCTATATGAAAAAAAATCACTTTTTTGAGATTTCGTTTTAACGTAGGATCAAATAATGTTTTTATTTTTTCCCTGTTTTCAATCTGAATAAATCAGAAACTGAATAAATAACATCACTGTATAACAAATACACTGTGCAGCTGACGGTGACGAGCAGGGATGCCATTAAAAATGTGTGTTTCAGCAGAAAACGAAGACTCCACGGAGTGAAAATGACAGGTGAGAACATCTCAATGTTGAAGCTGCATTGTATAAACCACAGAGCGTGGAGAGTCCAGTCGTACCGTGGTGGTGTACGCAGCCTCAGGGTCGTCCTCCAGCACTCGGGACAAACCGAAGTCTGACACTTTACACACCAGGTTGCTGTTGACCAGGATGTTCCGAGCCGCCAGGTCTCTGTGAACGTAGCCGATGTCTGACAGGTACTTCATACCTGAGGCGATGCCACGGAGCATTCCGACCAACTGGATGACGGTGAAGTGACCGTCGTGTTGCTGGAAGAACATGGTAGAAGAGGAGGAGGAAAGAAGAGGAGTTAGATGGATTTATGTGTTGTTTCAATGAATCTTTACAGAAAAATGGGTAAAATTTATGCTTAATTTTAAACACACACACACATATATATTGAATATACTGTATATAATAATAAAGTTGAAGTTGTATATATATGTATACATACACACTGTATATGTATAGATAGATAAATGAAATAAATAATATTTATACTGTGTATCACTCTATATATCTTCTTTCGGCTTATGCCGTTTTTTAGGGGTTATATATAAATATTATATATTATGTCTATCTACATATATTACAAAACTATACCTATGTGTGTATATATAATATATGTATATCTATAAATAAATAAGATATGTATATAAATATATATATCACATATATTTATCTTTCCGCATATATATAGATACATAGACATAATATTTATATATGAACACATATTACAAAACTATATATCTATATATAAATAAAAAATGTAAAAAAACATATATAATAAATATATAAATATATATATATATATATATATGTATATATATATCTTCATTTACTTGTTCATTTCAAGGCCTGGTTCCATATATATTTTTTTATATATATATTATATATTTATATAAATATAATATAACAAAATAATATAAACAAAATAAAATATAACAACAAAAATAGCTCATAAAAGTTTAATTTCAGGGCGTATCTAGTCATTTCCAATGGTTTTGTTGATAGTGACCAAAATCACGTTAGTTCTCCACACCTGTGACATTGTAATGACAAAAGTCTTTTTTATTACAATCACTGTTTTCCTATTCATTGTATTTTTTAAGTAAATATACCTTTAGTTGTAGGAAACTTAAGAAAACTAGGCAGGACTAATCATTTCTAATCATATTGTTTATACATGTACATATACTTCACTGTATGTGTCTCATACACACCTATATGCACAGTATGTGTGTGCAAAAATATAAACAGCAGATAAACAGAGAGAGACAGAGACACCGAGGGAGAAGGACAGACTCGTATAGAGAACAATTCCAGATCCAGACACAGACTCTCAGATGGTTCAGTCACTCACCCTCAGAAATGAGTCCAATGATCCATTCTCCACATACTCCACCACTATCATCACAGGTCTGCCTGTGACAGAAGACACAAAAGACACAAAAAAACCTTTAGAAATATATACACTATTTAATTTTTGTTCAGTGTTTTTACTCAGGCAGAGAAATAAATGTGCTTTGCAGAAACAATTGACATCAAATGTCAAAAATGTCATTACATTTGTGTCTCAGGGTACTGTAGGTACAGAATCAGGGCCGGATCAACACTGTCTGAGGCCCGGGGCTAACTACCAGGATGAGGGCCTTTACATCATGTCCCCATCACTGCAGGTGAACTGACACAAACACTTTCAGAAGCTGAATATTCTTTTCATCTTCATTTTGACTGTGTGTCAACATAAAGTGTGAGCGCCAAAGTTGTGAAGTATTTTCCTACCCATAATATTTTCCTACCCTCTGTTTTTCACTTGACATCAGGAACCTGAGCCCCCCTGGTGCCGAGGCCAGGTATTGCAGCCCCATTTAGCCCATTCCGTTAATCCAGTCTTGTACAGTCGTGAAGTATTTTCCTACCCATAATATTTTCCTACCCTCTGTTTTAAAGGTGGTAAGATATTGTTATGAACAGTAAACACCCATACATCTATCTAATACCTTTAAAAGAGTGAGTAGGTAGATATTATGGGTGTTTGATGTATATTGAAATTAGTATAAATAGACAACTTCAAATAATTTTAGTCACTTGACATCAGAATCTTGAAGCCACCCCTGGTGGCAAGGTCAGGGGCTGCAGCCACTTTTAGCTCATTCTGTTAATCCAGCCTTGTACAGTCGTGAAGTATTTTCCTACCCATAATATTTTCCTACCCTCTGTTTTAAAGGTGGTAGCAATTCTTTTATAGATGTAAATCACTCATCTAACCTTTGAGTCGCTTTGGATAAAAATGTCTGCCTAATATATTGAAGCGTATTATACAGATACAGATCAAGGTTCATTTAATGTACAATCTTTAGGTCACTTTAATAATAAATTGAATTTATTTCCTTTTTTTCGTCTTAATAAGTGGGCACAAAGGAGAAAAAAAGGAAAGTTTAATTAAAATTCATCTTAAAACTCTGACCTTTTGCCCTCCTGTTTGGTTTGTTACATCAGTATTTTTGATGTGAGGGGGAGAGGAGACAAGGGGAGTCAACACACATCGTGGCCAGACTGTGGTGTGATTTTACATTCCGACCGTTTTCTTAGCCCTCGAATTGAAACGTGTAAAATCAATGAGAGGTGAAGTGGTGTAATGTCAGTACAAAGGTCTGAGGACGACTTCCTCCCTGAATAAACAACATTTTCCCCTTTATTTCCCTCCACAAAGGCACCAAGAGTGTCCCTTCACGCAGTAAAGACATTTGCTTCCAATTTCATGGCTTTATGCTCGATAAGTAACAACACTGGCCCCGGTTCTACATCGCTGCCGTGTTACAGAAAAACACTGACTCTGTTACAGCGCGGCCAAATGAAATGACATCTGTCGCCGCCGTTAGCTGGAGCGGGGGATCGTTTTCAGCCGCTACACATCGGCGAGATGTTGAACACAGTCGTGATGTGACCCGGTCATGGTGGACACTGGTGGAAAAAATGGAAAAAAAAGTTGCTTTTGGCCAAAGATCAATTCAGAAGGAAGGTTTATGTGCCTGATGTGAACCATAGTCATGACGGATACAACAACATGGGTCAGGAAATTAGTTTTAGGCCGAATGAAATGGACAATTGGACCAGATATGGCCTGCGGACCACGAGTTGACAATTATCATTTGTTTTTCTTATTGCCACCCTTACAATTAATATTGTACACAATAACCCAGACCTATACTGATAGGTCAGGTAGAAATACTGTACAGAACATGTGTCAAACATATGGCCTGTGGTCCAAATACAGGCCATCAAGTCACAACATGTGGCCCAGGAGCCCTATTGCAGCTTCAATAATAAGAAACATTTTCTAAAATATAAGTCGTTTCCAGCTATAAAGTCTTTCAGTTACAATTGACCCTTAAAGGGTAATTGCTGATGTGGCCCCCTGGTGGAGATAAACGGTAGCCCATCCCTCCAGCCATCAAATCTGACCGGAATAAAAATAAAAATTTCTTGCAGAAAAATGTTAGAAAGTAAAGATTACATTTTATATTTATTGGACGTCTAAGACCTGATGTATTTGTCCAGAAATATTTTGGCATCTGACATATTTAGTTAGCGCCCCCTACTGTATGTAGATGGTAATTAGTTAATTTTAGTGTTGGATCCAGAAAGACTGGTCAGTGCAGGAGCCATGGAGAAAAACAAAAAAAATTTTCAGCGTTAAATGATTTTTGTTAAGACCAAACAGGGGCAAACTATGGCCCGGGGACCAGATGCAGCCCATTTCACTTTTGAGTCCGGCCCGCCAAATTTCAAATTATGTTATTATTTATATTAATATTTCCAGTGGCCTCACCACCTGTGGGTAGATAAAGTGTGATGAATTTAATCCAGATAACCTATTGTTGAAAATGGATGGATTATATTATCCTAATTCTTCTGCCTTTTCCCTGCAATATCAGGATTTCCCCAACAGATGGCGAAAGAAAGTCTAGAAGCATTTAAATCTTTATGGATGACTTCTTTCTTTTTTCACCTCCATCTTGTCATATTTTAGGACCAATTGTTGCCCACGACCCAAAAAGGTTGCCTACGTCTGGTAAAAACACAGACAGGGATTAATGAAAAAATTATCACATCAATGCTGTCGTTCAGTCTTTATCATTAAAATCAAGAAAACTTGAAATGAGTAGATGTTGGTAATTACAAAGTTGAACACTTTTCTATCCTTTCCACAGACTTTGGCGTCCAGATTTTATTTTTAGAGCTGCAGAAACACCTCCTCACCCTCATCCATCAGGGACTGACAGGAAGTGATCTGATCAAGCTGCTTGTTCTCACCAGCTCATTAGTAAAGTCTGAAACAACAATGCATGTCTATGCAGCGCAGCGACTCAACAATAACGCATGCACCTGTTTACCACAGCCCCACGTGTCACCTGTTCTTTCAGTGCAGGTATAGCAGTCAGTCACAGCACAATACACCCCATAATTAGTCTCTGAAGAACAGCGGCAGATGGAGGAGGAGGACGAGGAGGAGGTGGAGGAGAGAAGATAAACAGACAAGGATGGAGATACTTTATGGGACGCTCCAGCCAGTGTCAGGCAGGAGTTGTTCTTTTCATTGTTGCCTGTTTAGGAGCAACGCTGACAATTTGTTCGATTCTTCAAGAGTCTTCAGGAAACCTGGTCGTGATGATGATCTTCAACTGAGGGTTAGGAGGTGAAATAAAGGGTTCTGGTGAAAATGGGAGCAAACTGGTCCAAATACTGGTGTTATCGCAGAATATTAGTAACAAACATAAGTTTGCACCTAGGTAATAATAAATAAATGAATAAATAAGCGACAGTGGTGGCTAAGTGGTTAAAGAAGCAGACTTGGGTCTGAAAGGTTCAAATCCACAAGGTGGTACCACCAACCACTGGAAAAAAGGCTCACAGTATAGAGCAGTGGGATTTGGGTGACATTTGTGGAGACTGAAGCCCCTAGAACTTGGTATCGGATAGAAATGGATGGAAGAATGAGTAAAAAAAGTCTGCTGTTATATTTTCTTGTCTAAAAAACTAACTATGTAAACACAAACATGGTGAGCAATCTGCAAAAGTCTAACGAAAACACCAATTAATAGTATGATTGGGTCAAGATTAGCGGACCGCATGAAATGCAAAAGCGGGCCACATCTAGCCCTCGCCCCGTAGTTTGCCCATGCTTGATTTAAATCTTTCATAAAACAGTATCGTCGATAGGTTTAGAGCGCAGAAGTGCTCCCCCTGGTGGCATCAAGGGGGAATCTGATTCATGGGACACAATAAAACTCACACTGAGGCCTCACTTTATTTGCCGACCTGTAAAACAAGCATATGTTGCACCAGGTGAGCCGTAAAACAGAGCTCGTTACCAGGAACACACACATGCACAACAGCCAAGGACACACACACACACACACACACACACACTAAAATGAGGGGAGTAAATTGAAAAATGAACTTTTTTGTTTTCTGCTTTATCTAAAAAGATGTTTTATCTTTAAATAATAATAAAAAAAAACAACTTGTGTTCCAGTCTGGAGGTGATGAATTGTGGAGGAGCAGATAATATAAGTGACCTTATTAGATGGTATTTAGATTTTTTTTTTAAGTGAAACACAGGTGCAACATTTAGGTCAGCCACAAAAAAACAACCTGTAGGACGACATTTAACAGAAGAAACTGTCTCTAAATACTGGGTCCAAAAACACAGGACACCGGATTAGAGACATTTACACTTTTACTGTTTTCTTCACTTCAACAGACAATACTTAATGTTTGGAATGTGGATTACTTTGCTTTTTTAAAAATGTTTTTTCCTTCCTGGGGGTTGATACCGGTAGGGCACAGCCGGTGGCTGACAGGAGTAACTGCGGTCTGAGAGGTTAAATCAGGAGACATAAACATGGCATTGAAGTCGATCCCTGAACCCTCAGGTTAGTAGGACGTCGCCCTCTGGCCACTGACACACAGACAGCAATTTTTCTTGTCCAGGACAAATGCTGGTTTGTCTCTGCAGTGTTAATGTCCTGCATGGTTGAAGGCAGGACGTGGAGGGGACGGAACAGAGCGACAGAGACAGAGACAGAGCCCACCGTCAAAGTTATCTTTCCATAAGGAATAATTAAATATTTTAGAGCTATTGGGGAATAATCCTTGAAATAGTTGAGTTGAGATGAAGCCATATTTTGCTTAAAATCATAAGTAAAAAATAAAAAAAATATAAATAAATATATGTAACCCTTAATATTAGTATATAAACATGTTTTTTAATTATTTAATTTATTTTACTGCAATAGAAAACATGAATCTGATCGTAAAATACTATTAAAATAGGAACTTTTCATTAAAAAGTGGAGGTAAATATTTTGTATTTCACTATTTTACATTTTATTCTCTTAGATTTACATTAACTTGGTTATTTATCATAATGAATAACATTAATGAAATCTGAAAAAAAAGTAACTGCTGATTGGTTAAAAACACAAAGGAACAGTAAATAATTGATTACCTTACTTTTAAACCCTGCAGTAAACGGCAAACAGTTCCATAAACAATTAAAACACAGAAATCCCCAGTGCAGCAATGAAATATACATTAGTATTATTTATAGCTTCTTCTTCTCCTCCTAGATTGTCCCTTTGTCAGATGTTTCCACAGGGAATTATCCTTCTCCATCTCCCCCTGTCCTCTGTATCTTCTCCTCTAACTCCAACTACCTCCATGTCCTCCCTCACTGCATCCATCAATCTCCTCTTTGTCTCCATCTCTAGGTCCAAACCATCGAATCCACTATTATTTACCGACAACTATTATTATCAAACATAAACATCCATTAAAAAAACCTTACTTTTGGTGACCACGCCCTCCAGTCTGATGATGTTGGGATGGTCAAACTGGCCCATGATGGACGCCTCCCGCAGGAAGTCCCGCCTCTGTCGATCCACGTATCCTCCCTTCAGCGTCTTAATGGCCACGGCGATCTCCTTCTTCCCCAGAGTTCTCAGTCGACCGCTGCACACCTCCCCAAACTCACCTGCAGGGGGCGTAGAACAGGAGAGAAAAATTAAAAAAAAATAAATAAAAATCTCCACCACAGCATCACGGTGTAGTGGCGGCTTGAGCCATGAGGGGGCACTGTTGCAATTCTCATCGTTATGGATCTAATGGTTTAATATGATTGAATTCTCTCTCTTTTTCTTCCAAAAAAAACAAAAAAAAAAACAAACACCAAATCTATTCTTGCTCTTTTCTTTGTTCCCTCAATCTGTTCCAGCTTTAATATTCCTGCAGTTGGAGCCGAGACCCTGGGATGAGGAGAAGGAGGTGGAGGAGGTGGAGGAGGGGTTATTTTCTTTGTAGAATGGAGCAGTGGGAGTTCACAGTGATAACGTGTGTGTAATGAAGGCAGATCATCTCCTGCGGCACATTTAACCTCACTGTCATTCTAAACAACATGAAATGATCCTTTGTGAGCCCGAAGGAAAGAGCCTGGAAGTACGTGTCTGTGCGAGTGTTTACCGGCTCCAATCACTCTCTCGATGCGGATCCTGGACGGGTCGATCTCCTTGGTGAACTCGTGGACCGCCTGAGTGGGGTCCTCGTACGTATCAGGGTCCACGTAGGTCTTTATCCCCGGCACAGGAACTGGGGACACAGGAAGTTAATGCAGAAGGTCAGAGAGACGACTTTTCTGACCAAACTAAAGGTAAAAAGTCAAGCTAACTTTTTAATCGGTTTCGAACAGCAGACCTTGACCAAAAAGTGGGCGAGATGTGTGATATGGCTTCATCCAATCATGAATTTAATGTCATGAGTGTCCACAACCAGGGGTGGCGCTTGAGGACGGGCAAGCCAGGCAATAGCTAGGAGCCCCCTAGTGGTGCCCCAATGATATCTTGCTTGGAACCCCGGAATACCAGGTGATACATTTCACCTGGTCCATGGTCCCTAAAATAAGATTATTTCCGCAAATTTTAACTCTACACCTCTGCAGTTTTTATTCTTTAAGCTAATCAAAGCTAATTATTACCTTAAGTGTTTTATTGCAGACACCCTATAGAACATTGCTATATAGTTGCTCACATGACTTACATTCTTACTTTCACCGACTAACAAAGTCCTTTTGGGAACAAACCCCAAAACATTCCACTCTAAACAACGTTTGACCAAAACTATTGCTCGGTAACGACCCATCAATACCCACCCAACCGACTGGTATCACACTTCACAGGTTTCCCCAGGTCCACCCAACGGGAGGGACTTGAAACACCCCCTTTCTCCTCACTCACAGGGTATAACTTCTGTTACTCCCTTGAGGTGAAATGTTTTCCAAAAAAAATTGAATGTCTAATTGCCTAACTTAACTCTTTAATGTTGACCATGACCTGGATGACTGAGAACCTTCATGGACATGACTAAGGACCAAATCCAAGTTCTATCTGATTGTTCTTTTGAGATCAGGGGAACGGAAGAGTGAAATTATGATTAAAATGTGTCTGACTCACATACTTTTCTGCCGCTCCCCACACAGTAAAATAGAGAAACACAGTGTATCTCTCTGCTTGAATGACTATTGCACAGTTGTTGATTGTGACTAATGGAATAAAAATGTCTTCCACTTCTTCACTCACTTTCTTGTTCTCCTGAATTAAACCAGTCATTCGTTCAACTGCTTCATCGCCCTCCTCTTCCTCTCTCTCCCAGACATCTCCATTCTTGACTCCCTGAATTTTCTCCTCTAAATAATTCATCCTGATAAATAATGACCACGTTACCACCCACACGCCTCCTTAATGCATACTGGACGAACACGATCGCACAAAAAAACCAACAAAATTATTTGATACACTATTTGTTTCATTTCACGTCAACGCCGCCCTGCTGGCCAACGCAGGGAAGGAACGTGAGCTACGTGATACCCTGTAGACAAACGGTCTGAGACACAGAGATATAGAGACACATTTATCCACTGCAATTGATCAGCAGCAATTAGACGAGTCACCTTGTCTGCTGTTCAATATCTGCTCCACTCTGACCAAAGCAAAAAGATCTCTGTGTGACACAAAAACACCGTTCGCTCGTTCCTCTTCTTCAGTTTCAAATTCTGGGAATATACAGGCGGAGGCGGGGGTGAGGACGCCGAGGGGGAGGGAGAGGTGGGTGAAAATTCCTGGTTGGAACAGAGCATCCACCTGTGCTGTAATGTCCTTGAAAAAAGGAGTTAAAAAAAAAGACTGTGTTGTTTTTCGGGAACAAAACAAAATCCCAGAACAGAAAAGACCGTCGTCTGCACCGCAGTGACACACACACACACACACACACACACACACACACACACAGACACACACACACACACACACAGACACACACACACACACACACACAGCTGAACATGAGACTCCACACAGACAGTAGAGAATGAGATTATGCAGGTGGAACTCTGGATACAAGACACACAACATACAAGTTTTCCAAGTAAGATTTTCCTTGTGATTCAAAGAAACATTACAAGGACAGTGACGATGAGGACGGTGAGGACGGTGAGGACGATGAGGACGATGAGGACGGTGCCATGCTCAGTGGAACCTGGAACTCTCTGGACCCTAGTCCGGTTCCTTAACCACTAAGCCACCACTTTGTCCATCCTTCCTTCCTTCCTTCCTTCCTTCCTTCCTTCCTTCCTTGTTTCCTTCCTTCCTTGCTTCCTTCCTTCCTTCCTTCCCGCCTTCCAGCTATCCATCCATCCATCCTTCCTTCCTCCCTATTTCCCTCCCTCCCTCCCTCCCTCCCTCCCTCCCTACCTCCATCCATCCATCTATCCTTTCTTCCTTCCTTCCCTCCTTGCTTCCTTCCTTGCTTCCTTCCTTCATCCTTCTTTCCTTCCTCCGTCCCGCCCTCCCTCCCTCCCTCCCTCCCTCCCTACCTCCATCCATCCATCTATCCTTTCTTCCTTCCTTCCCTCCTTGCTTCCTTCCTTGCTTCCTTCCTTCATCCTTCTTTCCTTCCCTCCTTGCTTCCTTCTTTCATCCTTCCTTCCTTCCTTCCCTCCTTCCTACCTTACCTCCTTCCTTCATCCATCCTTCCTTCCTTCATTCCCTCCTTCCATCCATCCATCCTTCCTACCTTCCTTCCTTCCTTCCTTCCCTCCTTGCTTCCTTCCTTGCTTCCTTCCTTCATCCTTCTTTCCTTCCCTCCTTGCTTCCTTCCTTCCTTCCTTCCTTCCTACCTTACCTCCTTCCTTCATCCATCCTTTCTTCCTTCATTCCCTCCTTCCATCCATCCATCCATCCTTCCTACCATCTTTCCTTCCTTCCTTCCATCCTTCCTTCCTTCCTTACTTAAAATGAACAAGAAACTGAAGAAAACACCAGCATGGACTGATAATATTTTGGTATCTTGGGGCTCCAGTCTACTTTTGGATAAGAACACACACACACACACACACACACACACACACACACACACACACACACACACACACACACACACACACACACACACACACACACACACAAACACAGGTGTGTTTGTCAACGTCTGTGTCCCACCGAACCATGTGACACCTTGTTAGCTGCGTTCAGGAACTCATTTGATATCTTTCCTCACCTGAGTCCATCTGTGTCCGACTCCATGGCCTCGAACCAACTGTGCTATTAAAAATATTCCCCTCTCCTTATCGCCGCCTTGTTACCTTGTTTGCCCCAGAACTCCTTCTGTTGTGGCTTTCATTTCTCTCTTTGAATTATCTCTGAATTATTCCTTATCTTCTCTGCCCTCACAGCTCTGATTCCTTATTGTTCCTTCCACCTCAAAAATGAACAGAACAGATGTACAGACACAAAGGAAGCAGAAAAAAAGAATTTGGATTTGGAGTGATGTCATTTCAATCCTGTGTCTGATTGGACGTCACCGATGTTTATGTTGAACTGCATTAGAAAGTTGTATTTGCTTGAAGGAACCACTAGAGGGCTTCACAGGGACCAAACGCAGATCAGTTTGACAGATAATTGTAATCATCCATCCATCATCCAACCTCTTATCTGTTACCGGGTCTTGGGGGCATCAGTCTCCACAACTGCCACCCAAATCACATTGCATAAGAGGTGCTGAGCCCCCACTGGAAGTCAACCTCCCTGATTTAAAGCCCTAGTAAAAATTAGAAGAATTACAGTTGTAGTATTGAATGTTTTTTTCCATCTTAAGAAACGCTGCTGCCATCTACTGGGCTGGAGTGTGGTGGGTGTTATTTTTCAAATATCTAATTAATTTTATTTTACACTGTGGAGTTGAAGCATTACACCTAATTAAATAATTTGCCATTTTTTTGGTCATTAACCTCTGCTTTTATTAATCCGTCTTTAGAAACACTGCTGCCACCTACTGGGCTGGAGTGTTGAATTTGCCCGTTTTTTTTGGAGAACTGAGAAAAGTACAGTTAAATTTATTAAAAAACATGTTTTGAAGAAGAAGAAGAATTACGGTTGTAGTAATGAATGTTTTTTCCATCTTAAGAAACGCTGCTGCCACCTACTGGGCTGGAGTATGGAGGGTGTTATTTTTCAAATATCTAATTAATTTTATTCTACACTGAAGAGTTGAAGCATTAACACCTAATTAATTAATTTGCAATTTTTTTTGTCATTAACCTCTGATTTTATTAGTCCGTCTTTAGAAACACTGCTGCCACCTACTGGGCTGAAGTGTTTCTCAATTTTATTTTAGAGAACTAAGAAAAGTGCAATTAAATTTATAAAAAAACATGTTTTGCAAGTGTCTAATTCATCTTATTCTACACTGTGGAACAATAACATCTGATTAAATAATTAGCTTTTTTTTCATCAATCCTTGATTGAACAAACCCCAAAGTTGCCGTAGAGCCTGGTTCTACTCACTGTGTCCATTCTGGTAGCTGGTCCGTCTCTTCTCCTCTGAGGTCATCTTGGCCTTGAAGTACCACTGACACCTGGAGGAGGACAAATACAACAGTCAGAAGGAGATGATGATCTTCTTTTTTTTTTTCTTTTCGTCTCGTCTCGTCCCTTTTTTCAGGCGTTGCCACGGCGACAGTCAACAAAAAGTCAGAAGAAGATATTGGTAAGATAAAGAAGATAAAAAAATATATATATATATATATCTCACTTACAAATTAACACAGATCTCAGTGTCTTGTTTCACACCATTTTTAATGAACACCAATTTGCAGATGGGACATGGTGTTTTCACAGGATTACACTGAGAGTACTCAGAGTAGCACCTCTGCACCAACTCTGAATTTAATCACAGGCGTTGAGTTATTTATTCCATCACAACGGTACGAGTCAAAGATTAACCAGGTCTTAACACTGTGTCAGTGTGAGCGTTCATCCAGCAGTGACTGATAAAACGCCGCTGCCCAGAAAGTCTGGAGGAAGTCTGAGAGATTGGCGGCAGGAAAAAAAGAAAAAAATATAAGATGAAGTCAACCAGATGCTGCTGCTGCTGCTGCTGCTCTGGAGCCACAAATGAGGCAAAATCACACGAGTTCCCAGTGACCAAGACAGACGTCGTATCAAAATGTGTCCAATTTTATCGACTAAAACGTGTTTTGTCGCTTCTCTTCGCTCCAATGGGTTTGACCTCGTGAAGATTCAGTTGACGAAAACTTGACAAAACAGCTGAGAAACGTTGACGCTGGCCAGAGCTGACAAACTATTACAATGAATCCTAATTGGTTGTGATTAATCACAACAAATGGCGATTAATTGCAATTAAATTAAAATAAAAAAAAGTGCTTTTCGTACTTTTGCAAACAACCAACAGTTTTTACAAAATGTCAAGAAAATAAAAAAAAAACTTAAAGATTGATTCTAAGCTGAGAATTAAATTTTTTCTTTCTATGTTTTTTAGAGTTTTGTTGTAGCTGAGACTTCCCTCCTCCCTGGCTCTCAGAGAAGATGATCTGACGCAAGCGAAACATCTGACCTGAAGTTAAAGCTCCTGCAAACGTCTGCTGGGAGTGGAGGTTTTGTGTGAATAAAAACTAAAAAAAAAATTTGAAATTGACTCCATTACAGAGTAATGACACATGAATGGAGGAAAATCAGACGCTTGAGGATGTGAACAGTGACGACGTTAAAATAATGTTGGAGTAAAAGCACAAAGAGTCAGAAGATGATGTGGTGAGAAGACAGAAGTCTTCAAAGACGAAGGGAAATGAAACTCACCAACGTGTTTAGATTAAAATTAAAGATGTGTCCAGAAAGAGGTTTAATATTTTTACTATTTACCTTCAAGGTTTGGCCTTTGACTTTAAATAACTAACATTTTAGAAAAGAGAAACATCATTTAAAATGTGTTTTGCTCAATGTAGCAGCGAGAAGAGAACCTACAGAGGTGGAGGTTTGGACTAGTGAGAAGAAGTACGTCAGGTTGGTGCAGGAAATGTGCTGTTGGAAGGACAGAAGACATTAAGGTGGAGGTGGGACTTCTTCAACCCGAGAACCTTCTTGTTTGCTTTAGTGATGGACAGACATGAAATGGATGATGATGTTTGCAGATGACATTGTGATCTGCAGTGAGAGTAGGAAACAGCTAGAAGAGAACATAGAGAGGTGGAGGTTTGGACTAGAGAGAAGAGGAATGAAGGTCAGGAGTAGCAAGACAGAGGCCATGTGTGTGGATGAAAGGGAGAACAGTGGAATGGTGAAGTTACAAGGAGCAGAGGTGGAGAAGGTGGAGGAGTTTAGAGCAGTGGAGACTGTGGAAGAGACTGAGGAGAAGAACGGAGTGGAGTCAGGATGGAACAACTGGAGAAAAGAGTCAGGAGTGATCTGAGATAGAAGAGAGTCAACTAAGGTGGAGGGACGGTGGTGAGACCAGCCATGATGGATGGATTAGAGACACTAGGAATAGACAGAAGACAGGAGACAGAGCTGGAGGTGGAGGAGTTAAAGATGCTGAGGTTCTCTTTAGGAGAGACAAGGATGGACAGGATCAGAAATGAGGTGATTAGAGGGACAACACAGACAGGAAGGTTTGGAGAAAAAGACAGATTGAGATGGTTTGGACATGTTCAGAGGAGGGACAGTGGATACATTGGTAGAAGAATCATCCTAGAGATGGAGCTACCAGGTAGGAGACAAGGAGGAGATTCTTTACTATTAGTTTTTGCCAAATTCCTTCATTAAGTCAAACCTCTGACCTAATGTTTAAATAACGGCCTTTCGTGGTTCAAACCATCAGTGACGCCTGGATTCAGACACGGAGCGTTGTTAACAAATGACCCTGCAGTGTTCACAAAGTATTTGGTCCCAGGAGAGGGAGGTGGCGCCGCTGCGCAGAGGAGGAGCAGTGGGATGGAAAATAACCACGGAGAAAAACAGGTGCTGGGAGTTTTCTCCTACACAGGAGAAATCACTGGTAAAATGTAAAACTTGGTTCTTAATTAATGACTCTGTGCCCAAATCAGCGTTCTCCACTGCTCCCCCGAGGCTCCCCTAATAAATCCCATCATATTTTATCATTTATCACCTACAACTTGAAGCAGCGCGGCTTGTTTTACCGGGGCCACCTCATATATTTGCTCCGTATACAAATTAAAATGAAAAAAGTGTCGGGAAATTAAAATATCTCGGCGGTTTAAAGTGACTCATTCACAGATAATAAGATGAGTTTAAGTCGTTATTTACATAAAATATTCACAGAAAAAAAACAGTGAGAAATGAAAATACTGGGGATTTTTATTACTGCAGTTCATTGTAGGAGACACGGAATCAGAATCTCCTCAGGTTTATGTTATGTTATGTTATGTTATGTTTGTAAAGTTTCTTCATATTTTTGTCTATAAATTTTCACATTTTTAATCCAAAGGGACAGAATAAATAAAATTAACTCTTCTTTTAGATTCTTGTCCATTTTTTTCCATGTTATTCTGCATTTTTATACATTTTATTCATTTATTTGCATTATTTAAATGGAGTAAAATCAATTTTCCATTTCTGACAGTGGCAACTAGTGGATTAGAACCTGAAGCCTTTTGGACTTGGAATCAAACCCAGGACTCTCAGCTTCTGAGGCATCTGTGCAAACCACTACACTGTGCAACCAGTATCAAACATTTCCAAATTTTACAACTTATTTATTTTTACCTGTAATGACCGTATTTCCTCAATAAACAGTGCAGAAAATCCTAAAAGTCCTTGAACACATCGCTCATAATTCATTGTTGTAGATATAATTCATGGTCAGTGAATTTTCTACAGCAGCACAGTATTTTTAAATCTCCTGCGGGCCGCACTCAATGACCCAGCGGACCAGTTTAGGCCCTCAGGCCTCAAGTTTGACAACCAGAGCAGGATCTGAGCTCAGAGGGTTCGTACAAAGTCCCAACAGGGCTGGAGTGGCAGCGCTGACAAAGGAGGAGCGATCGGTGAAGACACTCCGTCTCTTCACTGTCACTCAGACAGACACACGGCCTCAGCCCTGAGGTCTGGCACCCCCCTGTGGCCAGGGCCAGAGATACGGTCTCTGCTGAAGAAGATCAAGTCGAGCCGAGGGATGAGGATCCGTCAAAGGTTCTGTCAGAATGGGGGATGATGTGGACACGCCCCCTACTGACCATATCTGCACTTCTACATGCAAAAAAAATCCTTATCTTCATTCACGTCTCAGAGTGTTAGCAGGGGCTGGAGATAAGCCCACCATGACTTAGAGGGGAAGGAGGAGATAAACAGGGCATCTACACACAGGCAGAAACCCTCACCTAAATGTCCAAGTCTGGTATGAGAAAAATAAGGCCCAGGGTCCTGAGTTGGACCATTCATCTATGTATTCTGGCCCTAATCTCTCCAAATTATGGAAACCGTGTTGCCAAAACTCTGTTTATGGAGGCTTCAACTCCTGGTCTGACTCCCAGCTGGTGTCAAACTAGTCTTAGCATCAGCAAGGGGGCAAACTAAGGCTTGGGGGCCAGATGTGGACCATTTGATTTGATTTGATTTGATTTGGACGAACTCGTCCAAATTACTTGAATCTGAATTACACTATAATTATTACTGTTATCATTATATTTCTGCTTTTTTCATGCATTACCTGTATTTCCCCAGTAGATGGCTTTGAAATGGCTTAAAGTATTTTAGCCTTACAAACAGTCCACCAATCGGATCTTCATATTTTAGGGACCTTTTTGAGCCTCCAAATTGAAGTTTTTGCATGTTTTTCTCAACATTTTTCCACATAAAATCACATTATTACAACTGGGATTATTCCAGAATAATGATCCCTCCACTGTGATTGGTTAAAATCCATCCATCTTAAGGCCAAACGTTTCTAGAGAAAGTCTCGTGTCCAGTTGCCTAACGGAACTCTACATGTTGACCAAGACCTGGACGACTGAGAAGCTCCATAACTGATAAACAGTGGAGTCCACTGATGGACCTCTGATGGTCCACTCATCAAACTAAAGACCTGTAACTGTGACGCGCTGCATAAATACCAGGGTTTTTTTGTCAACAAACACATGACTAACGCAGTGGCAGCTTCACCGTCCCACTGGACACCCGCGCCAGTTCATCATCAGCGGCCGAGTACGAAGAGTCACAGAGGGAATAGGAAACATTTACGCTCTGCTGTGGTGCAGTGTAATAACGGCTGATAAAATAAATAAATGAGACATTCCAATTTCCTCCTGGAGACACTCATGGCTTTCCCATTAATAGATGGACCGTCCTAATATTTAACACCACTGGGGGCAGAGATGAGGCACTGAACGCGTCACTGGTGGAAACACAATTATTTCAAGCTTTTAATGATATATATCCATCCACCCATCCATCTGTCCAGGTGTCCATCCAACCATCCATCCTTCTATCCATCCATCCACTCATCATCCATTTAACCAACCATCTATCCACCAATCTATTAATCCATCCAACATTCCATCCACCCATCATCCATCCAACCATCCATTCAATCATCCATCTATCCACCTACCCTCCATCCATCCACTTAACATCTATCAACCCAACCATCCATCACCCATTTAACCATCCATCCAGTATCCATCTATCCATGTTACATGCAACATCCATCCATCCAACTATTCACCCACCCTTTCAACTATCTATTCATCTATCATCCATTCATCCATCCAACTATCTATTATCCATCTAACTGTCCATCCATCTATTCAACTCTCCATCCATCATTCATTCAGCCATCTATCCTTTTATCCACCCATCCATCCATCCATCCATCCACTTATCATCCATCCAAACAATCATCCATCCAACCTTCCATCCATTATCCATCTATTATCCATCCATCCACTTAACATCCAATCTTCCATCCACCCATAATCCATTTAACCATCCATCCATCTATCCATGTATTATGCAACATTCAACCATCCATCATCCATTCAGCCATCCATCAAACTCTTTACCATCCATCCATCATCCATCCATCTGACATCCATTCACCCATCCATCTATTCACCCATTCCATCCAATCATTCATCCATTCCATCCATCAATCCATCCAACCATGCATCCACACATCTATACATCCTTCCATCCAACCATTCATCCATTCATGTATCTGTACATCCATCCACTCTGGTCATTTAATCCATTTTCAAGTTGTGAAGGTAACATGTCCCCTCCACCCAGACAAGTTCACCAGAGATTAACTGTTGAGGTTCCTCCCATGACCACCACCCAAGTCTCAGTGCACCACACCAGCACCATCATCAACCTCCTTCAATATCCACTAGAAGGCGCTTACTACCCTCACCGGGATTTGATGTTTCCCAGGATGTGAACCTTGAAACATTTTAAAGTTTGTTTATTATATAAATGGAATCTGTTTTTAATGCGACGTCCAAGAAAGGTTGAATAAATCCTGACCATGGGACACATCACTCTTTTACTCTGACATTTTCTATAAAGTTTCTTGATCCCCTGGAGCAGCAGCTTCATTGTCTTCTGTTTGCTGAGCTCGGAGGCTGAGATGTGTTCCCAGCCGGCGTGACACCATCTGTGTCACAGTAATTCCTCGTGACACATGACAGACTGAGTTGGTGTGGCGTGATGGATAAGACTCTGCTGAGTCAGGGCCTGTGTGTCAGCGGGGATTACACCGTCAACACGGGTGTGTCACTAGAATTCCTAATTACATCTAAAGATCAATTAGTGCAAAAGTCGTGAGGTTCAGAGTTTTGTTTCCTCAGTTTCTGTTCAGTCAACGTCCCTGCAGGGAACCACAAAAAACACAAACAGAATTTGATCCAAGTCCAACGCAACGGCAGGGTAATCAACCCCTCACCTACAGTGACCTCAAATCAGCATCTTTACGTTTACGTTAATTTACCGTTAGCAAGCAAATTAAAAATGTATAGTGATGAAACTATTGTGTAAAAACTTCATTCTACCCTTCATATGTCATCTTATTATTGTTGTTACAAGTATTTCTTTGGTATTAAGGTCAGAAATTGGCAAAAATAAGGTTCGGGGGCCAGATGCAGCCCATTTGGCTATTAAATGTGGCCCACCAAAATTTGTCAAAATTGCTGTTATTACTTGACAACTTGGATCACATGTTTTTTTTTTTATGCAAAACATTGCGGTTATCAACTAGTGGCTCATGGGACAAAGGTGGCCCACCAAGTCATTTAATGTGTCCAGAAACTTGATTCTAAAAGTATGTTGTAGGCGGCAGTGGTGGCAGTGGTTTTTATGAGCTCACCACTCACAGGAAGGCTCAGAGTATGATGCAATCTGTTGCCTGCAACCCAGCAACTGGATATATTACCAGTACCTTTCAAATTAGTGCTCAAATAGTGGGGCGAGACCACTCTAAAGGGAGCCTCCCATCCTGAAGGAGGTCCATCATGCAGTTCCTGCAGGGCATGATTGTAACAGCCGCTGTATTCCTTGAATGATCACAAGCCTCCAGCCACTAGGGGGCAGTAACTCCCACAGTAGTTCATACAGATAAAATGCCCACATTATCATGTGCTGTCATTTCGTTGTGGGTCGGACGGAGCAGCAGAATGGTGTGTTTCAGCTCCAGATCACATGACAGTCTCTTCAGATTATAATCCAGGTAGCCGGATTAGCCTATATGTCACGGAGCCCTGTGCTGCAGGTGGTCACGTCAGACTTTGGCTGCAAGGCCAAGGCAGCGACAGACAGAGCAGATAAGACGGTGTGTGTGTGTGTGTGTGTGTGTGTATAATAGTGGCCGAGAGGACAAGAAAGGGAGTGGACGAGCTGCTGTTGACCTGTGCTGATGGGGTCAAGCTGTTCATTAAAGAAACGGTGGCACTGCACCTTTATCGGGCCTCTCCAGTCCCACTCTCTGATCCCTTTTATCAGCTCATCCTTCTGTCTCTCTGGCGTTCATGGATAAAGACACACGCGCTTATCAAACACAAAGACCTTGGCGTCTTCTCCCGCTCGCCGGGCTTTCGTTATGTTTCTCCACGACGCACACATAGTCGGAGAACTCCTCAAATAGAGGGGCGCACCCCATAAGGGGGTCGTGGGAGGCTTCCAATGAAATACAGCAGTCTGGACAGAAGTGCTGTAGCACTGCTGTAATGCTTGAATGATAACAAACATCCAGTCACTAGGTGGCAGCAACGCGTACAACGGTTTTGTACAGATAATTTAGTGCTACAGTGGGGCCATGACCATGTGGGCATCCATCAAGCCATACAACCATCCATCCATCCACCCTTCTAACCCCCCATCTATCCATCCACTTATCATCCATCCAATCATCCATCCAACCTTCCATCCACCCCTCATCCATCCATCCATCCACCCATCCACCTACCATCCATTCATCCATCAAAATACCATCATCCATCCACTTAACATCCATCCATCTACTTAACATTCATTCATCCATCAAACTATCATCCATTCATCCACCCATCCATTCATCCAACCTTCCGTCCACCCATCATCCATCCATCTACCACCAATCTATTCATCCATCCATCCATCCATCCACCCAACCACCTACCATCCATTCAGCCATCAAAATACCATCATCCATCCACCTAACATCCACCTATCCATCCATCCATCTACTTAACATTCATTCATCCGTCAAACTATCATCCATCCATCCACCCATCCATCCTTCTATCCACTTATCCATCCAAACAATCACCCATCCACCCATCATCCATCCATCCATCCATCTACTTAACATCCATTCATCCATCAAACTATCATCCATCAATCCACGTAACATCCATCCATCCAAAATTCCACCCACCCATCATCCATTTAACCATCCATTCATCTATCTATGTATCATGCAACATCCATCCATCCACCCACTCACCCATCCATCCCAGCAAGCCACTTTGCCACCTTTCCAAATGATTATTTCAACGTATTTAATAGTTAGTGTCACAGCACAAGCTGCTGACTTAATGCAGAGTAAAAAAAATGAGCGCTTTCAGAGGAGGAGACCCAAATGTTTCCTCCTCTGAGGTGAAAAAGTTATGGGTACGAGCAGATTGACTAACAAAGTTCATGTAAGGAGACGTCCTCGTGTCCTGTTGCACCTGGTGGAGATGTCACTTCAGATCAGCAGAAAGGAAAGATTAAAAAATGAAAAGGTGGCGCTGTGATTGATTCAAGAGCAAAACTCAATCAAGACGAAAACACTTCAGTTCGCCTGTCACTTTTCTCCGACCTCCAAGTTCTGGTTCTTCAACAGCGACATGGACTAATGCAAACAGATGTAAATTTTCAGCACTTTCACAAGAGCGAGAAGTTTCAAGTACTCGTACGGCTGCTCCTCTCATGTCTCCACTTGTGTCCTCCATCCGCCCGTCAGTGAGAGCTGCCCATGTGAAAGGTCTCCTGTTTTACAGAACATTCTAGTGCATTACATCTGCGACTTTTCCTTTTTTTTAACTCAGAGTTTAAATTCACTCCCACGCAGGTTAGAGGAATTTTTGATGCATGTAATAGAGTGAAAAAAAAAAAAAATAAAAATCCTGCCGACTCTTAGCGTCAGTGCCTTCTGCTGTGTTTAAGAAAAAAGAAAAATCCCTTACGTTCCATCAGAACAAACCTCCAGGGCTGTTCTCAACCTCATTTGTCTGACTTTTCAATAAATATTAATAAAAGGGGCAACGATTGAAAAACAAAAGTGTAAATCCTGTTGATGAACGATTTGTTAAGGTGACGGGTTGAAATCCTGGCCTGATGACTCGTCTAGACTGCTGTCATTAATAATGAAATAAAGCGCGGCAGTGAAGGCCTCGGGTCACAAGATGTTTACGTTGTGTTTACTGACCTAATCTGGAGGCTAAAGATAGGAGAAAAAAAATATATATTTATGGTAAGGATTGAAAATAAACATGTTGAAACGCAAGTAGTGAGAGAAAAATTGTCAAATTTATCTGTACTACTATAGAGGGAACAACCATTCACAGTTTGGTTGGTCAAACATACGGGCTGCGGGTTAAAAGAAGCCCAAAACATAGAGCAAATAGGCCCAAAAAAATACTTAATGTCTGTTATGGTTTGTCAAAAAAAAAAATTTCATAATAAAATTTCACTTATTTTAATGAAAACAAAGCAGAAATTAGGAATAAAAATTCATTTGATTTTCCTGATTTGTTACATGAACCCTAAGAAAATGGAAAAATACAATTTATTTAATATAACAATTTATTCTAACGAATCCCTTGAGCAGATAGTTTGAATATTGAAAGGTTTTTAGTCTGTAAAGAGTTTTGTCTCCTCTGCTTTAGAAAAATAATAAATAATAATAAAAATTCTACACAGGATTACTGAAGTGGCTCAGATGAAAGGAACATGTTCTGCCTCATGATTATTCCCACACACCATTTCACTGTTCACGTCTATAATCTGTGCTGTTTCATTTTACCGTATGATTCCTACGGAGTGGACGCCACTGTTATTTATTGGACGTGTTTTTAATTACTTTAATCTTCACAGGAGTCTTTGAAGAGGCATGAAGGTAACTTTGATGTCCTCGTCATGTCTTTGTTCCTTAAATGTTCTCCCTCGGCCTTTGTGAGGAACGTCTTGATGTTTGGACCGTGTTTAATAAACAAACGGACGAGTCAGAGAAGTGGAACCGAACAGAAACCTGTGACAGTCAGACGGCAGTGACCTCAGAGGACTTTGCCCTTTTTCTGCTGCCTTCAAACTATGGTGTGTGGACCATTTGTGGTACCTGGCTGTGTCGGCTGGTATACAGGGATATCATACTACCTAGAGAACAGGGTTCTTAAAGTCAAATAAGTTGAAGGCCACCATCCACACTATCATTTCACCGAAGTGCGGTGCCAGCTTTCATTACAAAAGAAAAAAACAGTAAAAAATAAATTTTCCACAAATTCTGTCTCATACAACACTGAACCAGAAGGGGTCTGTGGATCAGGGTTTTGAGAACTAGAGGATTTACCATAAAATGTGGAGAACAAATCTATAAAAATATTGTCATAAATTCAACTTTCACATCAAGGTGTGGGCCGCAAAATATCGCCCCGCGGTCCGCAAATGGGCCACGGGCCGAAAGTTGGAGACCGCCGCTTTGAATGAACAGTGTGGACCCTGGACCGACAATGACAGTAAATGTCATATTGGGTAACGGCAAAAGTAACCATTGTTCATCCCTAAATAAATTGAAATAACTCACAATTTTGGGCCGATTGTTTTTGGCGGGCTGGATTTGGCCTGCGAGCCACCAGTTTGTACACACTACTCGGTCACAGTGGTAGAACCAGGAGAGATAAGTATTTGCACAACAGTGCTGTCCATGGGGTTGGACCAATAACATTAATTAGTGGTGGAAAACTGAGTTAGGGCCAAGTCATGTTACACAAAGGAATAAATATCGGTTCTTAATCCTTTTCTCCTCGCAGCGTGAGATGGTCCTGGTCTGCAGCGCTCCATGAACTGCGGTCACATCTTAAGGACATTTGGACCAATCAGAGTCACTCCCGCAGGAGACATTTTGACATTTCACAGTCCGAATGTACAGGGGGAAATAAATTAATCACAGGGAAAGAGTGGCTAATGTTATCACGGGCCTGGGCCGTTCCCTCTGTGACACGTCAAGATGTCCACTGTGAAAAAGACCCATTAAGACCTGGCACATCCACACAGGTGTGAGTCACTGCGGCTGATTGGACCTGTTCTCTAGTTAATGGTGGCTGAGACAGAAATGACCTTAAGCGAGACTCAGTGGTCAGGTTTATTTATACAGTGCTGTGACAGGCTCTGAGAGGTGGAGAAGGACGGAGAACAAACCTTCATTAAAACACGGGGACGAGAGACACTGGAGACATGTTGATGTCTCCATTATAATATTTAGAGTGTTGTTGAAATGATGAAGAAACACTAAGACTTTAGATCAGTGTTCCACAACTTTTTTTGCACCAAGAACTGGTTAAATGTCTGGTCCTTTTTTCACCGACCGGTCGTTAAGTTGTGGCAGATAAATACCCCTTAATTAAAGTAAATTTCTGATGTTCTGAAATATTTTCCTACCTATAAAATCTTCCTACCAGAATTAACTGTGCATGGGCACAACAAGGATTTCTCAAGTGCACAAAGCCTATAATTTTCTCCTACCAGACCGATATAAAAAGTTAGAATCTTGTATCAATGACCCTTTGTTGTTGTTGTTGTCTTCACTGAGAAAATATTTCCTAATCAAATATAGTTGCATTATTGATGATGGAAACCTAAGCATTCTATTGGTCAGTTCTTTTGTTGATATGGGTATGGATCAAGTGGAAGTAATAGACAAATGGGGACAAAAGGAAACGTTATTTCTCAGCGGCCTGGCACCAATTCACCCACGGACCTGAACCGGTCCCCAGCCCAGAGGTTGGGAACCACTGCTTTAGAGAACAAACTAATAACAGCAGTTTTGTGGAATTACCATGACAGAACATGTCCTACTTTTGGAATCAAGTTTCAGACCAGATTAAATGACTTGGCGGGCCACCTTTGTCCCATGAGCCACTAGTTGATAACCACAATATTTTGAATAAAAAAACCCAAATAGTCAAGTAATAACAGCAATTTTGACAAAGTTTGGCGGGCCACATTGAATAGTCAAATGGGCTGCATGTGGCCCCCGGGCCTTATTTTGCCAAGTTCTGACGTTAAACCTTTTCTTCAGGTTGGTGTAAAGCTCAGAAAACTCTTCATTACGGAGCAACTAAAGTGAACAAAAGGGACGTTGGTCTAAATCTCAACGTCCACCATCATGGACCTGGATCTTTAGGGTTAGCTGACGGCCAAACTAGGACCTTTGTGGACTTTCGGGTGAAAATACTGGAGGGACAACATGGACACAAAACAAAAAAAAATCTAAATCCATCTTACCTTCCTGTGATGAGGAGGAAGAGGGTGAGGATGACCAGGAGCGTGAATCCTCCCACCGCCGCGGTGACGATAACCAGGACCTGGCCTTGATCAGAAGCTATATCTGACGCTGCAGATGAGGGCAGTAGAGAGCAGGAAGGGTGAGGTGGCAGGGGGGGCAGAAACAAAAGATGAAGAGCGACAAGAAAAGGAGGGAAAAGACGGGAGGACAAAGGAGGAGGCAGACAGAGAAAGGTTTTCAGCTTCATATTAAAACTTCTCTCCCATTCACGTGGCGTGCTCTGTATCCCGCCATGATCGGCAGAGACGAGGAGAGGAGCGTTCTGATCAGCTCTTTGTCATGCAAAAAAAAAAAAAAAAAACCCAGTCAGCGGCGGAGCGGCCGTGATTCATACGCCCGCCGCGCTTTAATTAATATCATTCATTCATGAAATTGTGATTTAGTCCATGATCATTTGGTTAAATTGGTCCCATTTGATATTCATGGTTTTTCCCTCTCTGTGTCTCATCACCAGGCTAACGAATCCCGGATAATTGAAAGATGATTGCTATTACCACATTTATTTTTATAATATTTGGTGTTTAATGAGTATGAATTAAAGATCAGGACGTGTGACCGAGGCACATGGGCCTTCTGACTGTACACCGAGTGTGTGTGTGTGTGTGTATTGTGGCTCAAAATGATGGAGCCAGAAACGTCTAAAAAATGAACACACGCGTAAGCACGGATTTGCGAGCGTATTCTGAGAAAAACACAAAAACAACGCTTCACGTGTCAAAATTTGGTTGTGAAATGTGGTAGGCTCATGCAAATCATGCTTTTAATTTGTGAAACTACACGCACACGAATTTGTGTTTTTGAGATGCATCTTACGCGGACCAGATTTGCGAGCGTAATTTTGCTACATGAGCCCGTCACCAGCCAATCAGAGTTCTCACTCGTTTGCAGCCAATCACACGGCAGTGTCCCCACGAGGGTCTTTGTGTGACTTCACTAATGTGCGCCCAAGAACCGAGTTCACGTCCTACAAAAATGGTGTCTGGAAGCGTCAACGGCGAGTATTTGAGTGTCAGTATCATGTTATAACATGCTTACATAATTACACTTCAACGCTTGCTATTGGCACTGAGTGAAGTCACACACAGACCCTTGTGGGGACACTGCTGCGTGATTGGCTGCAAATGGGCGAGACTTCTGATTGGCTGGTGACGGACTGACGTAACAAAATTACGCACGAGAATCTGGTCCGCATAAGACGAGTCTCAAAACTACTAATTCTTGTGTGCCCGGTTTAACAAATTAAAAGCACGATTTGCATGAGCGTACGATTCACAAACGTATTTCTGTGCGAAGCGTTGTTTGTGTGTACATCTCAGAATACGTTTGTAGATCCGTGCTTACACGTGAGTTCTTTTAGAAACTATTCTGGCTGCATGCAAAATAATTATCATTCCCAGGGAGGGAGAGAGAACCTGGCAGCAAGAATTTTAGGCCAAACAGACGTGGACAGAACCGAGTCCCACAGACTGGACAGACTCAGCGACACCCGGGCCGAGAGCGACTGTTACTGCGACTGCTTGTTCTCTGCGATAAAAGGCCGAGGCTAGTACAAAGACCGGGCCGAGCGGCGTCTGATCCTCAGATAAAGAGCAGCTCTGCAGCTTTGGAAGAGCCAGAGTCTCAGTGAAGCCAAATCAGCGCTCAACAATACCTGAGCTGACAGAAAAGGACAGCTGGACCTTTGTGTTTGTGAGACGACTCGCAATAAAGCTACCAGTGAAGTAGCACAGAAGAAGAAGAAGAAGAAGAAATATTGATTCAATACACTGAGAAGAAAGAAGATTCTCCTCCGGCTTGGACCTTATCCTGACCTCTGGAACGTTCTCCTCTCTGCTGGGGTAATGGTGGCCTAGTGGTTAAGGAACCGGACTAGGGTCTGGTTCAGGTTCAAACCCATCAACTGCCTGAGTGATTAACTCTGAGTTCCAATGAGCAAGGCACTGTCCCAGCGCAATGAATTCTAAAATGCTTCTGTGCTTTTCTACGCTATCTATTGGTGAAATGCAGGTATTGCACTAAAAAATTAAAAGTCATAATGATAATATCAATTTATATTGTAGAATTTGGAACAGTTTGTTGGGCCGTATTCAAATGCCAAACGGGCCACATCTGGCCCTCGGGCCTTAGTTTCCCCTGGTCTGATATAAGTGGTTCCATATTATAGTGGATTTGTTAAAAACTTTGTGAGACGTCTGAGACCATAACAGGTCTCTGAAGTCAGAGGTTGAGCGCCCCCTTGTGGCCACTTTAGCAACATGCCAGTCTGGTGCCACTGAGTTGAGGTCACACTGCTGACATCACTGAGTTCTGTAGAGTGGCTAAAAATCTGGAGGACTGTTATCTGCTGCAGCCACTTCTAAGAGGAATGAATTAAAATGTCATTTTTCTTTCGTCTCATTTATTCCTGAATCAGATTTTCCAGTGAAAAAAAATGTTTTTAATTCATATTTTTTAGATATTAAATAAAACTCGGCCCAGAAGGAAATGACAACAGAATTATAGCCAGTTATTACTCTTTAAATCTTGATTCCAAAACCTGGAATAATTCACTTGATTAAAGTTTCCATCTGTGCTGTTTTAATGATAATTACATTAGAGTTTAAGGATGACGTCAATTTTAATCTACACCATAATAATCTGACATTCACAATAATGAGACTCAACAATAAATGAAGTTGAGAAAATGGCTGAAAAGTCAGAAATCTGAAGATAATCTGGACGATTAACGACTGAAACAGACGGTGAAGGGAAAGGTTTACAGGACGGTGGTGAGACCAGCCATGATGGATGGACTGGAGACACTAGGGATAGGTAGAAGACAGGAGACAGATCTGGAGGTGGAGGAGTTAAAGATGCTGAGGTTGTCTTTAGGAGAGACAAGGATGGACAGGATCAGGAATGAGGTGATTAGAGGGACAACACAGACAGGAAGG
>JAFBJS010002170.1:29945-40512 GCA_016785265.1 Paraplagusia blochii | reverse complement strand
CTTGAGTTAAAACATTACCGCAGGATGAGTGAATTACATAACTCAGTATAACATTCTGGGCTGGGCCACTCACATCGGGCCGGCATGTAGACAGAGAAAGAGTTGATGGACGGAGACATTTGTGATTAAATCCTTTTCATCTTCCACCGGACTCATATTTCCTGAAGTTAAGGACTAAATGACGACTGCACATTTGACCTTTCTCTCTTCTCACTGGTGTCTCTTTGAAACTCTCTTTCACTCTCACTCAGTATCTCTCTCTCTCTCTCTCTCTCCTCTGTTTCTCTCTTTGCTCTTAATAGAACACTTAGGTTCAAATGCCTGCAGAAGACTCAGACTCCCAATCCCCACTGCTAAATACAGGGGTTTCTAAGAATCACAGTTGAAAAGACGACTCTTCCATGCATAGATTTCACATCAGTGCTGTAACAACCACGCAGGAAACAGCGTTCGGGGGATGCCTCAATGGGGGAAGATTGTACTAATATATTCTCAATAGTTCAGAACCACATGAAATTAGGTAGTACCCTTGTTTGCCAGCAGGGGCAGTCTACACAATGTATCTCGACGGAAATCACATGGTATATGAATGTCGTCTAAACACTTCTGTGATTTCCTGTGATCTGTTTTGATTAAAAAAGGGTTTAGAAACAGGGAGATCCTGAAGTACTGGAGAGAGTTAAGCTGCTGAGAAGGTGAAAAGGGGAAAGACAATCAGTGCCCTGCTACTGTAGAGGGAGGATCTGATTGGTTCTTGACTTGATGGGTATTCAGGCCACTCCCACGACTTGTTTGTTGATAAAAAAAAAGAAAAAGAAAATCCTTGGGTCATTGATTATGACAGATGGACCAGTAGATCCATCAGCTGCCAGGTTGCCAATGCTAAGCATAGCACCGCCCTAACCCACAGGGAGGTTCACAGTGTGGGTGTCAGTGGTGGAGACTGGTGTGATCTGCCAATGAATAAAATTATGAAAGCATGAATCTTGACATGGCTGTAACATTCTGGCTCTATTCTGTTCTTCACCTCTCTTCCATAGTACCGTTTTGCTACAACTGACTTTCATTCCTCTTCTCTCCAGGCCAAACCTCCACCTCTTCTAGCAGCTGCTGTATCTCACTACTAGCTACAATGTCATCTGTAAACATCATCGTCCATGAAGACTATTGTATGACCGCATCAACAAGAAGGAGCTCATCCTTGATGCAGCTACCTCCACCTTCTAGTCTTCTGTCCTTCTGTGCGCGTCCTGCACCAATCTAACATACTTCTCTGCCACTCCTGACTTCCAGGAGGCAGAGGTAAAGATGCTGGGGTCCTCTTTAGGGGTGACTAGGCTGGACAGGATCAGGAACGATGTGATGAGGGGGACATCACAGACAGGAAGGTTTAGAAAGAAGAAGACAGTTTGAGATTGTTTGGAGGGACAGTGGATACATTGGTAGAAGAATTAACCTAGAGATGGAGCTACCAGGTAGGAGACAAAGAAGAGATTGATGGATGCAGTGAGGGAGGACATGGAGGTAGTTGGAGATAGAGTTGAGGATACAGAGGACAGATAGAAATTGTGTGACTTCCTTTTGCACGATATACTTCAATACCAAAACAAGGTCCGTGTCTTATTTACAGTATTTTTACACAAGTCTTTACATGATGAGGACGTTAAGGACACAGTAGAATATGTTCTTGTTCTATATATCAAACTCAGGAGGGAGTTGGCATACTTCTTTAAGACTAGAGTTGGAATGACAAACTATATATTCTTTTCATTGACAGAATTTTGAGATTTAGATGTTGAACTCAGTGGAAGTCAAGGTGACACTGTATCGGGTTTGGGGAAATAGTAATAATCTAGTTTACGCAAATCATCATGTTAACACACTGGCAAGAAGTGAGTGTTGAAAAATGTATGGACGACATTTGAAGGACAAAATTGTATACGCCCTGATCCTGGTAAAATCACAATGGAGATAATTTTTGTCCTGTGCACGGCAGGGAAACGTTGGGAAATCAGAATTCCTTTCTAACGGATAAGACCTTGACAGGGTTGAAGGGAGAGATCTGTTGTCAAACGCTTAAACTTTCTCTGCCAGTCTCTTTGCGAGGCGACGACTCCAAACTCTTTCACTTTGATAGTGACTCGGCGAGGAAATGTACATAAAGACAAAGTATGTACAGAAATGATTTCATCTGGATACGAAGCGTAGACTCAATCAGTGTGATTGCTCACAAACAGCCGGGTGCAGACACGCTCAGGTGGAGGAGCCATCACTCAAACCGCAAGAGGCAGAACACTCACTCTCACACTTTGGGAGAGACTTCTTCGTGTCAAGTGGATGGTGGGATATCACAGTGTGAGACAAATGTCTATTCTCTGGCTCCAATCACCACCTGTGCTTATATGATTATAGCATTGTGGCAATCACTCAACTTTTTTTTTTTTGCTTGTGTTTCTGAGTGAGAGCTGAGGAGATCTCCGCGAGGGCACGGCTTCTCCGTTCGCGCAAATAAATCCTGCATCTCCGTGGGTGCCAGACAGCAGACTCCGTCTCTGCCAGCTGTCTGCCATGCAGTTTGGGCTCCGTTTTACTCACCATTGGCTGCTGTGACTGCTGTCCGACGCTCAGCGCTCAGCCCCTTGTTTTCATAACAGTTCCGGCACGGACGGCTGGCACAGCTGTTCTCTGAGTCCCCAAGGCCTTTTAAAAAAGGCAATAAATCAATCTAGGCACTCAATACAGGCGGGAAATTGACCAATTAGAGTGGCCCAAGATGCTTATGTTCAGGCGGACGATTTTACAAATTGGCTATCTATTTATACCAACACATGCATTCCAGAAGTGGATGGAAAAAAGACTTACTGGCTGCTGTAGTGCAGTTGTGATATTTCTTTTTTTTATTCCAAGACAGGTGCGATTGTTGTTTTCTTGTTACCATTCTGAACTGACGTTCAATTATACCTCCTAACCAAAATGTTAGACCTGATCGTCCTGGGAAAGTTCTTACAGTACCCTTCAAATTTTTATCGTATTATTTTATTCTACATTGTTTTGATAGATTTTAGACTCAAAGTGGTTTCGTAAAGATGTGGTTCTGAAAAAAAAAAGCATTTGCCGGGGCAATACAATATTCTTTTAAAGGATGATAATAATGATATTTTTTATCTTTTTGTAATATTTTTATTGCCAGAACAAGTTACTAAAAAAACATTAAGAGCAGAGTAACTGAGGTCTTACTGAATTTTAGATTAAATAAATGAAAAGTAGATTTTTTTTCTTGGGTCACTGATTGTGGGTCCTGAAGTCAGACAATAGAAAAAACAATAGACATGATTTTTTCAAGCATAGTATCTCCAACTTGAGTATTTTAATAGTGTGTTATACTGAGTTACTCCTTACACCACTAGTTACCATATTTCCTGACTATAGTTCACATCTTTTTTATCCTTTGAGTGGCTTATATATACTAAAGTGCAATATTTATATCAAAATACATATAATTTCCTGTGGCCAAAATGGCACCCTAGCTGCCTGGTGCGACTTATACTCTGTGACTTATAGTCCAGTTTTACAGGTAAATAAGACCTCAGTGATCTTAACTATCCTCATAGCTAACGTTATAGCATTTGTTATTTACACTAGCCTTAAAAAAAAAAAAAAAGTATCCCACAAGCTTGACCGCACAACCACTCACCCCGTCAGACTGGGGTTCTTTATGAATCTTTTACATTTGTTTCACTGCTTATCCAAACAGAACTAACCAGTCTCTGCTCTTTTACTTAAGAAACCTGACCAGGCATGGACATAGTCCAGGTTCACAACCAGTTCATCCTGAACTTTGGACTACAATGTCTTGACATCACCCTGTTACCTCACCACACTCCATGTCTCTTCAGTGTTCTGCGGTTGGCGATGGAGTCGTCATTACTTCCTCTATTTCCCCGACAGTGACGGCAGTATGTATCATAGCTCCAGTACATGTGAACCGAACAAGGGTTCACTGAGAAAACAAGAAATCTGTGTTTTCAAGCAGACCTTCACTTACGCTTGTCAACACACCCTAGGCAAGGACCAATCAGAACAAAGAGCCTCTTTATTAAAACGTATCACAATATTTCATGTCTTAGGGATGAAGGACGTGGGGAGTGGGGAGGATTCGGTTTGGACTCTAACAAACGGATCACATGAACGCCACACAGGGAGGCCATCTCCCTTCAGCAGGACAACCACTCTCCTTATGTCGTTGTCATTGAAATGCATTTTATTACTTTATATCACAACAAAGCACTGCCTCAACATTAAATCACTGCAGTGAAAAAAAAAAAAAAGAATCTTAATATAGTGTATAAAGCGGCTGCAGTTACGCCCTAAAGGTTAAAGAGCAAGACTTGGGTCTGCAGGGCTTTGGGTTCAAATCTACCAGCTGCCAGGTTGCCACTGAGGTGCTCTGATCATAGCACTGTCTGATCCACATTACTTCAAGTGGGCCCACCACCCACAGGAAGGGTCAGAGTATGGACCAGTGTGATTTGGGTTGCCCGGTCAGGTCCAGATTAACACCATCTGAGGCGTGGGGCTAATTACCAGGATGAGGCCCTTCATCTTGGCAGGTGCACGGACACATGTCTCTTCAGAAGATGAAAATCATTTAAATCTTTGACTCTGCATCAACATACAATGTGAGTGCTGTAGTTCTGAAGTATTTTCCTACCTATAAAATTGTCCTACCCGTAGTGAAAGTGTATAGCCATATCTATCATATTTTATGTTACTAAGCATATTTTCCTACCAATAGCAAAAATTAAAAGCCATATCTGAAGTTTTTTCCTACCCATAATATTTTCCTACCCTCTGTTTTTAAGGCGGTAGCATATTTACATAGATGTAATATTTATCTCACACCTTCAAAAGAGAGATATTATGGGTGTTTGAAGTAGAGTAAAAGTAGACTACTTCCACTAAATTTAGTTACTTGACATCAGCATCCTGATTTCCCCCTGGTGGCTCGGCCCAGGGCTGCACCCCCTTCAGTCCATTCTGTTAATCCAGCCTAGGCTAACAGATATGCAGATTAAGATGAATGAATGAATAATAGTGTGTAAAGATTCAAAGTCTATGATACACAACAACTCTGTTGTTTCCTTCTCTAGATCTTTTTTTTTTCTTCTCCAAAAAACTCGATGATGAACTCGATTAGCAGCTACAGGTGCAGTGGCATCTGTTACCGATCTGTCTGTGTAGCGGCATTTTCTGCTCTATATAAAAACATTGATTGGAAGCCTTTTCATTATACATCCTGTTGCCACTGTTGTATGATTATCAATCTCTGGGTAACAATCAAATTACCTACTGCCTGCACCTGCACGTCTGCACCTCCATATGCCGCCTCTCCCAACAGCTCACGCTGGAGGTTGGCTGTTTGTTTCCAGAAACTGGCTGAGGCAGCGCTCGGGTTTAATCTTTGCGCACAACTCCAAAAATAAGGCACAACTGTGATTTAGTGGTGCCGCTGGCTAAAACCACAGTAACACTTAATTAGTGTTACTCAGTTACAAAAACCCCGTGTCTTCGCTCCTCCAGAACGCCACCAGCGCGAGCAGCCGCTCCTTATGTTATGTTAAGTAGAAGTCCTGAGCATCATTATCATTCATAGTCTACTTGGCTGCAAAAACTCACACGTCAACCTCCAACCCCCCCATCTCCACCGCCGCAGATACACTGGGGCTCCTACATAACTGATTATTACGCTTCTCTTTATCTTTTTCTGCAATAAACAACGAGAAAAAAAAGCAAAACAAAAATCATGTTGTTCGCCGCTCCTCCTCCAGAGAAGTGACCGCTCGCTAAACCTCCCTAACTTTGCGTTGCCTCAGTCCTCTCTGCCTGGCACAACTCACAAGTCGCTCATTTGCATCTTTCATTCTTGTCCATTTCAATTTGCGTCCCGCGCTGCTGGCTGTCAATTGCACAGAACAGTTTTTTTTCCCCCCTCGCTAAAAGGTGGGAAAGAATCGGTGGTGCCACATTTTGGCACATATTGTGGCGGCACTTTTAGAATTATTTAAATTATACAACACGGCTCAAACACTTCCATTTGATGCTATCAATTACCCTCTTTATTCCTCAATTCCAGCCCCTTAAATATTAATATGATTCCATAATGAGGCTGAGTGGTCGGAATCACTCAATGTCCCTCAAGGCAGCTCCGCAGTGGACGAGTGCAAAGACCTCTCTTGATGAATAAAACCATCCCATTAAGCTGCACTCCAACACTCGCACACGCCTCTGTGGAGAGTCTGCCTTTCTCCTCGTCACGGGAACAAAAACTAAAAAAAAAAAAAAATAAGGCTGCGTGTGCTCAGTTTGCAGGTGCCTTCTTTAATAACTACATTCTTCACCTGGTGACTAGAGCTGCATGCTGCCAGGTGATAATACATGGTAACGGGTTTTCCGCGTGTGCATATTGGTGCTTCACCCGGTATATTTAGTGATGGGGACTCCAGTGCTGGAAGGACACAGAATTTTAAAATAAGTTCATTTAAAATGTACATTCGAACAATTAAAAAGTTAATATTTATAAACTCTTATAAATTGATTTGTACAATGCAGTGGCAGGCGGTGTACATCAACCTTAGGCCTTCATTGACGTCATAGTTTTGCAACGTCAAATTAATACGCCTCAATTAAGTATGATCAGTATGACACCAGGACTTGAGAATCCAGCAAGCAAATCTTCTAGTTCAAATTTAATATGTTGCAAAATGACATTGTCGGACTCCCCGGAGAGCTTATCCAATCACGGGACATGTACGTGTTGCCTTATACGTAGGGCCAGCTAGAGGGCCCTGAGGTTGCAATGCCGTGAGATGATTTGCCTTAGCGCTGTAAACTTAGTTTAGAGTTATGTCCATTCGCTTACAGTGGGCAGGGCCTTCACTTTTGATTCTGAAGGCTCTGGCAGATTTCATGGAACCTGACAACACCAGCTATCTGAACTATATTTTAGATTGGCTAAAAAAAATGTATTCAACTTTTTTAATGTAAAAACACTTTTTTTGTTATGTTAAATATGTAAAATATACAATAATACAATTTTATTTTAAAATATTTCTGAATACATTTATTTTTCTCAGTATGTTTAAGCCAGCAGAGAAGGCCTTGCTGGCCCTGACAGCCCACCACCGGTACAATGGAAAACACAGCGCCATCTGGATCTGCTGCCCTTCAGACAGAGTCTAGATACTAGGAAGTAGTCAATTTATACAACTTCTACACTAATAATATCTACCCACCCTCTCTTCTTAAGGTGTTAGATAGACATTATGGTTGAGTGACATCAAAATAACCTTCCACCCTTAAAACAGAAGGTAGGAAAATATTATGGGTAGGAAAATACTTTTCTGTTGTATTGAACACAGAAAGCTGACGCAGCCCTTCAGTGAAATGATAGCATGGGTGTTGGCCCTCAACTTATTTGAGTTTGAGACCCCTGTGCTAAAGCTATATTACCTTGAGAATACAAAGGATTTCATCCACTTATCATTCACTGAGTTGCGGGGGCAGTAGTCTTCACAACTGCCACCCAAATCACATTGCACCGTACCACTGGGATTTGAATTTTACACCAAAGACATTGACTCTGGGCCAAGGTGAAGGCCTTACATGAAAAAAAAAACATAATATTCCTAAAAGCAATGTTTTTGTATTTGGTTGTTGTGGAAGAATTAAATTGTCTTTACTATCAAGAAACCAAGAAATGGCTATATATCAGCCGTAACGGTTGATGTTGTTATTGTATGCATCTTGAGTGGAACTAGGTATTAAAACGAACAAGAAATTGAAGAAAGCATCACATAATATATCATTATTGAGTATCTCTGCTATCAGCACTGACAACCAGTCTTTGTTATTAGCAATTCTGGCCAAAGTTCTCAACACAGACAACTCCTGTCTGTGAGGAGAAAACTAATTCCGAAATGGCGTGGTGAAAAAAAAAGAAAAAAAAAAGAAAGAAAGAGAAACAAGATAAACTCGGCGCCGCTGTCACTGTTGCATTTATCGAGGGATCCTCCCTTTCATGTGTCAGATGAAAATGAGTGGGCATGAGACTGAATCATCACTATTTAGACAGTCGGCTAATTCACTGTGAAATGAGCACCACTCCAGCATCACAGCCTTGAATAGAGCTTTATTCAAGAGGGTTTATTATACTGTATCTACAGTAGGAGCTGGATCAATCTGGAAGTGGTGGGCTGGGACCTGATCCTGCCGAGGAACCGCCCTGAACGCTAAGGGATGGAGTTTGTATAATGACTGACACCGAGGTCTGTTATTTGGAGATTAATTAACTCCATGAAGGAACTGACGGCAAGTGCATACAATTAAACACAGACTTCAATCATGTCTATAGTAAGTCAGACGTAGCGCAGCATTGTGAGATAAGATGATTGTATTCATTCATTCATCTTCATCCTTTTGTCCAGACCTGGGCAAACTAAGGCTCGGGGTCCAGATGTGGCCCGTTAAAATTTTTAATCTGGCCCTCGAAACTTTTTTTTTTTAGAACTTTTTAGAACAGCCAGCACTCGGGGAGCAGTGTGTGGGAACGATACCATACTCAGGGCAACTCGGTCGTAACTAGGCAGTTGGGGAATTCAAACCGAGGACCTTGCGCGCCCTCGCAAGTCCACGTTTCTAAACCACTAGGCCACCAACTGCCCACAATTAAGATATTACATTTTTATCTTCATTATTTTATTGCCATATCCCTTGCAATGGCTGCCTTTTCCCAACTGTGTAGGGAAGGAAAAAAAAGTCTCCACGACTGTCACACAAATCACTCTGCACTACACTGTCAGCCTTCCTGTAGGTGGTGAGCCCAATAGGACAGAGATATGCTCAAAGCACCTCAGTGGCAACCTAGCAACTGATGGATTGGAACCTGAAGCCTTGTGGACCCAAGGCCACTTCCTTAACCACTAGTCCACCGCTGCCCTGTTTCATTATATCATAAATAATATAAAAAAAAAAGATTCAGCACAGTCTCGACCTAAGCTACACAAATGAGATGGAATATCTTTATGTTTTCAATGGGGCTCGATTGCAGGACCAAGACCAATGGCCAAACCAAGGCCCGGGGTTCAGATATGGCCCATTAAGATTTTTAATCTGGCCCGCCAAACTTCCCCAAATTAAGATATGAATTAATTATCATCATTATCGAACTCCCTTTTTCCATGCAATGCCTGCTTGAGTCCAACTGGACGTTAAGTGGGTCGGGACGTTGCTGTGATCAAAGCACCTCTGTGGCAACCTGGCAGCTGGTGGATTAGAACCTGAAGCCTTGTGGACCCAAGACCACTTCCTTAACCATTAAGACATGGCACTCAAACTAAGACCCAGATGCAGCCCTTTGGAAACGTCCATCTTCCTAAAAAGACACCCGCCAACTCCTCTCATGTAATGATTTAATATATTTATTTATATTTGTGTTATTTCGTTGTAATAAATCCAATAATTTGAGCACCGGAAAAATATTTCTTGGTAAATTCAGAACTTTGTGGACAAAAAGACGGATTTTGCGAGGAAATGAAATCTAACTCAGATGCATACATTGAGGCAGAGTCATGACGGCGTTTGCAGATTCAACACAGAGAGAGAGAGAGAGGGAGACGAAGGCAGACAGACAGACAGAGAGAGAGAGAGAGAGAGAGACAACCAGTGAACCATGAAACATCTTCATCCATCTCTGTTCCCATGGCAACAAGTGAAATCATATTCCTTTAACAACTTTGTTCAAAAATGTAGCCATCTGCTAAAAACATATAGTCCCACAGAAAAAGGTATGTGATTAATATTTAAGCAGGCGTTGCTGCGAGCTGCGGGCACTATGGTTTCTGGCCAACGTTTTTCTTTAAGAAGAGAAAGAAAAAAAAAAAAGAAAGAAAGAAAAAGCCACATCCTCCCCCCACGGTGGATGCTGCTGAGGGGGACGTTCTTCTTCTGGAGAATCCCGGCTGCTCCAACTCCTTAACGGCTATATTTCTCCCACTACAGAATTATAGCTGAGCTGTCTTTTTAAAATCCACCGTGTGGTACAAATTTCCAAACGAAATTGAATTTATACTTTAGGACTAATCTTCTTGCCAAGATAGATTCGGTCCTTCACCTAGAAGCACATGTCCTCCCTCAAAGAGAGAGAGAGAGAGTGTGGAAAAAAAAAAAGGGGGTTTCTTTTTTTCCTTAATTTAAATTCAAATTAATTTCTATTTTTGACGTCCCCAATGTTGTGTTATAATTTTATTACATTAAGAGCTTGAAATTATCATTTTATTTTCGCTTGGCTTGGTTTGGATGTGACTGTGCCATCGAGTGAAACCTATTGTGGATATTTTTCCTCAGTATTAAGTTTGTTTTCCCT
The DNA here is from genome assembly GCA_016785265.1 of Paraplagusia blochii. Taxonomy (NCBI): domain Eukaryota; kingdom Metazoa; phylum Chordata; class Actinopteri; order Pleuronectiformes; family Cynoglossidae; genus Paraplagusia; species Paraplagusia blochii. The sequence continues at coordinate 30,092 of JAFBJS010002170.1, read as the reverse complement.
TTTTTTTTTAATTTATTTTTTACCACAAAGCTGATTAACAATCACGGCTGATGCTGGATGTTAACAGTGTCTTTACACCTGAACAGTCTTAATGATGCAGGTCTCACAGCAGTGCAATCAAAACAAGGATTTAACAAAAAAATCACA
>JAFBJS010002170.1:0-29810 GCA_016785265.1 Paraplagusia blochii | reverse complement strand
AGAGAGAGAGTGTGGAAAAAAAAAGGGGGTTTCTTTTTTTCCTTAATTTAAATTCAAATTAATTTCTATTTTTGACGTCCCCAATGTTGTGTTATAATTTTATTACATTAAGAGCTTGAAATTATCATTTTATTTTCGCTTGGCTTGGTTTGGATGTGACTGTGCCATCGAGTGAAACCTATTCTGGATATTTTTCCTCAGTATTAAGTTTGTTTTCCCTTTTTTTTTTTTTTTTTTTTTTTACCACAAAGCTGATTAACAATCACGGCTGAGCTGGATGTTAACAGTGTCTTTACACCTGAACAGTCTTAATGATGCAGGTCTCACAGCAGTGCAATCAAAACAAGGATTTAACAAAAAAATCACATGTATGAATTTCCACTCATTCACTTCCTGATCCGTGAAATGATCTTTTCTCTGCTCCTACTGATAAAGGTCAAGTTTGAAAAGTGTGTAAAGACTCACTGAATGTGAGACAACTGTCTCTGATATATTGATGAGAAAGCTAAACAGATAGACAGACATACAGACAGACAGATAAATAGATTTGACAAAAGACAGACAGATAGATAGATTTGACGAAAGACAGACAGGCAGACAGGCCTATAGATACGTACATAGAAGGAAATGCAGACAGACAGGCAGACAGAATGGACAGACAGAAAAATAAGATAGACAGATAGTCAGACAGACAGAAAATAGACAAACAGACAGACATACAGCCAGACAGAAAAATAGAAAGACAGACAGAAAAAAGAATAGACAGATAGTCAGACAGACAGACAGACAGATAGACAGATTGAATGACAGACAGATCAACAAAAGACAGACACACAGACAGGTAGATACATATTAAATTTGATTTGATTGGATCCATAGAAGGAGAGACAGACAGTCAGACAGAAAAAAAGAATGGACAGACAGACAGACAGAAGGATAGATAGACAGTCAGACACACAGAAAATAGACAGACAGACAGACAGACACATAGATTGATACGTAGACAGACAGACTGAAGGATAGATAGACAGTCAGACACACAGAAAGATAGAAAATAGACAGACACATAGATTGATACGTAGACAGATGGTCAGACAGACAGACAGACAGACAGACAGACAGAGAGATAGATAGACAGAGAGATAGATAGATGAATAGATAAAAAAATTTAGATTTTGGAATAGACAAAGTGCTCACAGGTCAACCCTTCTGCTGGTGGACAGTGGTCTGAAGCCCAGACCTCAGACTCCAGAGTCCACAGTACACAGTTCTGAGCGCCACAATCTGGACCAGCGCCAGAGAACTTCACACGGGCCGAGACCCCGTTGCTTACCAGTGGGTTCACCCCACGAGCAATACATCACAGTAGTAGGGGACACTGCCGAGGAGTAAAAGGGACAACTGAACCAGTGTATTAAGTACAACAGCATCCAATCCATAAAAGTCAGCATTAATAGCCGACCCGGCAATTTAATATTTCATCTACAATGAGGCCAATTTAGAAAAGGTGAAACGAGCTGCTGGAGAGATGCCCATTTTTTAGTGCTGTGCCAAAAAGACGGAGTCACATTATTTATCCTCCCTCTGCCCGCTTCACCTGCCAGAATTAATGACTCACAGAAAAAGCTAATTATCCACTTTAATCTGGATTATAATGTATGTTCTCCTGACCAGCAGCAACAGTTTGTAAAGCATATGTAGCCAGTCTGTGGCGTTCTGCTGACCTTGTGTCCAACATTACTCTGGAGGACTGACACTCTACGCAGCAGATGGGAGGAAGACCCAGCTCACTATGTTGAAGGGAGACCAGAGTCTGGACGCGGCCAACACATCTGCTTCATCCTGTGGCGAAACCTGAATTCCACTCATGTTTATCCTGTAATTTTCCGGGTTTTCAGGGAGCAACTTACAGCAGGACTGACCTGACGCAAGCGGAGAACTGCGGTCCGACAGTTATGTTTGTCGCGGAGATGAAATGAGCAGCATCTGAACTCTGTTTTTGGGGATTTATCGTCCACACCACATCCAAAAAAAAGAAAAAAAATACCGGTTGTTTGTTTGCTTCTGTTAAAATTAACTTAACTATGGGTAAATATATGTTTATTACTTATGCTTATACCAAAGAGAAGGGAGGAGGAAGTTTTTATGAGAAATTCAGGAGTGGCAGAGAAGTATGTTAGGTTGGTGCAAGACATGTATGAGAACAGTACAGAAGTGGTGAAGTTTGCTATTGGCAGGACAGACGTCTTTTAAGCAGGGCTTCAAACCAAAATTATTTTAACTATCATTTTTGTATAATTTCTGTTCCGGAACCAAAAAAATGTTTCTGATTTGTAAGTGTTCCATGGAAAATGACAAAAGTTTCTGGTTTTGGTTCCTTGAACCAGTTTAAAACCCTTTTTTAAGTGGAGGTGGGACTGTATCCAGGATCAGCACTGAACCTTCTTGGTTACTTCATTGATGGACAAATTGATAGATGAGGTCAGAAAGAAGTCTCCATAGATGATGATGTTTGCTGACGACATTGTGATCTGCATTGAGATTAGGCAACAAAACATTGATTTGTTGTAGCAACCCCTGAATAAGGGAGAAGCTGGAAGAAAAGGAAGAAGAAGACTTAAAAAAAAAAAACGAGCTTTAAAAGTAAAATGTACAAAACAGTTTGACTGTGAAACTCCTCAGTGATTTGCTCATTACAGCCAAATAAAACCAACTATGATCCAACGCAGCCACTGGTTCCTGCTTCTTAACACACATCCATTCCAAGTTATTATCACCAGTGCAGCGCAACATGATGCTCAACACCACTGTGTCTGTACGACTCAACAACTATGAGAAAACAACATTAAACCAAACGGTTATACATTTTTTTAAAGAGTTTGTGCTTTACTAAATGCATTACAATTCTGAAGACAACTTTTAAAGAAAAATAAAGTTTCCACTTCATCACTGGTTATTATGAGTATTAAGACGTTAAGTGTTTTAAAACTGAATCTAGTAACTTGTAAAAAATCATTTTTTTTTATTCACAGTTGGTGGTTGATAAGTGTTTTATTAAACCAGGTGTTAACTTAAAACTGAACTTTACAGTGTAATTCCCTATCACTTTATACGACAGCAGCGCAAATTCACCATAGCTATTTCTTCAAATTCAACACTGACCTTTTCGTTCCACAATTTCGTCAAAAAATTTACCATTTCTTTGTAGGAAAGAGAAAAAGTAAAAAATTTGAAAATTCAGTGTGTTTGGAGCAGAGCTGAAATAAAAGAGGCTCATATTTTACACAAAGTAACTTTCATTTTTACTGTGACGTGTCTGCGTCTACAGAAGTAACACTGACACCTGCTGGGAGTCAAGGTGACTCCGGGATGAACATGGACGAGGGAGGACGACGAGAGACGGCAATTTTACATTTAAGCAAGCTACGATGCTAAACAATAACTAACAAATAATATGTACATGTGTGTTTTAGTATTTTTTTTTAATAATTCCCAGAGTGGAACACGTGGAGAGAAAGAAGGGAAAAAAACACATCTCTCAGTTGTCTATTACATCCACAGGCGGATGTGCACCTTAAAGTAAATCTCATCCTTCCCTCCACCCTTCTCACCACAGTCCTAAGGGTGAAGGGGGTGGGGTGACGGTGGGGGGAGGAATAAATCATGGCTGGAGGCCCCGTGAGGAGACCAACTTGCCTGTAAAATAATCACAAATACAAGTGAAATTGTTCCATTTGGAACAGCGTGTTTCCTAATGCAAAAGTGGCAGGTGGCATATTTCAAGTGGGCTTTGATTGATCCCCAGCTGTTTATAAAATTGTCCGTCGTCACAGAATTCGGGTCAGAGTGATAAGCATTGTGGCCTCTCCATCTGGGAGTGCTATTCAAATGTTCTCAGTTCTCATCCGGAGGTGACGTCTGTCTCCTCTGTCTGCTCTGCGCTGGGCAATTCAACGGCGGAAGACATTAGAAAATGAACAAATAAAAGCAAAAATACAATTATTTTGTTCATTTTAATTGAAAATGGATGTTATCTCCTGACAGCTTATGTTTTGTCTATTTTTTTTATAGTTTTCTGCCTAACTTTATTCAAAAGGAAGGTCAAACAGTGACGGAAATGTAAGAAAAATTATAATAAAACAAACGGAAAAGTATCAAAAAATTTTTTTTACTGTTTTATTTTTACGTTTTTATGCCAAACTGGCGAAAAAACAAAGCTTCCGACTGAATACTTGATGGTTGAGATTCCAACAGACGCCAGTTTCTAATGGAACTCTTTTAATCCCAGAACTGAGACTTTGGAGAGTGAATTAGTCACTTTTTTGTTTCCCTCTAATGCTTCCCATATAAATGTATGCAAATCTGTGGCTAATGCCAACAGCGGTGACAAAGGAGACACTTCTTCTTTACTACACTGCACTTCAGCCGTGGCCAGGAATAATGTTCGAGATTCCAACAAATCAGCAGAAGTGACGCATCAAGACAAAAAAAAAAAAGGGACAATTTTTTTTTTTTTTCTTAACAAATTCGGCTTCTGTTGAAGCTTCACCACAGTTTGATTAAAATTAAACACATTAGGAAAGCAGAGGTGATTTTACTCCTTCATCTGCTTCATGATTGGAGAAAAAAAAGGCATCAAACTTTTGGCATTTTGCTTAGAACAGAAAAGAAACAAGAACCAGATTTTTTTTTTTTGCAGAAAAACATAATAGTAACTGGTTAATATCTGTTGAATTTCTTTAAAAATCCTGAGTCGTCTAAAATCCACATCTGTCATCTCCTGAAAAGCTCCAGGAGTAATATATTTTTGTTCTAACCGGTTAAAGAATGTCACATCTCAAGGTGGAACCCAAAACCAGAAACATTAAAATACCACGTTCCTGGTTGAAGTCTTGGCTTCCATAAACCAGTTCCCATTGTCCTAAATACACATTTTTGTTCTGGAATAAAATTGTTTCCAGTTTTCCTTTTCATTCTCAAACCACTTTAAGAATAAAAATAACAAAATAAAACTTCACTCAATAAAAAGCTACATTTATATTTCACACTTTAAATACAAAAATATATATTTTTATGTTAATGTAATATTTTTTTCCTTAATCTATGCCAAGGCTAGGGCTTTGAACCAGTTCAAGGAACAAAAACAGAAACTTTTGGTTTGAACAGAAACAAAACCAGATTTTTTTAAATGATTATTCCAGAAAAGAAAGGATTTTCTTAAAAATATGATTATATTTTTTGTTCTAATCAGTTCAGCAACGTAATTTCTATGGTGGAACCCACACCAGAAACAATTCTGTACCGAACCAGTTGGCAAAAACCTCTATAGACCTCTGTAGACTTCTTATGAACTGGTTTATATGTTCATTCTCAAACTTGTTCAAAAGTCAAAATAACTATATAAAACGTATCAAAATAAAAAGTTAAATTTAAACATACTTCATAATTTAATTATTCCAGAACAAAAAGGCCTTTTTTAAAATTTTTTATCATTTTTCTGTTCTAACCGGTTCGGGAACATAATTTTCAGGATGAACCAGAAATCATAAACCAGAAATGTTAAAATATCATGTCTGTTCTGAACCAATTGCAAAAAAAATCTGGTTCAAAGCCCTGGCTCCCGGACTTTTTAGGAGACAAATGACTCCGATTGAAAACCATTAAGTCTTTTTATGAGTGAAAAAAAACAAACACTTTTTACCAGTTACCTTTTTTTTTCAAAAACACATTTTTTCTGCAACAAAATTGTATGTTTCCTGGTTTCTTAATCATTCCCTAAACCATTTTAAAGTGCAGTTTTAGGGTTCAAATGACAAAATAAAACGTAACTAAATATAAAGCACAATTACATCATACTTCAAAAACATTTTTTTTTTTTTGTTTTTTTACCATACATCTTATGTGTTTCCTTCATCCATGGTTTTCCTAATGAGACTGTGTTTGAACACACTAACGTGGGTTTTCCCAATCCAGGCAGCTTCTTTTCCAGGGCCTTTCTGGCGAAGTGTAGACGTGGTTAACTAGTAGGGGCGAGTTAATCCCTTTATCGAGATCCCTGCTGCAGGGGATCCCAAACACACCCTGATTAAAAAAGGAAACGTGGGCAATGAAGAGTTTTAGGATCGTGGGCCCTAAACAGATAAAGGCAGAACATCTTGTTGCTATGGCAGTGCATATGGAAAGACTGGCGGCACATCTCTGCCTCCCCGTCTGCCATTTTCACATTATTTATGAAATATTTCGTAAGAAGCATGGCAAATGCTAAGAATAAATCCCAAAGAGGTGCTGCGTGCTTTTCCCACTTATGGAATACCAGTGGCTGCCTCTTTGGCTGAGGCTGTGTTTGTTCACAAGATACATTCACTGTTTCTGTTTCTGCTGTTCTTCACAAAGAAGAAAGAGAAGAAGAAGGGAGAAAAAAAAAAGAAGTCACCTCAATCATTTCTATATTGGCAGATAGAAACCAGGAACAAAAGGGACAATTTGATCTGCTCATGTGGGAAATCTGACTCCCGTATGAGATTTATACCAGGATACGAAGTGAGGAACTCCCGAAAGAAAAGAGAAAAACGTGTAAAGGAATCACAGTATCATAAAGAACAGATACTGCGTTAAAGTCAAAGACGTTCTCTTCTTCTTCGGAAAAAACAGCCTTAGTTTCGCCGGGTTAAAAAACTAACATGTGATGTTGAAGTCTTCGCTGTGATTATTGCTGTGATAAGAAAAGCTCTTCACACCTGGATGAAGTTTTTTGGGTTTTTTTTCCTGCTATTTTTTCTCCTGCTCTACTGTCAGGTTGAACCGGGACTGGCTCTGACAGTCACTCTGTTGTTTTTTTTTTTTCCCCCAAAAAAAGTTCAGTTTGGATCAAGTTGCACCTCCTTTCTGGGCCACTCAAGGACATTGGCGGACACGTCCCTGCACAACTCCTGCCCCGTCTTGGCTGTAGACATTTAGCACAGACGTCTGTGTCCGACAGTGAAGTCCCCAGTGTTCTGAACTGGTCTTAAAGAAAACTTTTCTTTGTCACTATTTCATTTCTTTTAGTTCCTGCTGCAGGTGATCGTTTCGTAACACAGTCCCAGGTCAGACAGAGATCACGATTGACTTAGTGTTGGTTAAAACTCTGAGAAAAAGAAAAAAAAAAAATCTTTTTTTTTGTTCTAATCAGATCCAACACTGGTCTTATTTTCTTTGAAACCTGTTGTTCCAAACCTTTTTTTCAGTCAGGAAAATTGGACAGCCTCATGCCAGGGATCTCAAACTCAAATAAGTTGAGGGCCACCACCCACGCTATAATTTCACTGAAGGCACCCTTCCTTTTTAATAAAAATGTAAAAAAAAAAATTGAATAAAAAATCAGTTTCCCGTAGATTCTGTATAATACAGCACTGAACCAGAGGAGTTTTGAGAACTATAGGATTTACCATAAAAACGGAGGACAAATCTATAAAATATTATTATAAAATTTTCACATCAGAGCGGGGGCCGCAAAATGCCATCCCACGTGCCACAGATTGGCCACGGGCCGCGAGTTTGAGACTCAGCCTTTCTCATATCCGTGGTTCAACAAAACATTGTTTTTCTGCACTGCTATACCACGTAATTTCATAAGCGTAATTTATAACACATGGTCCCCGGTCGGAGGACATTTAATAAGGAGGGAAAATTCTGCTTTTTTTTTTTCCTTTTCTTAATAATCCGATTTCATGTGAAATTCACTTTTTATTGAGTTAGAACTATGGGGCAGAAATGGAGACGAGTTGTTTTTTACTTACACTGCTCAGTAACAGGACTGGACAGTGATGATCAGTCCAGGACACTTCCCCCACCCCTCGGTGCTTCTTGTCTCCACGCTGTAACAGGGCAGGACAACTGCTCCTCCTGTCAATACTCTTCCAGCATCCATTTTCACCTGGCTGACACCTTTTACTGGTCAAGGGATGAATAAATCACACTTAGTGTACTCCCCTGGTACTTTGACTAAAAAAAGGACATCAACATGAAGGAGGACTGCAGTGTTTTCCTGTCATGGCTGCCCCCCGAGGTACGGTGAAAAATTACCGCTGATAAAATATCATTTTTCAAAGGTGCCTTATTGCTCTTTTAATCTATCCGCCACAATGGATGGCTTCTGGGATGCGTTTCATTTCATCTGAGCACAAACAATCTTTCAAAGGCCTTAATAACAGTTACACAAATGAGTGCCATTAATAACCTGCTAATGGAATAATACATGCAGCGTCCTGTGCAACTCTACAACACGCAAAGGTGCGGGGATTAAGTGAAAAGGAGGAGGGAGGAAAAAAAAATTAACTAGGACTCCGCTTGTCTTTGGGCTTCATTAGTGCAGCAACACTAACGCCATAATGCAAATACGGGCAGTAAAATATGCTGATCATATTCTCTATGATTCTGGTTATCTGTTTACATGATGACAAGAGGAAGGCGGGATCACAGGGGGAATTGTTTCAGCTGCGTAGGAAAGGAAGGAAAATCCTTAATGTGAATATTAGTGCTGGTGAACCTCATCTATAGGGAAGAGTTTGGATTATCCTGTTGGAAAATATGTGGAATTAAGATTACATTTCTTATTTTGTCATTGTGATATTGTGATTCACACGATGAAATGTCACCTCTGAACTGACCCTGTCCTGGGCAAACTAAGGCCCGGGGGCCAGATGCAGCCCGTTCGGCGTTTTAATCCGGCCCACCCAACTTATCCAAATTATACTTTTTATTTACATTATCGTTAACCTTCTACCTTTTCCCTGCAAAGCCAAAATTTTCCTAATAGATAGTGTTTTAGAGGCTCAAAGCATTTTGCCTTTATTCAATACTGTACTCATCAATTATCTTACTTTACGGAAATTTCGGATCCTGACCTGGGCCATGACTCAAATTTTAGTACCACCTGTGGCCCGCGAGTCAAAATAAAAGCCCAGGCCTGATTTAACCCATCACCAAAGTGAGCAGTGGACCGCTTTTGAGCGCCCGGGGAGCAGTGTGTGGGCACAATACCAATTTTTATTTTGCGGTAGGGGGATTCGAACCGCGACCACTTGTTCATTTTGAAAAAAGTAGTTTCTGTGTGTGGTTAAAGTTAGTCTCAACAGAATTGACAAGCTTTATTTTAATTACAATAATGCATACACCCGTTCTGTGTACGGCTTTCACATACTGTCTGTTCTGAAGTATTTTCCTACCCATAATATTTTCCTACCCTTTGTTTTAAAGATAGAAGCATATTTTCATTGATGATAAACAACCATATATAATAACTTAAGCGGTAGGGGCAATCGAACCGGGGACCTCGCAGACCCAAATCCGCTTCCTTAACCACTAGGCCACCAACTGCCCTCATCATAGCATCTCTCACTAGCTTACTATGTCTGTCATTCATTTTGAAAAAAACGTTTCTGCTTGTGTGTGGTGAAAGATGTATTTTGTTTTTACAATAATAAGTGCTCTTGTATCGTGCACGGCTGTCACATTCTGTCTGCTCTGAAGTTTTTTCCTACCCATAATATTTTCCTACCCTCTGTTTTAAAGGTGGAAGCATATTTCCATAGATGTTAAACAACCATTCTTTACTATTTCTGCAATAGAAAAACCAGAGTTAAAGAATTATTGTTCATATTGCCGGGGTAAAAAAAAAAAAAAAAAAAGTATAACTGCACAATGACGACAACTTTGAAAACGACCTCAATGACAAATCTGTCCTGACTGATGAGACGCACCTTAAAAATCACATTAGTTTTTTTTTTATTTTTTTTCTGCAGAACCCAGAACTAACACACGGCCATTTTTCATCCTGCCTCCACGGCTAAAAACTAACAAATAGAGTCGGATTTAGGGGAGAAAAGAGAAGTTAATGAATGATGAAGTAAAGACGAGAGGAAACATCATAAATTCTGTCAAGATATTGTTGTCTCGGCCCGATGATAAACAACGGCGTTGGACAGAATCTGCCTCTGTGTGTATCTCTCAGACGCCGACTGGCACTTTATCTCCTCCAGTCTGCTAGATTACACCTCCAGGGTTCAGGTGGGAATCAATCATTGCTATTATTACCTGAAGTCACAAGATGCATCTATCACCACTAAGGTTACCATAACCTCAATATTAACACAGGAAAAGCCCCCACTAATAAACAGCAGGAAGGATGGGCTCGCTGCTGGGATTTCATCTTCCTTTCACTTTTAATAAGGCACTCAGAGGAATAAAGATTACAGGCCATATTTAGCATGCAGAACAAATCAGGCTCTTCCAGGCTCTTCCTCCTCTCCACTCCTCATTCTGGTTAGTCATTAAGACTCGGGGGGGAAAGGTGGTGGTGGTGGTGGTGATGGTGCTGCGGAGGAGGATTTGGTGAAGAGAGGCGTTCCCTGGTTCAGCAGCCTGGTAGCTCTGTGTCACTGCCTCTAGCTGCTGGTAATAAGACTCCTTCTGAGGCCTAATGTGTGTAAACTTAGTAATGAGGACCCGCATGCCTCCACAGGCCCAGTGAGATCAGTGCGGCACCGGGGTCTCTGAGAGTGCAGCGGCCTCGTCCGTTAGAGGACGAGGGGGTTTAAAACCTGGGGACACGACACTAGTGCTTCTGCTGCTGCTGCTGATGGTGTTGTTGCTGTTGCTGTTGCTGCTGCTGCTGCTTTTAAGCCACCATTACGGTAAAATGTGGCTCCGGAATAAGATGTAGGGAGAAGGAGTGAGTGGGCATCGGTGCAAATACTGAGCTGAGCTCCTTCCGGGCTTAATAGAATTTAGTTAAGTGGGATTTTGCCGGTGTGAAAGAGCAGCCGGCACTGATTGGGTCAGAGAAATGTCAGGAAAATGTCCAATATTAAAGTCTTTTAAAAAAAATGGACACCGACGCGAGAGGTGGGACACACTGGAAAAGGCTAAAGGGTTCCACTCCCTTTCACTGACGTACATTACAGAGAAAAAAACACAGGATGGTAAGGTTGGTGGAAAATATAAAAAAAACAAAAATTAAGGTTTAAACAGAAAATATTTTAATCTGACTTAAATTAATACATAGTGGTTCTCAAACTAAGGGGTGCGGCCCCCTATGGTTGCAGCCTGGGAAATTATTATTATTTTCTTATTTATTTACCTTTTCTTGAGCTGGCCAACATTTCTTGGTGTGAAATAAAATATACTGATATATATCGATAGGTACATCAAGTACTCATTTATGTATTGTTATTTTGTTTCATCTGGGTAAACTAAGGCTCGTGGACTAGATGTGGCACGCTTGATATTTTATTTCAGCCCACCGAACTTGTCCTAATGATAGTATTACTTTATGTTATCATTATTCTTCAGTTTTTTTCCCTGCAACGACAGCATTTCACAATTTTTACATCTTTTACATCTCAATAATCTTAATTCACAAAATCGCTCGGTCTTCCTGCTCCTCGTCCAGACCCGTATGTCAAATTTTGGTATCAATTGTGGCCCAAAAGTCAAAATAATTGTCCTATCCTATGTTATAAACTGCCTACATCACAGTGTGTAGTTCAGCACAAAAAATAAGGACATGGATCTGGACTGCAGGCCGGTCAGTTTCTTCCAGAATGTTGCTACAATGAACATTTTCAGTTTTAGTCTCTTGTTTCACTTTCTTTTTTTTTCTGCTGTTGTTCTTTTGTGCACATTTCATTGATTGTCAGAAGAAATAAACCAAAATATATATACATATTTTATTTTTTACATTTAAGTGAAAACCAATCCACATGTTTTTACATTTTTAGGAATATATATTAGAGGGATAAATATAACTTTTTGATCTTTTAGTATTATCTGACGCACAAAATATATATTTCTACCACATCCAACAGCAGCAGCGGCATCAAAACAAGACGGAGACGCCACGTAAATATTTCAAACCTTCCCAAATATATAAATATTCATGCTGGGGTGATTTAATGCACTAAATAAATAATCCCCTATTAAATAAATGACTCCTAAAATAAAACTTTAAAAACAGGATCTGTAGAAATGAAGATGAGATGAATCAGATGGGAGGCAGATTGGGGCGAGACGGGGGTGAGGAGGAAATGTCAGCTATCACGCAAGTCTATTTGAATTCCTAATGGCAGTCATACAAATGAGCCGGATAATTAAAGCGGGCCATGAGTTAGACTGGAGCTGAACCTTTCCGGGAGATTCCAGAACTGGAATATCTGTCTCCAGTCAGGAGAAGCTCTGCTCCTTAATTCTGGTAAGTTTTAAAAAAAAACAAAAACACGCTCTGAACGCAACGCCAGACAGGATGTGGAGGAAGAAGGAAGGCAGGAAGGTGTCGCCAAATTAACCAGAGGCTGAAGTACTTCTGGTCCCACCGTAGTACTTATCAAAGAGTAAATAAAGGAATAACATTGATTATAGGCTTTAACCAAGTACAACCGCACACAACTGTTATCTTTCCGTTCTCATCAGGCCTTATTACATTAGGATTCCTCATTTCTCTCATCCTCCGGTCCTGCACTTTCCCAGGCACGCTGGGCCAGACATAATCTTGGGTGTCTCCTAGCCAATTCTGCTTCCCCGTTTGACTCCCGTCTTCCAGGCTCGCCGCTCTCCAGAGAGGACCAGGCCTTTTTTTTTTTTTTTTTTTTTTTTTTTTGCTGCCGGAGCCTGTTCTATCACACACTGGGCTGCAGGAACAGCGCCTTTGTGATGGCTGTGATTAGTCTTTTGTGTTCCCAGGTAGAATTAAGATGAAATTCTACAGGCAGTCATTGTGCTCCTATCTTCAGGACACTCAAAGAAATATGTTGGGTTTTGAAGGGGTGAAATGAAGCCCGCGGGGCCTCGGCAGACCGTGCTCTGTGGGGAAATACACAGCGGAAACACAATGGGAACAATCTTGTCCTTCAGTTTGCTTTTGTGCTCTGCTAAACCTCAGTCAGTGCTGCCCATTTACTGTAGCCCTCTTTTTAAACAGAGCGGCATTGTCTCAGTGCAGTTCTGCCTTTTTTTCGCTCTTACTGCCGACGTCTGAGCGAGACCCAAAGGCTGATGAGATGACAGCCGCGAGTTTTGCCGGAGTCTGGAAGACCCTCTGGGTTTGTTACCCACGCCGCTTCAAGTGGCGGGGTATGCAAATGGAGTTGGAGATGGCGTCTTTCAGATGTGATAATTACAGATTTATTTGTAAGCTGTCACTTCTCTTAATGCTCTGGGACTTCAAAATAAGTTCAAATGCAGCCATCAGAGAGGATCACATTTGCTAGTTTACCCGAGATTCAAAGAACATGTGATTCTCGCGACGCCAAAAGGTCTGTCAATAACCACTCATTTAGACAGCCGCGCGCTTCGGAGACCCGCGCCGCGTGCAGTCCTGCTTAAAAATGTCTGCGAGAAAATATTTACATTCTCTCATTCTGTTAGATATCCAAACATCAGAGAGGCATTTTTATCAGCGGGTAGCAAACAAACAAAGGCGGAGAGAACTTTTTTTTTTTTTTTTTTCCTACTGCAACCTCATCCCCTGAAACACAGTGGAGCCGTGTGCAGCAGTTTCAATAACACCTCTGATTAAAAGCATCGGCAGCCGCTCGGCATAAAGCGCTTGTCACGATGCGTTCTGCGGAATCTGACGGAGAGGAGAGTACAAACTTTGACGGCGGAGTCTTCTGGAACATTTCTGTCAGATCTGTATCATTTCATGATTTGAAAAAAAAAAAACTACTTTTGTTTTATTATTAATAAACAGTCCTGTGTCTTAGTCAAGAAAACTATGTTTAGTCACTCTTTCTTAACAACTCTCTATGTTTCCCCCTCAGGGTGTCGGGCCTCCCCACTCCCCACCAGGCTCTCATCAAATTCACAGTGCTCCCCCTGTAGGTGACATCACCAACTTACACCAATTAGAGCAAACATATAAAAAATCTTATTTCCAAATGTTCAACACGTTGACAATTACAATTTTCAATACGATATTTACAGTAATATTTAGCAGTGGTGGCTTAGCGGTTAAGGAAGCGGACTTTGGTCCACGAGGTTTCAGGTTCGAATCCAACGGCTGCCAGGTTGCTACTGAGGTGCTCTGATCATGACACCATCCTGACCCACAAAACTTCCAGTGGGCTCACCACCCACACCAAGGCTAACACTATGGTGCAGTGTGATTTGGGTGCCAGTTGTGGAGAGTGAGGCCCAGTAACAGATAAAGATGAATGAAAAAAATATTTACTAAGATTTTAGAGAGTTTTTAGGCCATGTTTATATGCAGTGTAACTTCTAAAGATTCTCAATTAGTCAAAGTGATAATTTACAGAAAATAATTTTCAATGCTTCTCGAATCAGGAGTCAAATATTTTGCAATGGAGGTTCTTTAAAAAATGTATTATCTGCTTTATTCACTTGGAGGGAACATTTATGTCAGAATGGAAATGTTTTACCCCAGGTATACAGTACACGAAACTCCATAAAAGTAAGAAATGAAAGAGTTAACGTATAAATACATATATAGAAAATGACAATTCCGTGCCTTTAGTTGCTCTTGAGTGAGTCTTACTTTGTCTGAATCCCCAAAAATTTCAAAGAAATTTCCACCTGGATCCAATTACATTAACAATCAAATTGCACTAATATCCAAAACCCAATATTCCACTTTCACTACATCTCTAATCATTAACAGGTTCTATATTAACTGCACCAAGTCTAAAAGGCAGCGCGGGGTTGATTAAAAGTGCATTTTCTATCCAATACAAAGACAGGGTTGGAGCGGTGAGTACCGTTAACAGCCTGGCGGCCACTTCACTATACAATTTCTGTGATAGCAAGAAATGATTGGTTTGAGGAGGAGGATGAAGAGGAGGAGTTCTATCTGCATCCAGCTCAGTACTTCCAGAGTGGTTTTTGTCTCCCTTTACAGAAAGGTCCTTTGTCAGTGTGTAAGAGCACATTAGGCCCTGATAAAAATCATGGAGTCTGGTCGCGAGATACAAAGCACCCGGGCTGAATACCTGCCATAAGAAAGTACACACACACGACTCATCTGGTCCATAATGTGACTCAAAGAAAACTGCTCCAGAAAAAAAAAAAAAATATTAACAACCTTTCAAATAAATCATTGTCATCTTTTCCCAGTGATTGTCACTTCATTTCACATTTTGAAATAAGCCCCTGCTGTTTGGCAGTTTCCAGTCCGTTCCCCACTTACCTTTTAATTTAGTTTGCGCTCGGAAAAAACAGCGAAAAACGTAACTTATTTTTTTAAAAACATAAAATGACACCAATTTACAGCAGACAATTACAAAAGGTGTAAAACCCTCATCCAGAACAACTGTTACACAACCTGCAGCTGACCACTCGCCCAGGCCCTAGAACAGACCTGAGCAAACTAAGGCCCGGGGGCCAGATGCGGCCCAAATTGGCATTATAATCCGGCCCGCTAAATTCATTATCCTTCTATCTTTTCCCTGCAAAGCAATCAATTCCCCAATAGATGGCCTCAAAGAGGCTTCAAAGCATTTTGCTTTTAATCAATACTTTACTCATCATGGCCCGTGACTCAAATTTTACTACCACCTGTGGCCCGCGGGACAAAATAATTGCCCAGGCCCGCCCTAGGAACATTAACATGGACATCTAGATAAGGTCATGTGACTGTACTTACCTTTTAAAAGTGTTGATTCATAAAGAGACCAGGAAACAGAGAGGAGAATGCAGCACCGGAAAGAGAAAGAGAGAGAAATAAATGTCCATTAGTGAGTGTTTCTGTGTATTATACCAGCGCTGACAGCTCATAATAACACAATATTTTCCCAACTGCGAGTCACATTAACCCTAAATGCGCTCTAATTGAACAAATATACTGTGAGTGACATTTAAATTGCCCATAAAAAACCTCACAGAAGGGTTCCCTCACAGACAAGCATCTTAAAGACGCCGCTGCATTAGCCCTCTGCTGGTTGCTATCAGCAACGTTGGTTGATGAACGATGCACAAATGCAAAACCCAAAATGAAATGAGAAATGATAAGAATCAGCACCGCCACAGTACGAGGTTAAATACTGTACCCTACTGGCAAATGAGTGTTATGCTGATAAATAGAGTTCTGGTTCTCAGAGGCTGTCATTATGTGGTTCTCCCTCACTCACCCGCTCCGTCTCACTCCTCACACACACACAGAGGCAGTCGGAGAGACGGACAAACACTGGCAGATAGCACTCACACACGTGAACACATGCTGGGACGGCGGGCTCTCGTGGGGGCTGTTCCACCGTGGCGCTGGGCTGCCTCGCAGCACATTCTATCAGCGGCGCCAGATATCATCTGATGACTTGTGCGATGTAATTGAAGTGCAGATTACTATCGCTCGTGTGCTCGGCAGATCAAAATAATAATAATAAAAAAGGCAGGGGGAGAGCGATGCAGAGCAGGACGTGCACGTGGACGAGCTTCACCGCTGTGATGGAGTGTGATGTTTGTGCCTGTGTCGACACCGAGAATGGACGAAAAAAACCTCAACGTTCACCAGAGTATGGAATTTTGATCGATGTACGGCAGGCCGTGACATGTTCTCCAATCATACGTGGTGAGAAAACACCAAGAGTGAGAGGTGTTGAGAAATGGGGCGGGTGAACGGGGGGTGTTAGTGGACATAGGTGTCACTGGAAGCCGACTGACAGCTCAAGGACGGAGCTGCTCTGCACCAGAAATTAAAAAACAAACATGGAAAACGAAAAAAATGACCAAACCAGTGGGCAGATTTGCTCAGAGTGGTAACCTGGCAGTCAGAGGATTCAAACCTAGAACCCTCCAGCCCCAAGACTGGTAAATTGACCACTAGGCCACCACGGCCACCCACTGGAGCAGAAAAATAATGAAAACATAAACTAATGATATCATTTGGACAACTTTGATGGCCAAATCAAAAGGCCAAACAGGCTGCGTCAGGGCCCACGGGCCTTATCTTGTGCCCCTCTGATTTAACATAACACCAATACATAAGTATGTTAAATATCTTCTTGTTCTCACTATACATCTGTAGCTCTAATAAATATTTAATTTGACAACAGAGGTCCAGCTCTGTCAAGTTTAAACTTAAACTTAGTTAAATTAAATAAAAGATTAATATTTTTTACCTGCTGCAACAATAGCGGGCCGCACCCCTCATTTTTAGAATCGCTATATTTATTTTTTTCCCAATTATTTTTCATACATATCTGGTTAAAGCCCTTATTTCTATACTTAAGAAAATGAAACTGTTTCCACAAACATTACTATCCTCTGTTTATTACACTGTTGTATAAGTCAATGAAAGGGAATGGAACCTATTAATGTTTCCAGTCTAAACCAGATGCAGTTAAACCATATGTTAAGTGAACAATGGGCAGCTTTGAGCGTCCAAGGAGCAGCGTGTGCGTAAGATGCCCTGCTCAGAGCACCTGGCAGCTGGAGGATTCGAACAAGGAACCCTACGTATCCAAGTCCAGCACCTAAACCACTGGGCTACCACTTTTGATGAGGGTACAAGGTTCAAATCAGATTTTTGTGATGACTGGTAGAGACTGTAGCCTCACCAACTAACCTGGCAACTGGTGGATTCGAACCTGGAACCCCCCGGATCCAAATCCGGTTCCTTAACCGCTGAGCCCCCACTGCTTCAATCAGTATACAAAGAGAAATCATTGAGAGTGAATGTGAGAGGATGCAAATAATTATAGAGGAAAAAAAAAAACAAAAGAACCCAAGAGGCAATAAGGAACAAGTGCAGAGAAAATGAGCAAGTGATCAGGTTCCTCTGCAGCGAGGCCACCGTACCGCCGGCGTACGGAGGAAGCCCTCATTACTGCACCTCTCGGGCACTCGGCGCGGCCTTTGAAGTGCTTTGAGGTACATCAGCCCATGAAACGAGCATAGTTAATCCACTTGTTAATCAAGTGTGCTCATGAGCTTACGTCTGAAGTGTCTCCCTCTCCCTCGCCCTCTCTCTTCTCTGAAGACTTCAAGTGTTCAAAGAAAATGGTGGGATGAAAAACACGAAACAGAATTTTATTTTGAAATGTGTTGCACGGCTCCTGCTCCCGAACAAACAACACCGTCTACTGTACATCGTCGCGGTTCCTTTTCCTTTTTCCCCGCAAAACAATTAGAACGCGTCTCATTCTTGGTTTGCACTAATTCTTGTTTTTTGTTTTTTTTTTATTTCCGGGGCTTGTTTTGGTAACGTGAGCTCCGGATAAGCATCTCTTGTTTATTTCAGCTGTTTGTCACACCTTTAGGCTTTTGTTTGCCGACTGGATATGAAGGACGTGTGTAGTGGAGGCTGGCGTCTCATGCTTGTCTTCCTCCTTCGCTCCCCGATCCATTCCTGATGAACAGGTTGTCTCCTGTTCTCACTGTCTCTCACAGCGAGCAGACACAGGTAAGAGACGGAGAGAGGAAAGGGAGGAAGATAGCTGCCTTTCCTTCACTACATTCCTATATCCTTCTTCTCTCCCCCAATCTCACCCTCCTCCCAAAGCCTGTGGGCCGCTCTGAGGCAGAGTCACGGAGGCCTCCCCCTGCTGCGCCAACAAGTCTCCTTTTCACTTCAATTAATGAGCCATAAATAACCCAATGAAGGTGTCAACAAAGAGCGCCATTTATCACGGCTCTCACCGATTCCACTTTTATTTTGACGAGGAAGCGCTCATTCCCAGCCTCACAGCTCGCACCAAACAAAGACAATGCAAAAAGAGAGATTTATTCCTGGTCGAACTCTCCAACCCAGAATTCATCTTGCGCAGGGACTCTCACAGGTGCAGTGATTTGACAAATATACCAGGAACAGCAGGTCCGTGCCTTTGTTAGATTTCCACAGTGAGACTAGCAATAAATTTGGTTAAGAGTGGGGGACAACAGTCTCGCGGAGCTCCCAGGAGGCTGCCAGCGAGTCCATGTTAAAGACACTTCCTTCTGTCTGAGTCTACTTCAGGGCTGTGGATCACAAACAGCAGCTTGGGTCTCCCGGAAAAAGAATAAAAAAAAAAAAAAAAGGAAAAAAGAGAACAAGTGGATGAGAAAATCTGTTGAAAATACCAGGCTGGTGTGAGCGGCTGAAAGAATTGCTTTATCAGTATGTCCCATAAATGTCACTTTGAGTCAACAATGGGAGGGAGAAAATATACAGCAGTGAATCATGGGCGCCTCTCTAACCAACTGTATTTAAAGCCCAGCAGCAGGCACAGAGACACGGGAGAGACACACGGGAGAGACACCCAGAGAGGTGGATTAATAAGACACATTAAAAAAAAGGAAATAAAAAACCCAGGGCGGACGCGCCGGTTGTGTTTAGAAAGAAAAAAAATGCTGAATCGCACAGAATCTAATTTTTGGGGGCATTTTTGTCATCGTCGTGGCTCCTCCCACTGTTGTTGTGCACAATCAGCATCTCTGATCAGTGGACGTGGAGTTAGGACAACCAGCTTCCATATAGCTCTGGGTGTATGAGTACGATTCCAGGTACTAGGTTGATATCATCCTTCTATAATACAGCCCTGTATATGACTGGTCAACAGTCAAGGGTGTTCAGACAACCTGACTACATGTCTGCTCTGATTGGCTGAATGAACAGGTGGAGGCATCATTAGCAGGATGTCGCTAAAGGATAGCTGGGTAGGTAGGTAGGTAGGTAGGTAGGTAGGTAGGTAGGTAGGTAGATAGATAGATAGATAGATAGATAGATAGATAGATAGATAGATAGATAGATAGATAGATAGATAGATAGATAGATAGATAGATAGATAGATAGATAGAACTTTATCTTTCCCTCTGAAGTATCCTTTGGGAAATAACAGCAGAGTTTAGTTTGTCTGCCAGTCTGAAAGCATTGGATTTATTTCAAATACTTAAATTATATACTTGTATGTTACTACATGGTGCAACATACTTGTAACAATATTTTGAGCAAAGAAACACCATCATCGTGAAAAATGTGCTGCTGTGCTCACAATAAAAAACATCACTGTCAATTATAAAACATGAAACATATTGACTTCCAACTGGCAATAATTTCAGAACTCAATTCCGATTTCTTAATAATAATTATTAGAACTATATTAATCCCTAGGGAGTATCCTTCGGGAAATCATGCCTCTGCATTTAACCCATCACTGTAGTGAGCAGGGGGGCTGCTGGCTGGGCCAATGAACTCGAACCGAGGGCGTTGCGAACCCAAATCCGCTTCTTTAACCATTACGCCACCAACTGCCCCGACACTTCTTGGCGGCAGTGGTGGCCTAGTGGATAAGGAGGTGGACTTGGGTCTGCAAGACTTCAGGTTCTAAACCACCAGCAACTCAGATACCTTGATCATAGCATCATCCGGACCACACATAACTTCTAGTGGGCTCACCACCCATAGGGAGGCTCACAGTATGGAGCAGTGTGATTTGGGTGGCAGTTGTGGAGACTACTGTGAAACAACCATGGATTTAACTTAAAGATGAACAAACACAACCACAGTCATCATGGACACACGTCGTTCCAGGCTCTTCACCTCGGTCAACAGAAGCCTGAATATAAACAAGTAGGAGCACATGAGGTGGAGGCCGTTCACACAGGGGAGAAGAACAGACGGAAATCTATTACAGCAGAAATACTGTTATCAACCAAAAACACCACATTTGTTCCATTTCCCCGGTCACCTCCAGTGATATAAATGTCCAGCAACTTTAATCAATCCGGGTTACAGACATGGGCAAAAAAAAAAAAAAAAAGAACGATAAATGACATTTCCCAAAATCATGCTGACATTTCCTCTTATCAAGCAGCAGGCACTGGCATGGTGAGAGCAGTCTTGTCAGTCAGGGGCAGACAGGCCTCACACCTTATCACCAGGACACTCAGCATTTCTTTCCGGGAGCCAACGCTGAGGCGAGGGATGTTGAGAGATCAATCTGAGGGCCAATGGTAACGCAGGATCCCGACCCAGCCTTTAAAGAAATCTGAATGGAGCCGCAAATCAGGTCTTTGTATTAGTTCATCGTCCAATCAGAGGGGATTTAGATTCAGAGGCTGAGGTGGGAAAAACACTCCTTTGTGTCTGCGTTGGTTGAATTTAAAGAAGAGGATGTGGATTAGGCTGGTGCTACAGTCTAAGTTTTTTTTTTTTTTTTTCTTTCTTCCTCCTCGACAACTTCCCTCCTTCCCTCCCTCCTTCCTCCTCCATGCTGCTGCTGCTGCTGCTACTCCTCCTCCACTCAGCCTCCCTCGGAAGCAGATACAGAGAGCGGAAAATTAAATATTTAAGGTCGATAATGACGCTCTTCATTAACATGTGATTCCGAAATAAAACGTGGAATACATAAATAAAGAAATAATGGAACGCCTCAGTGCAGACAAGTTGAATGAGTTTCAGCGCTGATGAAAAAAAGAAGTCGGTGAGAGACATTTGTTAGTTGACGACGGGATGATTGAGGCAAAGAGGAAGAGATGAAAAAAAAAAAAAAATGGCAGCCCGCGAGGTGGAGGAAAAAAAAAAAGTCAACGTACAGTATGCATTAATGATCGTCAAGGTTCTTACTGTCAACTTCATACAGATTATTTACCATTGTATCTTCACTGTGACGAGGGCTGTTGTGGTTTTGCTTCCCCCGCCCTCCCTCCCTCCCTGCCTCCCTCCTACCTACCTACCTACACTTCCACGTCAATATTATCTTCTCCTGTCCTCGGAATCCAGATGGTACGTTTGGGAGTGACAAAACTGAATGGACTTCCAACTCTGTTAAAGCAGCTGGCTCAGCTTCACAATGTTAACAACGTCACAGAGACACCTCTCTCCTGACAAGACAAAGTCACCCTAATGCAATATGATGGGAGGCGAAAAAAAAAAAATTTTTTTTTTCTTCCTGGCAATTTCACTGAGGTGCTCAGATTGCAGTCAACAGCCTGACTGGCTCGTGCTCATGAAGGAATTGGAAAAAAAAAAAAAAAAAAAGAAAAGAAAAAAACCCATGGGGCGAGTTATGTTTTCAGTGTGATGGGGGATTGGGCTGAGAATGGCTGTCTGAAGCAGTATTGTGGCGGTGAGACAATAAAAGTGGGGGAGAAAACACTCCATCCTTGGCAGCCAACGTTGGGAGTCAGAGCAGTAGATCCTGCTAAGCCTGGCTGATTCACAGAGAAGCTCTCCGTGCAAATCATCAGCTGTGTTTCTCTGATGTCTGAGAGCTTTTTCAAAGTCAAACGCATTACTTCAGGAATGCAGGGTTAAAACGCGCATAAAAAGGGAAGAAGAGAGAGTAAATAAACATCGTTTTATGACTCCATGAGAGGAGCCCGTACAAAACATCTGACGCTGTTAACATCCTCTTTCTGCTATAGATTAATGTCGTTTGAGGGGGTTTTTTTTGTCTCCCTTTCTCTTTTCTCAACAGCACGGAGGAAACCCAGATTGTAAATTCCAAGGAGATGAATGGGTTAACAGGAAATAAATTATACAACAGCAGGTAAATGCAATGCTATCTTTAAAATTCAATGCTGTATTTTCACCGATGGATAAGTAGATGAAAGAAAAATGAATAAATGAATAGTTTGAATGGAATGAAAAACATTACGTTTAGCTACATCCGGAAGAAATAGAATATCTTTTCATATTTATAAAATGTTACATAAGCTTGGCTATATTTCTTATTCTTGGGCTCAACTTAAAGAAAGCAAACCTGTTCCTGTTAGCAGATGACACCAAATTAGCTGCAAACAACCACCTATTTTTATTTTAGCTAGTTTTATTTTAGCAAGCTTTTACCTAGTTTTACTTTATTTCCCTCCCAAAAAATATTACTCTTGACTTTTACTTTGGCGACTGTAACTTTCACCAGCCACTTAGAAAGTCACGAGTCCGAGAGTCAAGTTCTGGGACGTACAGTAGTGACCACTCTTCTGACCATCATGATTGGACCCATTAGAACATCACTGCAAGTATTAATCTGCTCAACAAGCACAGGAACAGAACAATTTTGAACTTTTTTGGACACACCCCAGGGGCTCCTTAGATGGACCATGGGGGCTAACAGGTGACCCCAGGCACCAGGTTGGTGACCACTGCTGTGAAACAAGCATGGACTTAACCAATACCGTTTTCACACTGGCACTTAATTCGGTATTCGCTGTGACGCGAAACCAGTTTCGCTCCCCGTTTGCATTCACATTACAAACTAACGCGCATTCGCTCAACTAGTGTGCATTAACTAATCCACCTCTAGTCGGGGGTTTCGATACCGAATTAACTAATACAGGTGTAAAGCAATAAAAAGTAAAACGGTTGACGCTCCACTCGTGTGTGTGAACACAACAACACCCGTATTAGTTTAAGGAGCTCGTAAAATGCTACGGGAGCGGCTCATCTCCTGGTCAACTACTAGGAACAGGATTACAAAACACTTCCTCATATTTTCTCTCCTTATCTTCTTCATTCGTTCTTTGTGTCTCCTTCTCATCGCTTTCATACGTCGCCTTGATCTTTCTTTAACCTGCTCCATTTCTTCCTCAAAATTGCACGGGCGTTTGTTGACAGAATTCATGTTGAATAAAAACCCCATATTAACGAGATCTCGTTATATAACCACGTGATCAAATTGAAACTGGACCACGGTTAGACTAATGCGCATTCGCTCCCTTATTGTGTGTGAATGCAAAGTGGGTATTGAATGCGGAGCGAAAACCAAATCAAACTGAATGTGAATGCAAAGTGAATCGAATGCGGATTAGTTAATACGGCATTGAATCCCGATTTACCTACTTCAGAATCCGATTCCGAATTGAATGAGAAAACGGTGTAAGAGACGAACAACCCTGTCTGTAGTTGATGTCTCAGTCTTGTGTCGGTTTGTTTTATTCCGCAACATAATCAGTAAAAAAAAATCGTCACACAATAAAAGTCCAGGCGAGATCCGGCTCCATGCTGGGACAAAAATGTCACGCGGGAGACACTGTGCAACAAATCCAAACTCCGGAGCTTTAAATTCCTGTAATGACCTCACACGTTGCAGCTCTGTGGTGTAACACACACCGGAGTAGTATTGTTATTATTATTATTATTATTATTTGTTTACTCCTGTCTGTTTCTGGAGTCTCACGCTGCTCCTGCCTCCTCCTCTGTGCAGGAGTGAGATCCCTCACACAAAGAGAAAAATAAAACCATCATTACTAATCTGTATGTTTACCTCCATCCCCCGTCTCCTCCGGTGATGATGTGTGTGATGATGTAACGCAAGTTAATTAAGTTAAAATTTCTACACAGCCAGGCAACAACAAAAAGGAGGAAGGCACACAAATGTGAAAATTTAATTCTGCATTTATTTTTAATTCGCAGTGTGAGAGCGTTTAATTTTTAATGACTCTCAACTATACTTTACCTCTTTCCCCGTTGAAAGTTACTGAGTTTTGCAGCAGAAACTCTGGATCTTCCTCTCCCTCTGCAGTCACTCACTAAACACTAAGTTTTATGGGGTTTTTTTTTTCTATTATTAAATGTGATTGTAAAACATTTTTAGGCTGGATGTAAGAAACAACTAGTCCTGTCTCTGCTCATCAACACTACTAGTAAACAGGACTAGTGATACTGCAGCCTGCCCAGTTCTCTTACATCATGAGCACAGAAAGTAACAGCCATACTGACGCGCTTCTACCATTAAAATTGAGATAAAAATAGAAAGTTAAACCACAGGACAACATTTTTGGAGTTGAATCAGTAAATCAGGGGGACAAGGTAACTGCATCGGTTAATGTCAGACCTGGGAAAACTAAGGCCCGTGGCCCAGATGCAGCCCATCAGGCTATTTATTCTGGCACGGCAAATTAATTTATATTAGGGGTCTCAAACACAAATAAGTTGATTATCCTTTTACCCCAAGGCTGCGTCTGCTTTCAGTTGTTTAATACAAAAAAATAAAAAATAAAAAATTAGTTTCCCATAGATTCTGTGTAATACAACAATGAACCAGAAGGAGGCTGTGGATCAGGGTTTGGAGAACTATAGGATTTACCATAAAATGTGGAGAATTCCAGAAATACTTTTTAAATTCAACTTTCACATCAAGATGGGGGCCGCAAAATATCGTTCCACGGCCCACAAATGGTCGCGTGTTTGAGGTTCACTAATTTATATTATCATCATCTATTAGCCTTTACACCCATCCATCTTTCTTCATTTGTTTTTCCGTTACCCGGTCCCGGGGGCTGCAGTCTCCACGACTGGCACCCAAATCACATTCCACCGCACCAGATGAGCCCATTGGAACATCATTCACCTTAGTCCACACAAATGCTCCACCTCTCTGCTCCTGAACCTCCTGACACTTCAGATGTGTATAAAAGTAAAGAAATATGTATCCAGGTACTGCACATACGTAGTTTTTCCGATGTTGCCTGTTGTTCTTGCTCTTGTTATTGTTCTATTTTACTTTATTTTATTTTAACTTGTGTATAGTGTTACAAATTTCCATTTTATTTAGTTAATATTTAATTAATATTATTTTCTTAACCTAGATTTATTTAACTGGTATGGACACTTTAATTGCCTGCATAGTCATGTGAAAAAAAAAGCTTGAATCTTTAATCCTGACCCTAACCCTTGATCAAATTTAATAGTAGTAATATTCACTTTTTTACATTTTTATAGACAAAAAAATAGTTTCTGGTGTGTAGAAAGTTATAGAATGGTTCTTATCTTATTCTCAGAGGAGCCCTATGCTGCTCTGCACATTGATTTGATTAAAAAAGTGTCTGTTAAAAGCATAAATAGAAACATAAATGCAAAAATATGGTATGTTGTGACGTTTGAACGATGAAAAATGCTAAAAAAAACTCATCTTCGAATGCGAACATTTGCATTTCACCAAAGACGGTGCCGTCATTTCCCTCTGAGAAGTTACTTCTTATAAAACATAAATAAATAAAGTACAGTACGGACAAAATCTTTTCACATTCATTTTTCAGAGGAGTTATCTGACGCCCAGCACACTATCTGAGATCAATATCTAATCTGTGGAAATAAATGGCCGCTCTTTGTCTTTTATCACTGAGGAAATGTATAAGCATTCTGACAACGCTGTGAAAACATTAATCAAATAATGATCTAATGATCCCATAGAGGGGACGGTGGCGGCAGGGGGGCATTACACCGTCCCGACCGGGTGCTGTTGACATCCCTGCTCCTTGTACCACGTCTTCTTAATGGGCTACAGTTGTGGGTGGGGGCCTGAGCAGAGATCATCTCTTCTCTTTGTCAGGAGGCCGAGCCATGAATTGGAAATCTAAGAAAAGGTATCCGTCCCATGTGTCCGTGGTGAATAATGCACAGTAACATGCATGGATGTCACACACTTGTGCTTTTGACCTTCCTGCGTCTGACAGAAAAGAATGTTTTTTTTTTTCCTCTACATTTATTCTCAGCCCTTGTCTTTGCAATTACCAGGTTCCAATCTCGCCTCGTCCCCGCAGTCACCGCCAATACCCAGAAGGATCGGCGCTCTTTCTTCTGGTGCAGCAATTACCAGCGCTATCTCTTTGAAACAAAAAAAAAAAAAAAAGTTTGGTGTAGGGTATTAGGATATGTCAAACTCAGGTTATATTTCACTTAGGTCCAAAGGCGACGCAGGAAACTCCGTTTTCACAGCTGTTGCATTATGCATAGACCTTCGGGTCCGTCATTATTTTCTCCAGGAGCAAAGGTGTAGTGTTTCAATAAGTGCCGCGTGACAGAAAGTCCACAACAAAACACACTCCAAATATTGATGTCGGCAACTGACACTGGAACAGAAGAGTTTCCTCCCTCCCTCCCTGCCTCCCTCCAGAGGGGAAATTAGCCAATGACAAGGTGATTCTTTGATATATATTTTCTCTCTAAATGTCACATTTTCAGCCGGTCTTTTGAAAGTATCACTCACAGAGAGACTCGAGTCATTTCCCTCCACTGCTGATATGCATGAACTGTGGCCCCTTATCGCAGTCCTGCAGGACAGACTAATCACATTCCAGTCTTTCACCTGCATGTCTGACATACTTTGCTAGAGCTCATGATGAACCTTCTCAGGCAGAGAAGCCATGACACCAGTGTGTCAGTGAGGGAGAGACACACGGCCAACACTGCAACACACTGGCTTTACTCTCAATGTTCCTATTACAACAGTAACAACAACAACAATAATGTTTACATTTTCTTAAATATATCTAAAATATTTTTAACCCTTAAAAAGTCAAACCCAGAAGGACATTTTTTTTTGCATTTTTTATTTAATTAGAATAACTAAAAAAAAACGATTTAATTTTTAATTGAACTAGATGCATTATTCTGTCTCAAAGTGGTTGACCATACTGTTGAGCAGGACATTAAAGGGTTAATTTATTGTTATACTTATATTCTTGACCTGGAAATATATTATAATTATATATTTGTTTTTTTGGAATAATAATAATAATCATTGCAAGTACAATTATTACTAGTACTATTTTTATGTTTCTTATTATTAGTATTAATTAAATATTCCATCCGTCCATTTTTGTCTCATTACCGTCTGTTACTGGGTTACAGAGTCAACAGTCTCCACATCTGCCACCCAAATCACACTGTACTTTACCCTACCTTCCTGCAGGTGATAAACCCACCACAACTTAAAAATATTATTATTATTGTCATTAGATGCACATTCAATACACTAAACATGCATTTATCAATTTTTCATTATAATAGGGTATTGTGGTAAATACATGTGTTTGTTCATAATATTTGCTAATGGCATTTTTACACTTCTCGTAACTTTTACAAATAAGTTATGCAGTTGCAGTTGTTTAGGTTATTTTATATTCAGTATTTTTTTCCTGTTTTTCACACAATGTCCCCCCCAAAAGTATAATTATTATCATTATTATTAATATTATCAGAAAATGTAATATTTTTGGTTTTGTTCTTTCTTTACTAAAGGCTATACAGTCAACAAAATAAGTAAATACACAATAAAAACTTTTCTTCACGTATTAGTAACTGCCTCGGGAGAAATTACAATAATAAGAATTAAGATTTTAAGATCGGACCTGGTTCAGATCCTTTCCCTTCAGTTCTTAGAACAGTTTCCTAGAAGCAAACGTGCAGTTTTTTTTTTTTTATTTCTGTAGTTTAAGGCCTTAATGAATATGCTAGTAACGCCGCATTAGGACTTTTAATGTATAATTACTATACTGCATTAATAAAAAGTACTGACTCAGTGTTTAATAGGAGATATATCTCCTAGTTTTCCCCAAAGTTTATCCGTGCATGCGTATATGCGGAAGTGCAGGTGCGTGCGCGGGCGCGCACGGTGTGGAGTATCCAGAATTGGCTCAGTGTCCCGTCAAAGCAGGAGTTTGGGCAGTTTATATTTAGGTGTCTCAGTTTTCCTATTTGTAAGTGCAGGCCAGATGGATTTTCATACACACGAGTTTGCAGAATATATTTTTAAACAAATTTGTAAATATGATGACTTCGCCCGTGGCTTTTTAAAGTTATCACATTTCTCACCTTGTGAGTAAAAAAAAAAAAAAAATTGGTCAGAGTTAAATGTCAGACTCTGTTTTTTGGGACCTAAATCCTGAGTGTGTTAGTGGCTCCAGTGGACTTGGTGATGAAGTACATGTGGCCTGATGGAAATGTGGAAAAGTCCAGTGATGTAAGACTCCACACCCTGTTCCTGTCTCACTTCCACTATGACCCTACAAAAGAGTTTCTTTTGGATTGTTTGTTTTTTGTTTTTTTTTTCTCCACTGTTTTTTAATCATTTACTTTGTAAAAACTGTCACTGCAGACATTGTCCCTGGTACAAACGTGGCTTAAATATGTATTTATTTTCAAGGGTGACGTGTGAAGCGTCAGCCACCCAATTAAAAAAAAGCCTCAGCCATGAAGTCACCGCTCTCAGTGAAACACAAATCGACTTTGAAATAAATTGTTTATGAAGAAATGAGTTAGGCTGTGCAGCAAAATCAACCGGAGTGGACCGAGCAAAAAAGAAAAAAAAAAAAAAAAAAAAATCAAGGAACATCTGTTTTCGTCTAGTTTAACAGCTTCATTCTGTTCAGGCTGATTAAGGCCAAGTTAAAATGTTGCAGTTGCTACAGAAACCAAACAGGACGGAGTGGAGTCCCAGCTCCAGTGGACACAGGCCAGGAGACAGTGGCCAGCCTTTCATTGTACTGTCAGGTTGACAATCTGTGGGATCTGAGTGAAATGAGGGGAATTATGTTTTTTTGTTTTTTTTTTTCTCTGTTTGAAGGGTTTATTGTCATAGTTTACCTGCAACTCATCACACAGTTTAGTCAAGAAAATATTAACAATAACAAACATGGAGTAAAAGGACAGAGGACAGAGAATGGTGTTCTAGTGTCGCCTTTATTTCCCCCAGGAAACTTCAGAGGGATTAATAAAGTTCTCTCTGTCTGTCTATTAGTCTATCTATATGTCTGTCTGTCTGTCTGTTTGTCTATTAGTCCATCTATATGTCCATCTCTCTGTCTGTCTGTCAATTTATCTATCTAAATGTGTATCTGTCTCTTTCTACGTATCTTTCTGTCTGTCTATAGGTCGAACTATATCTCTGTCTGTCTGTCTGTCTGTCTGTCTGTCTGTCTGTCTGTCTGTCTGTCTGTCTGTCTGTCTGTCTGTCTGTCTGTCTGTCTGTCTGTCTGTCTGTCTATCTATCTATCTATCTATCCATCTATCCATCCATCCATCCATCCATCCATCCATCCATCCACTTATCTGTCTATCAATCTACATGTCTGTCTGTATATCTGCCTGCCTGCCTGTCTGTCTGTCAGTCTATGGCCAATTG
>JAFBJS010002168.1:31241-49149 GCA_016785265.1 Paraplagusia blochii | reverse complement strand
CCCAGTTTCCAGCAGGCCCTGAAGGACGTCAAACTGCCGAGAGGGGCAACGGCTCGGTTCAAGTGCCGCATCAATGGTACAGTGTTAAGATTGAAAACTGAAAAAAAGATACTTTAGAATAATGGACAGTTTTTCAATGATAAGTTTGAAAAATAAGACGTGTAAACATGGGTGGGGGCTCTGTAAAGGTTTGGGGTTGCTTTTAGTGAAGTATGGTAAGTCATCCAGAAGGAACATAAAGCTACTTGCACACAGTTATAAGTTTTGAATGTACATATACATTCATATGTTTGTGTGTGTATGTATACAGTGTGTGTGTGTGTGTGTGTGTGTGTTTATATACTGTGTATATGTGTATATATGTATATATGTATGTGTATATACTGTATGTATATGTGTATATATGTATATATATATACTGTATATATACACATATATACATACATACATTTTATATATATATATAGTGTGTGTATATACTGTGTGTGTGTGTATATATGTATATATGTGTGTGTGTGTATAAATTCTGTACTGATTTAAAAAGATAATATTAAATGTTTTCTTCATTATACTTATTTTAGTATTAATAATATTGTTTATATCAATGTCTAAAATTGCCCAATAGGGGTCTCAAATTCCCCAATAAGTTAAGGGCCACCTCCCTCATCATTTCACCCTCAACAGTTTCCCATAGATTCTGTGTAATACAACACTGAACCAGAAGGACACTGTGAATCAGCGTTTTGAGAACTTTATCATTATCATAAATGTAACTTTCACATCAGGGGTAGGGCCCACAAAATATCATTCCACGGGCTGCAAATGGCCCCTGGTCTAGACATAGATGACATTTTAATTTAATTAATTTCTTTTATTTCTGTGGGGCTGGAACAAATTGACTTGTTATTTTTATTGAGGAATTTGCAGTTGGGATACAAGCAGATGAACTAACCGATCGACTGCAACTGATATATTTAAAAAAAAAAAAATCTTATTCACAGGTTACCCACAGCCCAAAGTGACGTGGCTTCATGATGATAAACCAGTGCTGGAATCCAGCAGAGTGACGATGGAGCAGGATGACGACGGGTCTCGTTCTTTGGTTCTGGCAGATCTGGAACCCTCTGACTGTGGAGTGTATGTGTGTCGGGCCAGCAACAAGCAGGGTGCAGCCTCATGCTCTGCCAAACTTAAAGTGGAAATGTAACCCAGAGGAAAAAGAAGGCTACAGACTGCAGCAGCTGAGCGCTTTCTTCACCTCAAGGTGGCTTTTTAACTAAGGAGTGACTTGTTTAAATGTGTTGACACACACTCTCACACAGATGCATTCATGGGGACGTTTTGAATTTCACCATGGATACATTTTTGTCACATATGTCTTTAATTCACTGATCACTTTAACTTGTGCACTTTTTGCTCTGTGTTTTTATGGAGTTCAGGCACCAGTGCACTGTTTTTTTTTTTTTTTTTTTTTAAACGATGGAAGAGTTTCCTATTGACCACAAAAAGTGGTGCACTATTGTACATTTTCTCACTGTTGGAGTATACATAGTTCAGTGTGAAGAATCTGTTTCTAACTAAAAAACTTTAACATTAAAAGCATTAAGGCATTCATCTCTGTGTTCTTTTAAATACTACATTACAGGTCTTCATGTCTGTGAGCCAGAGAAGATGATTCTTTGTAACGGCAGTTAATGAACAGAAAAGCAAATTATTATTTTTTTTTTTATCTTAAATTGTTTATTTTCTGGTACATGACACTTTAAAAATCTCTTTAACACATTGTCCTAATAACTCCAAATGCCCAGTTAAAATGATCCACACCCATAAGGCCAGGATACTCGCATGAGACACTCACTGGCCTGAGATTAAATTAAGGTCCAAACCCCTCTGCCTTTCTTGACTGATGCCATTTGTTTTTTTTCCTATTTGTCTTTCTCAAAAGCAATGAATTAGCTGTCAACAACCATTCATGATGTGGTCAAAGTTTACCTTCTAATGTGTCCATGATGGAATATTAAAAAATCTTCACGTACTAACCCTGATAACGTAAAATTAGTACTTCTAATATTCAATATTGACTTTCTGAGCTAGGTTCACTAACATTAAGAAATATAACAAAACAGACTCTAAAGTGTTACTGACCAGTGCCAGAAAAAAATGAGTTGCAGAATTTACTACCCATCAAATATTTGTAAAAAGAACCCAACAAGATTACATAACAAATCAAGTTTGTTGTTCCGCAATGCTGTATTTAAAATTAGGCCATTTATAAAACCTCAAGTCAATCAGGCACAGATGTCTTTGACAAAAGGTGTCCAAAGGTTTGTTGCACCTCCTCTCTTCATCGTAAGGCGAACTTACTCCGGGGGACCATTTGAATAAACCTACTGACTTCCTGTCCCTTTTGGAATTCTTTTCTGAAGAAGATTCCAAGCTTTTAAAACCTTCAGAAACATAAAGATACGACAAAATCCATTAAATATCAACATCTCTATGAAGTAAAATAAAAAGATGGTGTTTACACAAACACAGACAGTAAACAGCGTAATGAGTGTTTTGTTCAACCTGTTTCTGCGTGACTTCTGGCTCCCACAGTGTGCTGAGGACAACGTTGGCGTGCTGCACTTGTTTGGCGCTGGGCCACTGACTGTCCAGTCTCCGCTGAGCATCCTCTCTGGTCACACCGTCTCGCTCCTGTATTCTCAACATGGCCTATATAAATGGGGCAAAGTTATTGATTTCAAAAGATTTGCTGCCACCTTGTGGTAAAAAGGCACACGTCACGTTTTAATCGTGTATGGAATTTTGGTTGGAATTAAGCTTAAGCACACGTGATTGACAGGCAGACTTTATTTCACAAACAATCACACTGGTACTTATATGTCCCATCACACTATGATTACCTCTTCCTCTGGTATTAGAGAGACCCACACCTCGTGGACCATGTTGGTCCAGCCAGCCTCCAACAGAACAGCTGCGTCAACCACACAAATCTGTTCACCTGCGAAAGGATGGAGCAAACTGATGTAAAAAAGACAATACAGAGCATTTTGTACTATAACTTGTTGTATAAAGGAAATACAGTAGTTTGTTCCAAAAGTGCATCTTATATCGATGGTGTTAGTAGGTGTGCATAAATCAGGAAAATCAAAGATATTTAAGTGTATTTGTTGCACAGATGGCTGACAGTTTAACAGAAAAGAAAAACTACACTTAAAAAAATGACTCCAGTCACTGAATGTTTCACCGTTCTATGCTCTGTTAAGCTCAGCTCCTGGCCTGTTGCCCTGACAAAATATGTGATTTACCAATTTCTAAACCTTCACTTTGTCGACTGTTGGACTATTCCAACCTATTATTAAATCCATCATAATATCGAAGTCACCTTTCTTGCTCTTGTTCCTACAAAGATAAAAAAAAACACCTGCACATAATGACTGATTCTTTTTTCCTTTTATTGGCGTTTTCTAATGATTTTGTCACTTTGCACTCTGCATCATCAGACCCTACCAGACTCAACATGCCACCTTAGACCATTGCAAGGGCCTCTAAATGGATCTACCAAACTGCTCAAAAAGAACAGAATCTCATTCATCTACTGTGGTTGCCACAGCGAATTGTTTCCATCTGTTCTCTGTGTCTTCTACTCTGACTTCAACTACCTCCATGCATCCATCAATCTCCTCTTTGTCTCCTACCTGGTAGCTCCACCTCTAGGATCATTCTTCTACCAATGTATCCACTGTACCTCTTCTGAACATGTCCAAACCATCTCAATCTGGCTTCTCGAGGTTTTTCTACAAACCTTTCTGTCTGTGTTGTCCCTCTAATAACGTCAATCCTGATCCTGTCTATCCTTGTCTCTCGTAAAGATAATGTCAGCATCTTTAACTCCTCCACCTCTGTCTTCTGCCTATTGATAGTGTCTCTAATCCATCCATCATGGCTGATCTCACAACTGTCCTCTAAATCTTTCACCTTAGTCCTTCACCAGGTCGCTTTGGAATAAAGCAGCTGCTAAATGTAATGATTGTATTCCTGAGCTCCTATCATTTTATGAATCAGGTTTTAATATGTACTGTACCTTTTTCTCTGGCTTGGTTGATTCTCTTCTTTACTAAAAGTGCTATTTCAGGCCACAGAATATTTGTTAAGGCTTTTAACCGCTCCTGTAATTTAAGGAAAGAACAAAAAGAAATTGTAAAACAAATACATGTAAATATGTTCACTGCAAATGAATGTATATTCAATGTATTACCTGGTTTCCAAAAACTTTCTTTCCTAGTGCGCGTCTATTTATTGTTTTGTCATCATTCATGATATCTATAAGAAAAATGACGCAAACATGCATTAAATTTTCAGGGATGATTTTTTTCTTGCTCTTTCAATATTTTTTTCCCTTACCAGATCCAAACTCCTCCAGAACTTTGTTATAAGCTGCTGTTCCTGGCTCATACACCTCATGACCCAGTTTGTCGCAGTCAATCCGAACTGCACCGAGCATCTCCAGGCGTTTGGCGATGGAGCTCTTACCACTGCCACTGCCTCCGGTTAGACCAATAACATACGGAAGAGGTGGGAGATGAGAAGATTCCTTCAGGAGAAAAAACAGGAATGTAGGTGTAACAGATATTGTGGAGTATTTCTTATATATTATTAAATAACTTAACACAAATATAACTTAAAATACTTTAGGAGGAGTGAGCAGTGTCCCGAGGAGTCGAGAGCGTAGACTTGAGGAGCTGATTTTCTCTTCCTCAACCTCGGAGTGATGGGCGTCTTTAAGCAACTGGATCTCATGAATAACAAGAGCTGGAAGATCCTGGTTTAGGGAAAAGATAAAATAACATTTTAATTTTTAGTAAAACACTTTTCAGGGACTTAGGGATGAGAGAAAGTAAAGAAAATTCCTTGTGATTGTGATGTGATTCACACCACTGTACACAACAAAATTCAACATCTGCATTTAACTCATCACCAAAGTGAACAGTGGACAGCTTTGAGCGCCTGGGGAGCAGTGAGTGGGGACGGTGCCATGCTCAGTGGACCTCAGTGGAAGTTGGATTCGAACCTGGAGAAATTCATGAAATTCCTGCACATACACTCACCCTCCACATCTACAACTTACGTTTTCTGCCCGTCTTTTGTTCACAGCTTCACCTCCTCGTCTTGTTTCCTCACTAACCACGATGCACTGCAGCACAGGGTCGACCACGGACTCTCCAAAAGGGTCATGCAGGGGCACGATCTCACACTTTATAGAAGGTTTGATGTCTTCCAAAAACTCTTGAAGTTTCTGCACTCTCACAGCGTAGGGCTCAATAAGCTCCTTCAGAACTTTTTCTGAGGAGAAAAATACACAAGACATTATTACTGATTTCCAGTAAAGAGACATAAGTCCAATCTGCAGCAAAGACAAAAAAAGAAACTCACTTTGTAACATTGTTTCACTACACACTCCGATCAATAACCTTTTGTTTGTCAGCAGGCAGGAGATATTGAGCAGCGTTTTGTGGGCTCCATGTAGCCGGTCAAACGTCCCCCCAACCACAACATCGGTATAAGTCCCCAGCACCGATTGTGGCTTTTCAGGCTCCTTCTGCTCCTCCTCCTTCTCCAGCAGCTTCGTCAACTGTGGGTGAAGTAGCACTGAAGGAAGGCTGGGGCTGCAGACGTAGCAGTGACCGGTGTACTTTTGTAAACACTGGGTGATCTGGTGGGACTGACCGCGGTCCTTCAGAGGGAAGTCTGTCAACAGCACGTCAGGAGAGTGAGAGAGATGCTGAGGTGTAGGGAAGGGACAGGTCGTAACTGCGCTCC
Organism: Paraplagusia blochii; assembly: GCA_016785265.1. Lineage (NCBI taxonomy): Eukaryota > Metazoa > Chordata > Actinopteri > Pleuronectiformes > Cynoglossidae > Paraplagusia > Paraplagusia blochii. The sequence goes on along the minus strand of JAFBJS010002168.1, from coordinate 43,326 downwards.
CGCTACTGGCAGACGACTGAGAACCGATGTTGGTCAGCAAGACCCGTACGTCCAGGTGTCCACAAACATCCGCTGCTTTGCTGTACAGGCACGAGATAAGAGTGGACACATCCACTACTGGTGGGATAAAAACCGGCCGAGGCTGGTTCCCATTGGCCAGGTTCAGTCCAGGTTGGAGGTGTACGTACAACGTGCGCTCTACTAGCTGTGAGGCAGAGCTAAGCACCGGAGCGATGCGCAATGGTAGTGTATGGAGAGGAGAAGTCAGTACCAGGATTCCTGTGCTGAACATTGACATGGTACTGGTTGGTGGTAGTGTGATCTCACAGCTGCAATAGGACGACAATGAATAAGTAAATACAAAGCATTAGACAACAAGTCACGGAGAGTAACGGTAAGTAAAATAATGATGCATATAATAACATAACAAAAATAATCCCTACCACTGTGTAAAATCATTTTTCTACTGCAGGTCATGATGCTAACTGATGGTAGTTTGGTGATTACCGCATTTTCACGGCTGTAAGGCACACATAAAAGTCTTAGATATTCTTCAAAATGTGCGGACATAGTAGAGGACACCATGAGAACTTTAAAGAGGGAAGTGTGAGTGTTGTTTTGCTCCTGCTCTATTTCAAATACGCACACTTGTATGCTTGTGTGTGTTTTGTTGTTGTAAGGCGGACATGTGGATTGCGCCCTATGATCCTCATGTGTGTGTTTAGCACAGTGTGCCATAGGTCGTGAAAATACGGTAGATCTTATTTTCCTTTCACCTCGTCCCTCTTTTCAGGGGTTGCCACAGCGATAACAATATCCTCAACCCTAACTCCAACTACCTCTGTGTCCTCCCTCACTGCATCCATCAATCTCCTCTTTGTCTCCTACCTGGTAGCTCCATCTCTAGGATCATGTTCCTACCAATGTACCCACTGTCCCTCCTCTGAACATGTCCAAACCCTCTCATGCTAGGGTCTGGCTTCCCTAGCATTTTCTCCAAACCTTCCTGCCTGTGTTGTCCCTCTAATGAACTCATTCCTGATCCTGTCCTTCCTTGTCTCTCCTAAAGAGAACCTCAGCATCTTTAACTCCTCCACCTCCAGCTCTGTCTCCTGTCTTCTACCTATTCCTAGTGTCTCTAATCCATCCATCATGGCTGGTCTTACAACTGTCTTGATTCCCACTTCCTTGACAACGTGAATCTTTCTCTGCTAAACGCATAAATGTTAATGTCAATTTACATTATAAAACACTACATAGCATCATGGAACATAAGAATCACATGAGTCTTTGTTGTACAGATGCGGGGGAAATCTATAATATATTATATCCCTCTGTCTCCTATAACAGAACTCTCATTTAAAAACAACCTTCCACCCTGGTGATGTTGCAACCCGTCCATTACAATGTAACCACAGAGTGGGGCTGAAGACCAATACTGTGAGTTCTCTGTTTTATAATGAGTTAGTGTTGGGAGTTGCAAACTCATATGAATGTCTACCAAAGTGGTGCAGCCAGTTGGCTTTGTTGACAACTATTGTGCAAATATACATATGGAGGATTAGAGAATCTTACTTACCAAGTTGCAGTACACTCATGGGGCCTTACTTGCTTCAGGGTTGTTATGGTAACACTGGCTAAATCCACGGATACAAGGTGAAAACTAGAGTTGATTTTTCCTTAAAAACAACAATAATCAGTTATACAATTACAACTTTTCATAATCTATACATAGCTTAAGTCGTAACGTGAATACTCGGTTGCTATCATAAAATAAAAATAGATCAAACACAAAAATATGGGACATAAAACATATGAATTGACAATAAAAATAATAAAAAAAGAAATGCTAAAACCCTCTCAGGCAATTGCTGTTGACATTGACACATAAGAGCAGAAATTGATTAAATGTGACAACTTGTTTACTTCAGGTGCCGTTAAACAAGAGCAACTTTTATAAGCTGTCAACGGCGAATTAATTAAAATATAATGAATGTATGATTTAAAGCCGTTTGCAGTTATTCGCCGTCATGGACGTGTGGAGTCAACTCATGTCGTAACGAGCTAGCTTTCTAAGCACTACTGTTATCACACTGCTGAAACAGCCTGGAAACAAATGTACATTTTTCCTAGAGAAACACACTTCCGGCCTCGTTAGGAATCTCACAGTTGACGCGTTTGTGGATGTTTGCAGAGAAGCACTAATCTCGTGCACCAAAAACAAGCAATGTCGTAGTTTGTCCAGAACTTACCAAGCGACGCGACGTGAAAGAAGCTTGAATAGCAGCGTGTGTTGTCAATGTTCTTCGCTTTAGTGATTTAACAGCCCATATTCCAAGGTTTCGCAGAGAGGTTTTTGACACTGGAGCTTGATAAGTCTGTTCGACGTACACACAGCTCAACGGTCAAAACCTCCAGCGGAGGATTCTAGCACGCATGAGCCCGACTGGGATAGGTGGACATGTGACGTTTAGATGCCATCTGATTGGGTGAGTACAGAACATGCCCGGCTACACTGTTTTATTGACACAAAAAGAATGTTTAAGAATCCTTGAAGAATGTTTGAAGAATGCGTTATCTACAACAGACAAAACTCATTTATTAAAGAAAAAGGTGTCAAATTACCTTCAAGAAGGTTTCCCTATCTCATTGGTTTTTTTTGTTTGCTCGTTTTTTTTTTTTTACAAAATCACACTAATTAACGCGGAAGATATGTCTTCAAGTCAGGTTTGTACTTGTTGTTTCCCCATTGGAAATGTTTACACACACTTGCGAAACTACTTTTGTGTAACCAGTGTAAGCACTGATTTAATTTAAAATAGACAAAATTGAAAAAAATGGAAGAGGCTCAATGAAATATGAATAATATATAATATGTACATTTGAGTTAATGTTATATTATGTATCCTGTTAAAAGTTTCTTTCTGCGTGTGGCATAAGTGTACAGTATGTATTAGAAATACATATGCTCTGCAACAAACACAGGCAAATGAAAGTTACTGTAAAGTAACTCTCTTCTGATTTTTGATCAGTAAATAATACAGAAGTCAGCCATACTATAAATCAGCTGTTAAAATAAGTATTTTTTGTGAATGAATACACAAAGAGCATTTATTAGTTTTTATATATAAAACTCTTTAGAAATAAAAAAACTTTTTATAGCCTAGCAGGACATACACATGTATATACTGTACATATAAAGTATAGTATAGTATAAAAGTATATATAAGTAAAAACAAAGGTTTTGTTTGTTTACAAACTAAGAACTTGGTTTTTGTTTTGCTAAAACATTGTTTACCTCTGTTTCCTTTTTTTTAGCAAATCATTACTTTTGAAAGTCCTTGAGGAAGTTTTTAAAGTATTTATTGAACCAACAAAATACAATTCCTTCTTAAAAAGAAAAAAAAATATCAAACCACACAACGACTCTTGACTATATTTAATTTTAACTTAGAATGCTGAGGCCACTGTTTTTACAAAAATAATAAGAAGAAATAAAACCTTTTCTGTAGAAAGAGTTGCATGTTGGAGCCCCGTGTTTGGTTGGGCAAAGGCATTGCATAAGTCACAATAAAAGGACATCAACCAGTAAGACAATGTATTTTTAAAAAAGTCAAGAAATTGAAAATAAATCAAATTAACTAGTAAAAGTTAAGACTTTTTTTTTTTTCTTTTGGTCAAAATGTCGGGAGGAACTGGTGCAACGCAGTTCTTCCAAACGACACTCAAGTTTGTGACAGGTGCTCAGTCACGATTAGGTTGGTGGTGAAATGTGTTGGAATTTGTAATACAACTGTCAGTGGTGAGCCTGCTACCTCAGGCATGACATCGTCAGCAGGATAAACAGAGTTGTACATCTTTTGCTCAAATGTGATCCCTTGCTCTGGACAGAGGGAATCGAAATGCATTAATTGACTTTCTTTTCGCTGGTGCTTTCAGTGGCAGCTGTATCATAATGGCACTTCTCCACACATCTTCTTGGAAACCATCCACGTACCCGCTCTCCAACTGAAGGCAAGAGAGAAAAAAAGGAGCTGTGAATTCGCAAAACATGACTTTAACAGTGACAAGTCCTTTCAGGCTTTACCTCTCATTTGTGCCTCAGTCAACACTTTGTCCCCATACATCCACCATCTAAAAACATAAGAATATGATCAATAGTTTGAAAAAGTTTGACAAATTTGCTTTAGTATCTGTGTTAGTGGAATTACTTGGTCCCGCGAGTAGCTAATATGATGTCACCCTTCTTCAGAGGAATTCTTGGCTCCTCGGTGCAGGGAGTTCTGAAAAAAGTTTGGAGACCCTTGCTGATTGGACAACAGGCTCCATTATAATCCTCCATTGCCTGGTACTGGACCTGCTGACCGAGACATCAGAAAAATCTCGGTATTTAAAAAGGCTTAAGATTATCAAACGTCTGGAAATTTTATTTTAAAATTTAAATTTTAAATAAAATGTATTAATATCATTATTATTAAATAAAAATTGTGAAATCTATTTGGCGACGCCTTGTGGAAGAAGAAAGTAATGAACGGCATCCTCTATTTAAACACATGACTTACAGACTAATAATAAATCCCAACACTTACAAAAATTGCAGAGCATCAGGGTATATAAATATGAAAGATTCTTTTGGAAAACTCACAGCCCCCAAAGACATATCTGGGGGCTGTCATATCATGTTAAATGCATGTTAAAACATCTCATCTTTCAGCATTTTTGAATTCAAGTTAAAAAATACTTACGCTTCTCACACGCTTGTCTACTTTTTGTTTCAGTTGCTCAATCTATTAACAGGAGAAGAAAATGAAAATGCATCCCTCTGTGTAGCAATAACATTATTAAAAACAATTCTTATAATAGTACAGTATAAAATGATGTCTGTGTAGGTTCCCAGTCATCAAGGTCATTCAGTCCAAAACTGGACATACGACCAGCCACAGAGGCTTCAGAACTGGAGAAGCCTCTTGGATGAGAGGTATAACATTTTAAAGAAACCTAAAATGTCCAGTTGCCCTCAAAGTAACTACTTTTGGAGTACAAAGGCATCCAAAAGATGCTCTTTCCCACAGATTAGAAAAAAAACATGCGCGTAAAACAATCTGAACATACAGTTAAGGTGTACTGGTGACACTTGGGATGGACTGGCCATTCTATGCCATCACCCTTGGGCATCCCTGACCAGGTGAAAACTTGCTTGAAGTTCATCCATCGAGTGCCCAGGTTGTACGGGAAGATAAATTCCTCTCCTGTTTGGTAATGCTGTATCCTGTCTTTGGCCTGGGGAAAAGAGTAAATGTAAACGCTGCTTGTATACAACACCAGGCAAAATATTCCTGAAATCAGAACAAGATTCCGTACAGACTAGAAACAGAATTTTCTTTAGTATACAAATTGGTAATACTGCCATACAAACAAGACGATACTAAGCAAATATTGCTATCAGTAGCCTTAAATTACATCATACTATTATTATGCAAAATAATTGAAGCTGTCTGACCTTTTCCTCGATCCATGACTCAATGGAGGTCTTATTTCGCAGGATGACTTTCATCTGAAACATACAAACCTTGAATAATCAGCGATATTTCTATATCAAAATATATATTTTAATCTTATTCTCCATTGGCTTTTTTCTTTTAAACAAAAGCAAAATAATGAGTGAATCTGCTTTGGTCTGAACCAATAAACCTCATTCGCCTGTAACTTACATAATGTCACACATTTTAAAATAAGTGTACACATTTTTACATTGGGTTTATATCAAATATCCAGAAACTATTCTGTTTTAATAACTGTTTAAGTAACTAACTATAAGTATTTTTATTTCATATTCTATTTTATTTTAGTCATTACATGCATTATCCTATTTCATATATACTTCTTTCTAGTATTTGTTATGCCCTACTGTAACTTGTAACCCTTTTCTCAACTTGTAGGTCACTTTGGATAAAAGCTATGACATGTAAGTGGTGGAATTTATTTTTGAGATTAACTTTTTGAAATTTAGTGCCCATTTTAGACTCAGCTAAAGAGACATGTACTTATTGTAGATTGTCAAAATTCTACCTGTATGACAAACAGCATGCCAACGGAAATTGTGGTACCCAGTGCCAAGCCTAAAGCGAAGAGTGTGGCAGCAAAGGCAGGTACACTGAAGGGCATGATGGGCTGAAACTGATGCACAGGACTCATGTCGATCTTTACGGTGCTCCAGCCAAATGATATCTATGGTGAAAACAACATGCTGTTAAAGGTAGGCTGAAATAAAGGTTCATAATACAGTGAGTAACAACTCACCCTCTCATACAGCTGTGTGTACATAGTCATGATGAAGATGATTGCAGCGTGTGAACAGCCCAGAGGAGCCAGCAGAAGGAAACTGGTGAAGTAGGCATGGTTCAGGTGGCCACAGCAGTTGTTTATCCAGGGGCAATGGTGGTCCATTTTAATCACACACCTGAGGGAAGGAAGAAAGTGAACAAGTGAAGGGAGCCAAAGCAATGAATGAGGACTGATTGGTTAATGACCAAGCAACAGTGCATTGTTTTTTTTTATTAATTAGATTTAATATACTATGTTAAAATGATGAAACATGACTGTTGTCATATTAACCCGAGCTTGTTTGACAATAAATGTCATTACCTGTTACACTTGCGACAGTGGTGGGACCTGGGGGCTTTGTATCCTTGGCAAACCCTGCAATATTGTAGGTACTGCATATCCTGTTGATTCTCCTGTACCAAAAATTTGTCAAAATTCTTGTGCAGTTATCTAAAAATGCACCACTGTTTTACAATACAGAAAAAGAAAAGTTGTTCTTACTGGTTTCCAGCCAAGCGGGATGTAACCAGGTCCAATTAACATAGCGTTGAAGTAGTTGTACAGTATCAGTATGGTCCAGTTGATCAACATAATGAAGTTTATGTTGCCTCCTGTTGTATTCAGAGGCCAGAACCAGATAACAGAGTCCAGAATTGCCATGGTGGAGCAAATGGCAATGACAGACAGCGCAATGATTGGGCCCCAGTGGCACAACCTGCGAACCTCATGGAGGTTCTCAAATGTCAGAAAAGTTGACATGAAGTTCATTCTTTGCCTCCTAACTGGGGCTTCAACGTCTCAAGTGTTGTATTTGATAATCAATGAAATGTAATTATTTTTGCTTTGTTATCTTGCTAGGTCAGCATTGTGTATATAGCACATATTTTTCCTTTTCTTTTGAGGGCCCCCTTTTGTTCTGCTGGTGGCAAGTCGCTGGAGCCTCACGTGTCACAATGCGGTTCCCCCTCGGCAACAGGCAGCATCCTCTCCTGACAATCATCTAGGACACTGTCCTTGGGACAACCATTGTCATCTAAACAACACAAAGTAAATATGACAATTATTAGCTCTTATGACATTGACGGAAAAGCTAAATATTTGATTATACAGTACTAATGATATTAGTATTAAGCTTAATGGTAACATGGTTTACCATTTCATTAAAAAGTGAATCACCCTTTATTAAATGTTAAGTTACAATAACAATTAAGAACAAAGTGATTCAATTGATCACAAGCAACTGTGATCAATTCAATAGTTAAATAATACAAGTTTTGAATTTTCTCTTACTTTAACGTTATTCTTTTAAAACAATAGCTATACTTCTCCTTTCGGCTGGTCCCTTTTTCAGGGGTTGCCACAGCAAACCAACAATTTCCATCTCACACTGTCCACTGTATCCTACACTCTCCCACTATGACTCCCACTACCTCCATGTCCTCCCTCACTACATCCATCAATCTCTTCTTTGTCTCCTACCTGGTAGCTCCATCCCTAGGATCATTCTTCTACCAATGTATCCACTGTCCCTCCTCTGAACATGTCCAAACCATCTCAATCTGGCTTCTCTAGCTTTTTCTCCAAACCTCCCTGTCTGTGTTGTCCCCCAATCACCTCATTCCTGATCCTGTCCATAAGTCTCTAAGCATCTTTAACTCCTTCAACTCCAGCTCCGCCTCCTATTTTCTCTCTGTTCCTAGTGTCTCTAACTTTTCTACCTATTCCTAGTGTCTGCAACAACCATCCATTAGTAAATGTTTAGCTATACATAACAATAATAACAATTATAAACGCAATGACTTCTTAAAACAACTGTGACTGGAAATTTCTCTTACTATAAGTCGTCAATGGCTACACTTCTAAGGCATAAATGATACCATATTGAAGCATACTTACACCTGTATTATTATCACTATGTTATAACATATTGAGTCTAATAATCACATATACGCGACAACAAGTCGGACTAACCCTAACCATAGTATAAAACCACGAATAGTTCATTTGAAACATGTAATACTACGACTCTAACTGACATTTTCTCCATTTACCACCGGCGGCAATAATTAGCATGTTAGCTCACCTACTTACTAATCATTGTGTTCAACTGAACTTCTGTCAAAAGCAAAAAAAACGAATCAATTATAAGAGCCTCGCGTTAACATAACATGGAAATACTTTCAGGTAAAAAATGTCTTCACTGTACTTTGAGGGTGATGGGAAGGAGACTTCTGAATCCACAATGAACAAAAATCCACTTCCTTGTTATGTTCTTCGACTTCTTCTATGGATCAATGGGAACCTTTTTCGTTGTGCGTCAGAAATTATTTACCCCCAAACACCGAGCGGGAACGAACGTAGTATTTAAGTTTTTTCTCTTGCAATAAAATCTCAAGTCAAACCAAAAATAAATATACAGCATCATTTTTTCCAGTTTAATTTAAAGCAGTGTGAAGCTTTAAAGATTAATGTTCACAACCCCGTCGAGCACATTTAACTGTGACTCACGGAAGGGACTCCATTCCAGCTGTGTTGTTATTATTATTGTGAGCTGTCAACCTGAAATTGAACTGTTTTATCCTTCATCATGTCTTCAGACTTTGAAACATACGAGCAGGACTTTGCAACACTTACGGCAGAAGTAACAAACAAGATCGGTCGAATTCCTAAACTTAGTGGAGGTAAGGCAACAGTTCTTTGGTTCAAGTCGCTTAGCATGCTTTAGCTGCAATGCTAACGATATAAATTTCAAGATATCCTCACTGGTTTACTGTTTACTTTAAGTATGTTTTAATTATAACATAGATAACAACAACGGCAAACCAGCAGTGTTGTTCGAACATGTCTTCCGTACCAATCTAGTAAAAAGAGTATGTCTTGAATACCTTCTAAAATCTAAAATACATTTCTAATAACCTCTGTGGCCCACACAATTAATATGCTTGCGTATGCTTATATCCTTTTACATATAATAACAAAAAGTATTATGGTAGAAGACACTATTGGCGAGTTTAGAGCTGTATATTTATTGAATATTATTTGATAATATGATTGAAAACATACGTTTCATTGAGACCTCTGAATTGTCATTTGTGTGCAACGAAATATTTAATATACTGGTGACAGAAAAAAACAATCTTGTGTATGAGGTTGTAATAGAAAATTCTATAACTGTGTGTAGATGAAAGTATTTTTTCTTAAAGATTACATAACTTGATTTGGCTGATACAACATACCATAATGTTAAATATTGATATTGTATACAATATTTATATTGTCCTTTTTGACACAAAAATCTTGTGAAAGACAACTATCATCTAGATCTTTTATTTTCCATATATCTAGTACAAAATTGAAACACTGTGGTTAATATAAAAAAGAAAAGAATAACTCCAAGCAAATAGTCAATGATCAATTTTTTTAGTTTACCATTGTGGTAGGTAATTATTTACATTACATTACATTTTCATGTATGATTGATGGTGCTTATCCAAGTCAGTGAACAAACCTTAAGATTGCTAAATTCCACTGCTGTTTATAAAGATGTCCATAAACCTGCTGATGTTTTTTTTTATGTGCTCATGAATTGAAAGTTTTCAGTAGACTCAGAGTCTTTCTAATTATTTTCAATACCATGCATTGTTTATTTTCCAAAGACTGCGTGCATCATATGACTGGTCACATTATAAGCATGACATTTGAAGATAAAGAAACAATTGTTGTTAAGCACTTATCCATCATTTGATGGTTTGCAGGATCATTACTAAAATTAGAGAGAACACTGCTGGAATTTCATGGTACCACAGTGTGCAGACACCCAACTTCAAATTCAACTTTATTTGTTTAAAGTGCAATATCACAACAACCGTTGTCCCAACGCACTTCACAAACATTTATATAAAATAAACAAGATACATTAAACATAACAGGAAAAAGCCCCCTGCCCTTATAGACCCTCACACCGGCTGAGGAACAACTCCCAAAAAAACCCAGACAGGGAAAAAAGGAAGAAACCTCAGGGTGATCGACAGAGGAGGGGATCCTCACCCAGGACAGGCAGGTGGGCACTAAGGAGAAAAACTAATATAATTTATCAATAAATAAGGCTATACACTATCCAAAGGCTCCTTAAAAGTCCTTGTAGGTGAAGGATGGAGAATGGAGGTGAAGTTGTGGGTCAAAAAAAAAAAAAAAAAGCAGACCATTGAGTCTTAGAGAAGCTGGGCCAGGTTGTGGAGGCTAAGTCATTAGTCCAATCCACAGCCATAACGTTCTGAACACCCCCCCAAACATCTCAGCCACAAAATTGCACAGTGCCATGACTGTGCTTAATTAAATGTGAGAGAGTGTAACAGCAGTTGTTGTTTAACTTTAGTCCAATGATTCATAATATCTGGAAGGACAAGCCAAAGTGTTTCTCTCTTTCTCAGCAGATTAAATGCCATTGGTTGAGGTGTAATGTTTCGTTAGCCAATAAATGTTTGAACAGGTTCCATTCTAGTGACTTTGAAATGTAATATCAGAGAATGAATTATAGACAATGAAGAGTATCTCACGTTAAATGCACCAAATGCATCATGCACAAAGATGTATCAAAAGGGTTTAAATTAGTTCTTATGTACTGTATATACATGACCTCACCTGGGTATCCTGCACTACATATTTATAGAAAATATTTGCAATGTCATTTAAATGATGTATTTTTTTATATATATATTTCAAAGAAAAGCAGACTTAGCTGTGGAACAGTTATTTCCGGTAGTTATTATGTACTTTAGACTACAGGTGTCAAGACTATTATTCCACGAGATCAATTCAAATGCATAATAGAGTTTGCCTCTCTTTAAGTGCACATTTCTGTTTAACAAAATGTCTCGTTTCAATCTACTGTAATTAATAATAATAATAATAATAATAATAATAATAATAATAATAATAATAATAATAATAACAACAACAATATTAATTATAATAATAATAATTTAAGTTTTACCTAAAAGTGCCTTTCAGGACACTCAAGAACAGCTATATGGGTAATTATGTTCATACCTCTGTTTTATATTGACATCTGCACTACTTTTGGTACCTGTGACGCCAAATCTTCTGCAATACCTCCTTTGCGATTTTTACAACAGGGGGGCCCAGTAGGTAGATCAAGATCTACCAGTAGATCTCCAAAGGAGTGCTGGTAGCTCCTGAGCAATAACAAAAAAAAAATAGTAATAAAAACTAGAGATGTACTAGAGACGGTAAAACATATGTTATATGTTAATGTAGAGAGTAAGATATCCAGTTTATATAGGTAAACTCTTAAAAACAGTTTTTTGCACTACCTCCAGTTCCCTCATATACTTTATCTTGAAAAAAAAAAGGAAAAGGAAATCCAACTCCTTGTCATTGTGACATTGTGATTCACACAAGGAAATGTGACCTCTGTATTTAACCCATCCCCGAAAAAACACTGGGCAGCTCTGAGCGCACAGGGAGCTGTGAGTGGGGATGGTGCTATGCTCAGTGGACCTCAGTGGTTACTTGGTGGTAGGGGCATTTGACCCAGGACCTTGCGAACCGTCTGTTCTCTTAACCACTAGGCCACCAACAGGCCCATCCTTATTATATATATATATATTTGAAAACCTCTTTGTTTTACCTTGTTTTAAACCTTTCTATATTTCAACATTTTATTGGTATGTGAAAAAATATACAATAAAAAAATTACCATCTTGGCTACAGATAAAGAGGCATAATCTCTTTTTAGTTT
>JAFBJS010002168.1:0-19505 GCA_016785265.1 Paraplagusia blochii | reverse complement strand
ATTGGTGTCGGGCCGCAGAGAAATAATGTTTCCTTTTGGCCCCATCTGGCTATTACTTCCACTTGATCCATACCCATATCAACAAAAGAACTGAACAATAGAATGGCTGAGATTCCATTATCAATAATGCAACTATATTTGATTAGGTAATATTTTCTCAGTGAAGACAACAACAGTAACATAAAAATGTTGCAGAGTCATTGATACAAGATTCAAACTTTTACAGCGGTCTGGTAGCAAAAAGTTATAGGCTGTGTGCACTTGAGAAATCCTTGTTGTGCCCATGCACAGTTAATTCAGGTAGGAAGATTTTAAAGGTAGGAAAATATTTCAGAACACCTGAAATTTTTTTTAATAAGGGGTATTCATCTGCCACGACTTGATCATGAAAATAGTACAAGATGTTTAAGGTTCATGGTTTTTTTTTTTTTTTTGAAGTTCTGTAGTAAATTCCTGCACAAATCTTGCAGACTCCCAGGAAACGGCGGAGTATATCGTGAAGTTCAGGAGGGCACATGTTGGAAGGGCTTTGGGAAAGGCCTGACTGGCCTCATCAACATTTGAATGTGTTCTAGCTACTGAAATAACAAAGAATACATAAATATATGGAGATAATGATCTGGCTAAGTCCATGTGTGTGCTGTGGCATTCTTATGCTAATGATTGAACTATTCAGCGCCAACAATGGTCACATTACAAGAAAAGCAAAGCACTGAAGAAGATAGTCTCCTATGTGCGTGTCCACTGACGGAGGCTTACGTGCACATGCTCAGTGGGACTGTTTTCTCTCCCTTTGTGTTGAATTTCCCCTTCTTTTTTTATTACGTTTTTCAATTTTAGATAACAGTCCAAGAATAGACATCAAACAAAAAATGAATCATATATCGGGGTCAGGAGTGAGTCTTTTTTTTCTAAAGCAGGGAAAGGGTTAAAAGTGAAGATATTTTTTGGTTTAAAAAAAGGGATGGAAAGTGTGATGGTAGAGAAGCTCTTTTCAGCAGAGGGTTCACTGAACCATATGTAGGTAGCCACAGGCTAATGGGCCGGTTGGTCCCTGGCTTGCCAGGTATCCTGCGTTGCACCCCCCGCTCCGCACGCACACACTCCTCTCCTCGTCATCCTCCGACACCCACCCCTCCCGACTTCCGTCTGAAAATCCCTCCTCCACTTTCCTCTAATCTCACCTTTTTCTCTGGTGCTGACCCAGGGAGGCCCACTTTATTCCCCACTGCACGCCAGAAGCCAGCGTTATGATCAGGGCCCGGGCCCCTGTACCAGTTCCCCCTCTCCCTCTATTCCCTCCATGCCCTGGCTGCCCGCCTCCCCGACGGCTCTGCTCTATTGATTTACTTCTCCAACTACTGCTGTCTGTCTCTGCTTTGCACCAGTAGCACCTAGATGCCTCCTCTCTGTAACCCTCTCTCTCTTCCCATTTTCTCTCTTTTCCTCCCTTGCTTTCTTGTCTCTTCCTTTTGCGTCCTTCCCACCACAGCTGTGGACCAGGGGAAGGAAGAAAAAACCTGGTGGAAAAAACGAGTGAAGGAAGGTGGTGTGTAGTAGGGGATACAGAGCCTTTGATTTTTCATTAGAAGCGCCTCCATATTCTAATATTGGGTTTAATCGGGCCCTCGATGCCTTAAAGAAATAACCACAGAGAGATGATCCCTTGGCCTTCAAAAAGTATATGGTGTCTCTTCAATCAAAGCCGTTCTTGAATTTCCTCTCATGTTTGGCACCCCCTTCTCCTGTGTCTCTTGGCCTCTCGCTATGTGGGCATAGTAGTTAGGGTTATTGACTGATCTCGGCTGTACTTAGCAATAAAAACGACTTTGACAGGGTAATACACCATCAATATCACAGAGCCAAAAGCATGAAAGCTCCCTATCAGTGCAGTGTTCTCCTGCAAACCATGGAGGAGAAGAGAGAAATCTAAATTTTTGATGTAATAAAATAAGCAGTGATTTAAAATTTCTTCAAATCAATTGAAAAATTGAAAAAATAAATTATTTTTTTCTACATAACTTTTCAAAGTTAAAGCTTTTCATCTGTCCATGCAACAGTAGTTTGGCTTTTCAGCCTCGTACTTGTTGATCATTCACCTTTTCGTTTTGATAGCAGCTCCAGTGACACTGCTTCAGATTTTTTTTTTTTCTAATAAAAGTGAAACACAATGCCTTTTGCAAACAGAAACCACCAAAGCTTCAACCTGTGAGCTAATGAGAGGCCCCATGCTGTTATCTGAGGCTCCAGCTACTCTACCGCCGCTGCACTTTTATAAGGGGGCAAAGAATACACCAGGCGCCCGTTTCCATACGCCGCGTATGTCTCCAAAGGAGGCGTCCCCGGGATGCAAAGGCTGCTAGGAAAGCTGCCTCCGTCATACATACTGTAACCCTTGTGCACACGTTTGCTCTTGCACAACGGCACAGCAGACGCGAGTGTAGGATTCGCTTGCACCAAAGACCAGCCAAACAAAGGCACAAATGACACCCTCCTGTGACAAGCCCACTCGGAGCGGCGTGCCTTTGTCTGATAATGTATCAAATGCATTAAAAAGAAACACTTGCTTAATTGAACAACCTCTCCTCATTTGTTTTGTGTCAGAGTGAAAGAGACAACAGTTTGTGTGTCTTCCTTTGTGTCAACTGTGAGTGTTGAACCCCCACTAAGCACAGATGCATTATTTAAGATGCTGTTGTGATACTTGCGCTTACTTAAAGGTCCTCGCTTCCTTTTAACGTCACGCCGCATCAGTCCATCTCTGGCCCCCACTCGGGGAAACCAGAGTGGGACGAAGCTGCTGGCACGGGTCCACACATCACCTAGGAAAATATCACAGCAGGAAAAGGAAAGGCAGCGCTTGAGATAACCTTTGAGTTAAACACACATTTCTTTTTTCACAAACAACTTTAGTGGTATTTTACTGCTAAATCTTTTTTGCTTTCCTAGAAGAAAAAAACCAAAACAAAACACGAAGATTAGATGTCTGCCTGTTTAAGACGTACACATTTTTATGTTTAAATCTAAAAATGTCCCGCTGGTTGAGAAGATCAGTAATGGATCTCAGAATTCTAAATTGAATATGTTTAATTACACTTCATGTGTCACTACCAGCTGTGTGCAAGACGAAGAGCAAAAGCTCGGGAAAGTGGAGGAAAAATTAGTCTGTAGAGGAACTTCAGGGCCCCTCATTACACTCTGCCCCTGGGTATTTTTATGCCTTTTATTTCCCTTCTAATGAACTGTTTACATTTTTCAGCGTTCCAGGCGCCACAATTATTTGCTTTTGTCCTTGTGTCACTTGCTGCACATGGCTAAAAGGCAGGGATGAGAGGCTAAGGGCAATGCAGTGTCGACGTAAATCTCAGTATGTTTTATTAAACCAATTGGAATTTTATTATATTTTTAGTAAAGTAAAGATGAAGGATGAAAAGAATTTATTTGGCATTGTTGGCACCTAGTGACATATTTTATTTTCTCAGAATTTTATACATTCCCAAAAATTTAGTATATACTAATTATATTAATATATATACACACGTGCGTATTGTGTGTGTGTGTATGTATATATATATATATATATATATATATATATATATATATTTATACATATATACATATGTATATATATGTATGTGTGTGTGTGTATATAGTGTCTTTTTGAAGTTCTGAAGAAGTAGAAATCTGTTATAATTAAATAAATACAATTGGCTGCTCAGAGGATGGTGCCAGGCTAATGAGCATATCTGATATGAATTATTATGCATGCATATATAATTTCATTTTGATGGCTAAAGAAGAATTGTTTCTTTTCTGTCTGCTGTCCATGTCAACAATGGTAAAGATGTGTGTTTTTGACAGGACACCGGTGTCTCGGTCGCTGAATCTGATGGGATGTGTGCCGTTTTAAAGGCAGCCCACTTTGCATAAAGTTAAGATCTACCTTTGTACTTTTCATGCAGGCTTCTGGGAATAAAAAAAAAACAAATTCACCCAAGATTAGAAAGTGACAAAAGAAAGACCTTTCAAAAAGACAAAAAAAGAAATCAAGATATAATATACCTGCTTCAAGGTCTCCTTTTTTTTTTTTTGTTACGAATCTGATTATTTTTTTCTTTTCGATGCAGAGCTCAGGCTCCACATGCTGCAGGAACGGTGCAGCCGTAGTGTTTGTTCTCTAAAGGAGCAGCTGGAATTCTTTACTCCTAACCTACAGAATAATATTCTTCTGTATGTAAACATATTTTTTTTGCATATCATTCTAAACAGATTTCAAAATCTCTTATATTGGCAGCTAATGTCATGGGTAGTCCCTAATGTTTTTTTCTATTATCTTGCATGGAATGATGATGTCATTAAATGGGAACTTATATCGCTCCTCACGTGTCCTTTGTTTGGTGCTGTATACTATAATATATATATGAATATAATATACATATACAATTCTTTATATTATTATGTAATATATATATATATATATATATATATATAGATATATATATTATTTTCTCCCACTTTGACCATTTCAAGTATTATTCTACTTGGATTCCTCCCCAGAGTTATTGCTTAACAGAGATATTTCTTAAATCGTTTTCTTTTAAAAGTTCTATATACTGTATACTTCTTTTTATTATTTGGACAATGCAGTGACATCATCCTTGTGTAAAAATATTTTCCACACATAAATAGTGATATTTTGTCTGTTCTTATTTAGAAGAATGTGCTTAAGTGTGACATAATACAATTGCTACAGTGTAAGTGACATAGTTGCCGTTAGGTGAGGCATTACCATGGAGCTGTAAACATGTCTTTATATGGGGTCTGTGAGCCTAAAATAATTAGGTTTGATTTGGGTTTTCCTCCTTCATACACAGTAGGCATTCTGTGGTTAGCCAGGGTCCCAGTGGTTGAGTATTGTTTGGGCTCACTCTTTATCTAATGGGTTTTGTGGTCTGGGTCAATCACAGCCTCCGTCTAGTCGGTAATTACTCCAGAGAACTGTGGCTCTTACTAGCACAATAATAACAGCAAGAGCACATCAGCCATGACTTTCCACTCAGTGCTCCAGAGGACAGGCGAATAAAAATAAAGTATAAAAAAAGTAACCTATTGTGATTAAAATAACATTGGAACCAATCAAGGATCTTGATATCATCACACCGCAGCTTGATAGGGTCTTGTTTTTTTTTTTTTTTTAAAGATTGAATTGTGCTCATCCCATCGATTGGAGCATGTTGCACGAGAAATGGCTCCAAGAAACTTTTAACGATAATACAGTGATAGTGGAGAAACTGTAATTTTAGAGAAAAAAAACTGTCACAACTTCACTGATTTCATGTATTTTTTATATTTATTAAGGGCTTGGGAATTGGTAAAAAAAAATAGTGAAAGTATTGTGTCGGGGTAAAACGTGATATTTTCTTTTCTGTGTTGGTGTTTGTCTTTGATTTTGCCCACCTTCTGCAGCCCACCTATAGAGACCCTGTCAAGGCAGGGAGAGAAAAGCGAAGGGAGCTTGGTAAACACTTTCAGAGTCTGCTGCTGGTGTGTATTTAGTTTAGAGGGCATGCCAAGAGGCTGTTTTTCCATGGGTCGGGCGTCTGTAAACAAGCGGTACAGTGGCAGCCCACTCTCCCACAATCGGAGGTGGCACAGTCAGAAGTGTGCATGAAAAGTGTGTGTGTCTGAGTATTTGTCTTTTTGGACATGGCATTTCCTCTTATTGTAGCCCATCTGGAGATAGGGGAAAGAATAAGAAAGAGTTTGTATGTGTGTGTGAGTGTGTGTGTGTGTGTGTGAGAGAAAGAGAAAGAGACACAGAGGCAACCCCAAATCCGATGGGCCGCCGATGGGTGATGAATTATTCCCTGTCTGAGTCTCAGCATTGGTGTTATCACAGAGGCTGCCACTGCACTGGGATGACAGCAGTGACAGCCCCCAGAAAAGATTTAGCGCTGACAAGTGATACTTCCTTATAATACATCTCCCTGGCCCTCTCCCCTGTCCCCCTGTTCCACAGCCTCTGCATGCACACACAATGAGGCTTTTTTATCCTTCCACTTGTATTTATTTAAGTGGGCAAGGTGAGATGGTGTGTGAGGTTTTTTTGTTTTTTTTTTGCCACTGCTTCTGTGGCACAAGTGCACCAGGTACAGTAGATCACCTCACAAGAAGGGATGGGGCACAAACCTGGATGTGTCTGTTGTCAGTACTTGTGTTCCCACATTCACACACAGGCAAAGACACACACAATATGACTCACTTTGTCACCCAGTTCCATTAGGGGGCTCTCGTGCTTAAGAAATGCCTGTTGTGTTCTGGTTTTTTTTTTGCATCAACAACAGCCCTAACCATATTTTCCCACTTGTTTTTCTCCTTTTTGCTCCTTTCTCTTTCTCCCTTCTCTTCTTCTTTTTGTCCCCCTCATCCTCCTCCTCGTCTCCTCCCTCTGCAGAAAAGGTCACGCATTGCCTACAGTGACGAGGTGCGCAACGAACTCCTGGGGGATGACGCTGGCTCCTCCGAGAACCAGGTGAGGGTGCTAATCAGGGGCCACACCAGCACCAGTGTGGGTGGTTGACTGGCCCCCAGGGTGAGGTGCCGGGTCCCTCACAGGGGCCATTGGGGGCTTAGACCACAGCATTGTCACCAAGTCATGCAGAAGCAACACTATTTAATGCAAAGCCGGGCAGCACCGAGTGGGTTTAGGGAGTGGGACTGGTGCAGCAGTCCAGACGCACGCAAACACACACGCACATGCACACAATCCAGCACAAATTTTATTCCGAAAAATCCCTCTCCACCATAACCGTCCCACAGCTGTTCTCCATGCTGGGTGCAGAGTCTATATTAAAGATCCAATCCTCCACCGCGCATTGTCAACATTTTCTCTATTTCTCTTACCAAAAACTCCCAGGGTGGCAAGGAACCCACTCAGAATGAATCAGACAAAGGTTTTGATAATGTTTCACAATGGAGAGATATTTCTCCTGTTTTTTGAGGTTATAATTTTTGCCAAAATTGTTAGCCTTTGATGATTCAATTCCAATTTGTGCCTGAGATCTGGGGTGTTAAAATCCATTGTTTATCGGCACATCACAATTGGTTTATTGTAGTTGCCAGATGGCGGCTGGCTGATGTGTTTATTTTTTTTATTTATTTATTTTTGAATATAATTTCTGCCTGTTGAAATCAGGAAAGACCCCACTGTGCAAGTTCCATTCACTGTCAGCATCCACTGACTGATTCATTTCATCAGTAACGTGGTGGCGTTAGAAGAGAAAATTGAAATCTTGAAATGTGATCTAAATGAAAGAATGAAATCTGCAGCATGTTCTCTCAAACTTCAGATGTATTAAATAAACCAGAAGCAGCGTCAGAACGGCAGAGAAAAACTGTTTTTTTTTTTTTTCTCTCAGATGCATTATTGCTCACCTACACAGCTGCCAATCATGCAGCCATTCTCAACTATGACCAAACATCCTTTGACTAATTATAAATCGCCTTTTAGACTAAGTTGTCAACTTGCCGGGTGGCTGTGTCTCCTGGCGCACATTATAAAAGACTCTTGCATATAAATCAAGAAATTACATAAATAACAATTATACATGTGGATATATAGAGAAATGTGCACTGTGTTTTGAGGCAGTGTCTTCAGAGGAAGAACAGCAATGCAAAAGTAAACATTAGTTTTAACCCTTTGAGTTCCCATTATCATTTCAATGATGACCTGTGAGCCGCACATCTTAGAAACTTGTATCTCAAACCACCGTGTGTAGCTTATATCCATATTCCTGGCAAACTACTAAGACACTTAGTGACTCTGACATTTTCTGCACTAGTTGGAAAAAAATATTAGCTGTCAAAAATGTCATATTTGAAATGTCCCCATTCAAGAATCAAAAAAATAAGAATTAAAAAATACATTTTATAGAAATATGAAGATTTTAAATTTTATAGCTCAATTTATATATTTTTTATTTCAAGTTATATTGCTTCAGTCTTTTTGGCAGACAATGTAATACTGTAATTGCAACACTTTTGTATAAATACAAACATACATTTTGTTTGGTGTTTTGTTTATTCATGCTGATATTAGAAAATACAGAAAACATATTTTAATGAAATCATAATAATATACTCTTCACACAAAATATATGTTTATATTTTTTGTATTTAATTTAAATTCATCAGTTATTTCAATATTATTTTCAGGGCATGATAATAATTTTTTTGTATTGATTATATAAATATAATTTTAATGTTTTATACTTTACATTTCTTATTTTTCACTATATCTTAAAATAATTAATGTATAGATTACGAAGAATATTATATATATATATATATTTATTTATTATCAAGAAAATATGTATGGCAAATTTTTAAAGATAAAATTTTATTTTAAATATTTAAGACAGAAAATTCCATCGTCGGATAAACAAAAGCAAAGTAAACAGTTGATATGGACTTATTTTTTTTTTTGCTTGGGAATACTATTTACCTCAGGTTCATTTAAATCTTGTCGAGATAATACTTGTACCAGCTGTGA
Source organism: Paraplagusia blochii (assembly GCA_016785265.1). Lineage (NCBI taxonomy): Eukaryota > Metazoa > Chordata > Actinopteri > Pleuronectiformes > Cynoglossidae > Paraplagusia > Paraplagusia blochii. Next base: position 10,954 of record JAFBJS010002168.1, on the reverse strand, counting down.
GTGAAGTACTCGGAACTTCATTTTTTTTTTCTCTCTCCCTCTCTGTCTATTTTTTTTTTTATCCAACGAGACGGTGCTGATAGGAGAGGGGAAAGATGGCGGGGGCCGGGGCAAGTCTGTCAATTTAATTCCTGACGATCTGAAAGAGGTCAGGATCATTTCATATGGCCCTGGCTGAGCAGATCATTACCAGTCACAAATCTGTTGCTACATGGCAGGGATTTAGAGCTAAGTAAATAGGAAACCGTCATAAGTTCTGAAAATGGTGTGTTGGCCTTCCGATAATGGCTAAAGGACGATTTAATAGAGTGCAGCATTTATTCGTTATCTGTCGGCAGACAGAGACTGAATTGGCACTATCAACTCGTTTTATTTATTTTTTTTAAATAGTGTGGTAGGCTGCCATCGCACATTTTTTCTCCTTTCTGTTCCCTCTGCAAGCAGAACCCGCGCAGACACTTCCAAGGCGTCCACACACACTCAACAAACCACACACAAAGCAGCAAATACGCACACTTTTTCACACACTGACACTATATGGAATAGTTTCGATTTCAGTCGCAGCAGAAGGCTTGGCCACAAGAGATTGCGCTGGTTTGAGCCGGCACGGACCAGATTTTACAGGCTACAAAGAAAGCAGATTACCACTTGTATCAAATTCTGTATGGGATAAAAAAAGAAATCTTTTGTTTGAAAAAAAAAAATGCTGATTATCATAACTGACATAAATGCAGCAGTGCAATTTTGAATACTGGCAGGCATCATAAAAAAAAAAACACACTGAAAGAGGCTCATCCTGGAGTAATTATAACATTTATAATATTTTGTTTTTACAGCTATGTTTTCTCCTAAACAACACATGCATCAGCGGAGGAAAAAAAAACACAGTTAGGAGAAGAAACATCTCAATATAGTCGTAACAAATCCTCGAGGAAGATGTGCGGTCGCCCAGGCAGCACAAATGAGCTCCAACAACTTTTGTTTGGTGTCCATTGACTGGCGGCAGAGCAGGGGTTGAGGGATCGAAAGATCTGCAGGGTTTGTTCAGACCCCCCCCAAAAAAAAACACATACAGAGTTGTTTTAAACTTTGGCCCCTTCAATAATACATTCTTAGAAGGGAGTTGTTGTTCATGTTGGAGCAGACATTTTTCTGTCTTAAGTGCACGTCTTTTACTGCTGACATTTTCAAGGCTGAGAGCTCTCAAAAAAATCCCACCAAAACATTAGTTGTTCTTGTTTATTTTCCATAATACATACATTAACATAGTATATTTTTTTTTATTTGCAAATGTGAAGCCGAGTGTCAAAGGTATATTTTTCAATGGGGTAACAAAACTAAAAAGTGGCGCTTGGGCTGTTTTGGAGAGGTTTCCAAAATTAGATGAAAGATGCTGTCAAAACAGAAGAATGCCGGGTCTGTGTCTGTGAGAGTGAGAGAGGGAAAGTGTTGTGTTAGCAGATTCCACCTGAAGTTTATTATTATACCGCCAGTTACTTGTGTTTTCATTAGTGATGTGATTTAAAATAACAACAGCGTAAAGCATTTTTTTGTCTTTTGACTTTTATTTGTGTATTACTTCACAGTAGATAAATGTCTTTATATCCTTCGCGGATTATTCAGATCACCTAACACAAAAAGAGCCATTGTTCCTATACAGTATACAAAACATGTTTGCAATTTTATACTATTTATTATACTATTATATCTCCAATATAAAATATTATATATATATATATAAAAATATACCATCCTAAAAAATAAAAATTAAAAATGATTTAATATAATAAAAATAAAAGTTAACCTCCCAAATAAAAGGCAATGTAATACCAATATTATTTTTAAATTATTGTTTCATTCATATTTAGATTTGAAAGTCTAAATATAAAAATGGCATTGATTCAGTCTATTTTTGTTTAACCTGTCTGTGCCAATGAAGAGGCTACTATGTTGTATTTACAGCAGTGGAATTTACCCGTGTGTATTTATAATTAAAAGAGCGACACTCCATCAGCGGTGATAAACACAGATTAGCACAGATGCAGTGGTTCAGCATCTCCCCACCTTCAGTGGGCACACTCCTTTTCATCTCGCAGCAGAGTTCAGACAAATGACACAGACAAAATATTTTTAACACTTTGTGACTGTTCCGACTGTATTTCACTTTCTTCAGTCTCCTCCCTTGTGCTATCACCTTCTGTGATGTGACTGCCTTGATAAATGTTAGCTGATACTGTAAGTGGTGAGATCCATTCCCTCTCCTCGTTTATTGTGACAGCACCAGGACTTGATCTTTGTTTGTTCCAAACATTCAACCCAACCGTTGTTTTTTCTCTCCCCCCAACTCCTTCTTATGTGTTAGTCTCAACATTTCCAAATGCTTAACATCCAAAAAGATGAATCACGGGGGTTAATTCTGTTCTGTACAAGTCGATCTCTTTTCTTCTATGGTTCTGCTTTGTTTTTAATATCTCCTCCGCTCTCTCTTTTCCTTTCTCTTTTCCTGCTTTTGCTCTCATGACGCAGTTGATAAAGTTACGTGAGGAGGTAAGTGTTTCTTTTTTACCTTTAACAATTTCAATCATCCTTTTCTCCTGGACATTTCCACGTGCCCTACTCTTTCCCCTTTCGACTGAAAATTAAAACCAGCTCACTGGTGCGCTGCTCTGCACATATGATTGAGCAACTTAAAAGTCAAAGAAGAGGTTACAAGTCTGCTATAAGACAGAAAGGTAGAAACATATTCCTCATATCCCATTTGAAAAATTAATATGGCAAAAAACAGTAAAATAAAACAGTTCGGGGTTGACATCTTAGCTTTAATTACAGCCTCCTTGTTTTAGTGTTTATTTTATTTAAAAAATGAATTAATATAAATTACATATGGTGCTTGAATTATAGACATCCATTGTTTTATACAATATATACATCCCTCTATAGATACAGGTAAAACATTTTATTTTTCTTAATGAGGATAAATTATAAGTCATGATTGATCCAGATTAAGCCACAATTATGCAACTGATCCAATGGTACTTGTTTATCTCAGCACTTTCCACCAATAAAAATAGGGTAATTTATATATTGTTGTTGTTTTTATGGCAACAAACAGGAAATATCAACTTGTTAGTGAATGGGAAATATTAACAAGATATTGTTTAAACCTGTGGTAGATGGGTTTATTTCACATTTTCATTATGTAGGATTTATTAAAATTTAAATCTAGACCTAGAGGTCTCAACTCGCAGCCCATGGGCGTCTGTGGCCCGTGGAACGATATTTTGCAGCCCCCACCTTGATGTGAAAGTTGAATTTCTAATAATATATTATAGATTTGTTGTCCACATTTTATGGTAAATCCTAAAAACCCTAATCCACAGTCTTCTTCTGGTTCAGTGTTGTATTACACAGAATATATGGGAAACTGATATTTTAAAATTTAATTAAATTTGTGTATCGAACACTGAAAGCTGAGGTGGCCCTTTGATGAAAATAATGTTAGTGGTGGCCCTCAACCTATTTGAGTTTGAGACCCCTGATCTTGACCAAGGCTGTCAAGGTCTTTCTTCCTTGTGTTGTTTTTTTTCACCATCTTTTTTCTCCATTGTTGTTTAAATACATAGTTGCCTTTTTATTCTGTCTGTGTTTTTTTCCTCATGTTAGGGCAGACCTGATCAATTTCTTTCAATTTTTCTGAGTGGAGCAGACCATGTAGTTAAAAATACATTTGAGAGACACTGTGTTCAAAAGGGCAACAGCTGAAGCTGAGTGATTCACTTGCTATCAAACCCAACCATTCACATTTATCCATAATTTACAGTGCCAGGCTGGCCCAGATGCCATGTTATGTTTTCTCTCCTTTTGTTTAGCTGTTCTTTTTTGCTTCCTTTTTCTTTCCATCTGTTTTGGGCATCTCTTCCTTGCCTGAGGGTCAGGAGACATCTTGAGTTTCCTTACCTGTCTGCTCCTTCAGAAATGGCCTGATCTGTGTAATGGGCCTTGATTTTGTAGCCTTTTTCTCTATTGCACTTCTACATAGCGCTCTTTACCCTGCTGCTCCTCCTGCATTTGAATCAAAGGTTGCTGCAGCTTATACACACTTAAGGCTTGCTTTAAAAAAAGAAAAAAAGTATTCTTTTTTTTTCTTTTGCTGAAAAACATGTTTAAATATTTAGCACCCATATTCACAGCTGTTTGACACTTGTAATTCCTCGTCTTACAAGTCCCAAACAAACGGCACAGAAGATCACACAGTCAGTCTGAATCACAGCTGTCATCATTATTCACTTTGACTCTCCCCCACCCTTATTGAAATAATAAGGAAATCATCTGAACTTTGGAAAATGGTGATAGTAACCGCCTGTGTTTGATATTGAAAAAAGGCAGGAGAGCGAAAGAAAAAAGAGTGTAAGAGATTTCTTTTGAGCTACAGCTGCATTGTTCTGGGGCTCCCTGTTAATAACTTACAGCTGAAAAGTGTTTCCTGAGCGCACAAAAAGAAAAAAAAAAACAACAAAAAAACATTTTTATAGTTCTTAAAAGTTCTTTGTTCAAAATGTAGATGTCAGATAAAAAGGTGTTCAGGTATAGGGAGAGGTGTTGTGGTTAAAGTATGATGCACTATTGCACTCCCTGATGCACAGTATTTAGCATATGTTATATTTTAAAGCTCTACCTACCAGGAGATCAGATGTGATGACGAGATCTCCAAGGCCTTTATTTTAAAGTTGTTTCAGTTCAGGGTCTTATAAGAAAATACAAAATAGGGAAAAAAAGTTTGTTTTTATTTTGAAGTTAGACCTCGTGTTGAGTCGAGGTAGCACAGCATTCCTTTGGCTAATTGCATTTGACTTGATAAAACGGTGTCTGAGAAAAATATCTTAGCTGAGCATTTGCATACATCCACCTTTGTTGATTGTTGCCTGACACTAGAGCATCAGACAACAAGGCTGTCGCAGGGAACTGTTCCTCTTCACTTTGGATCCTGTTTGTATGGGTGATTTCAGCGTTGCCTCCAAAGTTACCACATAGTACGTACATACGGTCAGTTTTAATTGTACATGTTCCTTTTCATTATTTGTCTCTGTATCCTCCTGTGTTCCTGGCTGGATTGTTTTATTACTGGGACCAACACAGTGTGCCATTATAGGATTCTCAGCAGCTGAACTCTCACCCCTTCCTTCAGGTTCTTTCACCGTCAAACTCGGGGCGCATTAGTCTAATGATCACACGCATATACACCGCCACTGCAACCGTAATTCCCCCTCTCCCTCAACTCCCCTCCACCAGTCTTCTTCCCCACTCCCACCTTCCCACACGCACACCCTCCCCTCCCATCCCCCTGGCCCTAAAAGAAGACAGAATGAGGGAGAGAGAAGTGAGAGAGAAAGTCAGGACGAGGGAGCTTTGAAGTGGCTTTCCATTGCAGCGAGTCTGCCGGCCGTCTCCCCAAGATGTGTCACCTTTGCCGAGAGGGAATAGGAAAATCACGTTTCGAATGGTAATGATAACATACTAATCACTTGAGCTCTTTGAAGAACCTGGGGAGTGCGCTACTCTGTCAGTATCACTGGCTGCCTCATGCTCCCAGGCACACACAGGCACTGCAGCCATGGTCTAGGTGTATTAGTGTAGGCATTGCATGTCAATACGTCTTCCCTATCCCAGCTGATCCATTGGGGCTCATTAGAACCCATGCTCGGTGTCCACGTTCTCGTACATACATGGTGCCACCACGTCTTCCTTTCTAAACCCATAAAAACCCCTCCCTGACAATCTCCACCACACCCTTCACCCCCAAAAAAATATATCACCTTAGCATCCTCTCCCGCTCACCGCATCTCTAGTTCCCCCTCATGTGAGCGCCACATTTTACCACCCATTATGATGTTGCCCCTGCCCTCCCTTTAACTATTAAAAAGTATCTCTGCAATTTTAAATGACATCTGTCAGTGACATGAAGAAAGAGAAAGCGAGGGAAAGGAAAGAGTTCAGAGGGAGTTCTCTCCTCTGTGCTCTTTTCCCATCCCTCTTATTGTCAACTTTGAAAAGCGTGTCATTGACTTTCTTTTTTTATTTTTTTTTTCCTTCACATTTTTTCATTTCCTCTGAGTGATTATTTGGTACATGTTTTGACAGCCTGACAAAAACTAGAGATTTCACTTTTCCCCCTGTCCTCTCTGCTCATGTGACGGCCCTAAACTCTTGTCAGTGAGGAGGCTGCCATTCATCAGATTGTTTTTGAGTGTCAAGTCTGTTACATGTGATTGGTTTCTCAACATAATATATGAGAAAGGCCATCAAAACTCACATTTGAGTAAACATTTGAATATTCGACGTTCACGATGCTTCCTGGTTCTGTCCTCTGACAACAGTAAGACATGGAAGGAGAGCAATATGGAAGAGAATATTAATATATGTTTTGCATACACATGGTGTACGTCCAGCCATCCTGTTTGGATGTTTTTTTGTTTTTTCAGTTGATCCATAGAGTAGGGCTTAGCATGGCTGCCTTAGATAGTTTATTATTATATTATAGTTCTATCTGCCTTAGGTAGATGTCATAAATAGACTCTTGCATTCGATCTATTGTTAACACAAGATTGTCCAATTATGGGATTAGTTAATCCAATAAAATTAGGCCAATTAAAGAAATTAGTATCCTCATGGTAAACCACTGGCTGACAATTCCTCTTTATTTGTATTGATAAGTTAAACCGTGGAGGCAGCCATGTTGCCAGACTGGTGTCATCATTTAGCTACTTCACGATCACAATGTGAAACAGTGCTTTTGAAACCTTACCATGCCCTAAAGAGTATACTTCTGTATAAAATGCATCACCATAATTAATAGCAGCACTTGTGGCATTAAGATACACAGGATTTTTTGCAAAATCCATAAACTTAAAATATAAACAGCATGGTCAAACATGCTTTTGTCAGAAAATATTATTTAAATATTTTATTTAGCAAACAAAATGTCTGGGAAAAAAAGCTTTGGGAATGCACTTTTCTAAAATGTACAAACCTTTATATTTTCAAACCATTAAGTGCAATAATTGGATATGTGAGGACAGAGGATTAAAACCATAATGTGACAGCCCCAAGAAGGAAGTCAAGGCCATCAGTCAACATGTCAAATGTTTCTCTTTCCTGTGCTTGTCAGACATTAGAACATAATAGGCATGGTTTTTATCCTTGGTAACTAAAAAAAAGGTGTCAGTTGACATTGGATTCTGAATGAACACCTTGATACTCACCAACAAACCGACATTTGCTTATTTAATGTTTTATGAAACTCACCTTTCTTGAACATGTTGTATTCTCTAAACATCATACCTTCATTCAACGGGAAGGCTTGTCAATTGTTGATCGCTGCGTTCAAGCCGAGAGGGGATGTAGTCGACTCATGCATCATGGATTACAGGGGTTGTCCATTAAAGCAGATTGGGGAGCAAGAAATTCAAATTGACAGGGTATTTGTTTGTTTTTTTGGGTTTTTTTTTTAGTGTTTTCTTATTGCTTAATTAACCATCTATAACATGTCTCTTAAAACATGTTATGGATGTTAAAGCCTGGGTGCTAAATTAGTCATTTTGTATGGCTTGCAGAATCTTATAAAGCATTTAAGAAAATCTGTTCAGCAGACCTTCTTCTTCTTGACTGAATGCAAACTTTTTCTTTATTACTCAGCAATAAACCATAGTTGAATGAATAATACTCAACTGCAGAAACATCTTTGATATGCTTTGGAGTTGTTTCTTTCATAAAATAATGCAGTTACACCTGGCCCCTCAGGAGGAACTGTTGTGGCCCCTGGTGGAAATGATTTGTTAATTCCTACATTAAAAGTGCTTAATACAGTATATATGAACTAAACACGATTGCAAATGTTTTTTTTTTTTTTATTTTGACATTAGTTAAAGAAACATTGCATCAGGCCAGTGGTGGCCTAGTAGTTGAAGAAACAGACTTGGGTCTGCAAGGTTCCCTAGTTCAAATCCCCCTACTGACAGCTGCCCCCTGCTATATACAATGCTGTACGCAGTGGCAACATTTCCTAAAAAACTTGGGATGAACAACGATATCCTTTATTGTCATTTATAGTTTTTATAAATTATATTCCTAATCGTATAAACTTTTTCTAGACGTAGTTTTCTAATCAATTGCTTCAAAAAGCATTTCTTTCCTCTGTTTTACCTTTAACTATGACTTCAGGTCACACTGGTGGGGAAAAAAAAAAAAAAACTAAACAAGAAATCCAAAAACAAACAAAAAACCCAAATTCTTTTTTGTTTTTATGTCCAAGGTAATTTAGCAGCGATTCTCGTTGTCAGCCGCAACGTGCATAGGCCTGATATATTCCATCTGCATAGAACACATTGTGATCCGTGAAGGTTATTGCCAACCTGGCTATGTTATGTTGTTGCTCTGAATGTGGTGGGTCTGTTTAGGTGACAGTGCTGATGTGTTTCTTTGAAATGGTTCCCAGTCCTCTCAATCAATATTTTTTCCCTCCTGTTTGTTTTCCCGGCTTAATTTTGTTCCTCTCTATTTGTTGCAGAGAGCACATCTGTTGGACAACACAGAGAAGCTGGAAAGGTCATCACGGAGACTGGAGGCCGGCTACCAGATAGCAGTGGAAACCGGTATGTGTTCAGGTTTTGGATTGGGTTTAGAAGGAGTTGGGTGGAGGTGCGCGGGGAGTGGGGTGAGATAGCGGTGAGGATGAGCGAAAGAAGGCAAATTGTCTTGCTCATATACCAGGTAGGTGAATGTGTGTGTTTATGTGTGTGTGTTGGGGGGGTTACGTGAAGGGTTGGGGGTAGGAAGGAGGAAAAAAAAAAAAGGAAACCTCTTTCCTTGACGCCTGATGACATTTCCGGGAGCACATCAAAGGCCAAGCATGGAGAGAGAGAGAATAGAGGTGTACGGGCGACAGATCAGGCCCCCGCTTCTACCTTGCTCTTCCTGCTAAGAAAATTCATGAATTGCCCTGGCTGTGTGTTGTATGTGCATGTTGTATAGGTGAGTTTTTATTATTTATTTATTTGTTTAATATAAACAGGGACTCCATGACAACAAATATCAGCATCTCCCTGAATTTCTTATTTTAGGGTACAAATGAAAGCAAAAGTGAAAAATAAATCATGTTACTTTCCAGGCAAAGTTCTTTTATTTGAAAAAGTCTATATTTGTTCATTAAAGGCAGATGATTTTTTTTTTAAATCTCAAAATAGGAATAAGCTCATTGGGACTTTAAATAGATAACCAGTTAGCACATTTCCCCCTCTCCCTGTCTTGCAGCCTGACAGTCGCCACATTATTGAGGCACAGTGTATTCCTCAGAGATGTATCAAAGCTGCTTCTTCAAGTCAACCTTCTTTATGTGGCGTCGTTGTAGTTCGGAAAAGTTTGTCAATTTACACTATAATCGCAGGGTGGCTGGCATATGCGACATCGACTGATTTAATAATTCAAGTCAAGGAAGGTTTCGCACGCGGACAACCGGCTTTTGATGTTCCCTGTAACTCGCTCAAATTCGTAAATACAATCAGCATTCCCTGTTTTTTAAAAACGTCGTTTCAAACGTCTCGGATGATTCCGGTTTTTCCAGGACTGCGTCACATTCAGCGACAGCCGACACATTTTTTAATTCTTTCACTTTCGGTGCCACGTTTTGATGTTTTGACACTCAGCACGCCTGATGTTTAAGAAATGGGCCGTGTGGAAAAGTGCTCACTACCTCCCAGGTCCCGGCACTTTCTCCTGCGGTAGTGGGCCACATGGCCCCTGACCCTGTGTCACTGTTGGCTGTCTCATCCGCAGCGTGTTCACTGAGTGGAGAACAATGCTCGTTTATCCTGCACCGGTCCCACACACTTGGCTCGGTCCACACCAGCTGTGGGGTGCATTTGTGGTTTGGTGGGGAAGCTTCGCCCCTGCCTCTTTAATCCATGACCCCTTCTTTTACTTTGCTGTCGATACCAACCCTTCGCTCAGCTGCACAACCTGAAACGACAGTGTCTTTGAGTTTAGGGCAGGGATACATCCGAACAAAGAAGACTGATACGCGGTGGACCACGCAAATTCACTTCTATTTCAATAAAATTCTAACACATCTATGTGTTCAGGGCATTGGACTATCATTTAAAAATGTTCCTGGGAATTAATAATCCATTATTGACCCATTATTGTTTTGGAAATTCGTTTTATTCTACCATTTTTGGATTAGCTATTTTATGCATCTTGCATCGCTGTGGTTTGCCACTTAATTTTTCAGGCATCCATTATATTTTCACTAATTACCTGTGTTGGTGTAAAAAAAAAATAGATGGTGATCTCTAATGTTATTATATCATTACACTCTTTTCAACATTGGCACATTAAAAGTTGGAGCACACTTTATACACAGACAATTAGCTGCAAGTTTCGAAGGCCGGGCCGCGCTCTCCATTGATGTTAAACAGTAGTCATAATGTTATTGCTATTCTCACCACAAACCTCAGACCTCAGACCTTCACTACGTCTTTTATGATTTTCGCTTTAGCATCATTATTTCTTTGCTTATTCAAATTCAAAGTTGCATTTTCAGTCTAAAAGCACTGAAAAATCCCTTCAAAAATGTAATTGATTGAAAGGAGAAGGAGAAGTAAAGCACATTTTAATTTCACAAAGAAAGACCCTGGAAATAAGAAGAGATAGTTTTGTCTTCTTTCATTTCACACAATATATCTCCTAATAACCAGGAACAGAAAAGCCAGGATGCTCCTAGGTCTCATTTGAAGAAAATCCAAGGGCACTCGTTTTCTAAGAAAAGTTGAATTTTTAAGTCAATACAGTTTCATTAAATTTGAATTACATTTTCCAGCATTCTCAATGGTTCAAGTGAATGTTCTTAAAAAAAAAAAACAAAGCTTGACAAAAGCCGTGTATGCCCCTGCGATGGTGATAG
>JAFBJS010002165.1:105966-139301 GCA_016785265.1 Paraplagusia blochii | reverse complement strand
ACTTGACATAAACATGATGTGATGATGGCTTGAAGCTCTTTTCGTGCCATTTTTTCTCGTCTCTGCTTAGTGCACGGCTTTTTTTTTTTTTTATTCTACTTCAACGAATCAATCCAGCTCTTCAGTGTCTGACGAGCCGGTCCATTGATCGTCCTTGTGCGTTTTTTGATGGCCGCAATCTGTGAGGGTTGAAGGAGAGTGGCCAGTCCCCACGGTTGAAGGCTGTCACTGCCTTTCTGGACGCCCGGAGGTTTGTCATGGACCTGCTGCAGGAGCCAGACGCTTTCCTTACACAGGGAGACGAAGCGTTCCAGCTGCGATGCGTTGACATTTTTGGCGACATTTAGCGATATTTCAAAAGGGTTCTGGATGTGCAGAGCCGAGGCTTCTGGTTTGTTCTGCTCTTTGCCCTGGAGAAAAAGAAGAGAAAATGTTGGCGGGCACAGTTAAGTGTTAGCTAGCGATACATCCAGTTGGTGAGAGTTTGCGTTCTCTGCTGCTGTAACTGGGACATTCTCGTGTCTCCTGTTGGCAGAGGAAGAGACGTGGCTCTGGAGGGAAGGCATTTCAGAGCAAAATAAATAAAATCAAAAAAACCGACCTATCACTGCTAAGAAAACAAAGCTTATCGTACAGAAAGAACAAATACGGTACATTTCTGGGGACCACGTAAGGGTCGGACAAGAGTCAAGAACCTTTCCTCCTACTTTGCATCGTCATGCTGTACCCTACTTCAAGTCTGACAGGTAATAGAGGAAAAGGGATGAGGCGATGGAGCGGAGGACGTCGGAAGAGACACAGGACGGCCACATAAAGGCATCATTCACTGATATGGCGAGGAGTGGAGAATTGTAGCGCCGTAAAACAGATTTACGGCCCTGGCTGTGCTAGGGACAGCCTACAGGCATTGGTCATGGCCACGGTCTACCTGTGGGCTGGTTCCGCTGTGTCAAACTTGATATTAGTTTCATATATTAGGCTGCGGGCTCTCGCTTTCTCAGCGGCATCAATTCATTAAATTGCCAGAACGAGCGATGCGCTCGCAACTCGTATACTGGACCCGCTGAGCACGAAAGCCTTCTTTATCATTGAAATTGCGCGAGCGGGGAAAACGCGGCGTATTGACAAGGTTGTTATTCATTCTTGGGGCCGGACGTTCAATGGTGGCAGCCTTCTGCTGCTCACGCTGTACGAGTGAATCGCAGCTCTGTACGAACGTACACAACAAGATAAAAATACACTGAGAAGGCAGTGGTGCTCAACCACTGGGCCGGGGACCAGTACCAGTCCGTGGGTGAATTGGTGCAGGGCCGCTTCCACTTGATCCATACCCATATCAACAAAAGAACTGACCAATAGAATGGCTAGGATTCCATCATCGGTCATTGATACAAGATTCTACCCTTCTTTACTGGTCTGGTAGGAGAAAATTATAGGCTGGGTGCACGGTTAATTTGGGTAGGAGGATTTTATAGGTAGGAAAATATTTCAGAACACTGGAAATGTACTTTTAATAAGGGGTATTTATCTGCCACAACTTAACGACCGGTCCGTGAAAATAGTACGAGACATTTAAGCGGTCCGTGGCGCAAAAGGGTTGAGGTCAAAGGTCGATACTGTACATAAACGTCTTACATACCTTCCTGATGTTTATGGACATGCTGCTGAAAGGAAACGTGGCGTAGAACTCAAAGAATTCAGCTAGCAGTGTATCTGAAAAAGGAAAAAGCCCATTGCATGATGAGGTAAGTTTGAAAGCGAAAGACATTTGGTCTTTCAGTTTCGCTCACCCATGGTTTCTGTGTTCTTCTTGAGCTGGATCTTGCTGGGGTTGCTGACGAAGGTGCAGTCGTTCCCTTCAATGTTACATTTGTCCTCGGGATCTAGAAGAACACAAGAGGAAGAACAAATGAAACAACTGTTTGTGAATAATCATGTTGTAAAAGAGATGCATCAATCCGTAAAGAGGGTAAAAAAAAATATATATATATATATATATATATATACATATATATATATATAAGCATTTCATTTCCTGAGCAGTACTAAATACACTGCTATATGGTACTATACATATATACACATATATATATATGCATATACAGACATACAGTATATGTATATATACTGTATGTGTATACATATATGTATGTATATATATATATATATATATATATACACATACATACACACACATATATACACATATATACATATACACATATATACACACACACACACATATATATACACATACACATACATATATACACACACACACACATATATACACATACACATACATATATACACACACACACATACTTATACATACACATGCATATATACATACACATACATATATACATATACATACATATACATATATACATATACATACATACATACATACATATATACATACATACATACATATATATATATATATATATATATACATACATATATGAAAATAGCAGGAAGTTTTACAATTTAAAAGCTCTTATTATATAAATATATATTTAATACACTAACATTTGTGAATAAGTGTTTGTGTATTTAATGGTTTTGAGGCTTTTCTGGCGCCACAAAGGATGACTTCTCAAGGCCACGGTAAATATTTTGTGTCAGGCCGTACCTGCTAGGTCTCTGAGCTGGTCCAGTGTGGGGATGATGGGTGGGCTCCTCTTCTGGAGGAAGAACAGCGCCATCACCGTGAGGGAGAAGTTGGTGATCCAGGCCCCCGGTATTTTGCTGGTGACGTTGTGCGTTCTGGCCCAGCAGCGCAAAGTGAACACAAGCTGGCGTACCCGTGGATCCAGCTCACTGTAGAGATGTAGCAACTCTGTGCTCTTTATCGCCACCCTGTGGAACAGAGCTGAAGTTACACAGGTTTTCAAACTATTGGAATCAAAGCAAAGTGGCTTACTGTGCTCCTGGACCCTGGTCTTCAGTTTTACTGAACTTAATCAATATTTTACGTTGAAAAAAAAAAAAAAGTTTTCATACTTTTACGACACTTACGATAATCACCAGCAGAGTGCGATCTTCAGCAACATGTGACTCACTCTCAACACAGCTGTCTTCCTTCCTCGCACAGAAACAGCCAAGTGCTGAGCTTGAATGATCTCAGACTCTCAAAGGGCGCCACCACCCGCAACCCCTCCGCCACACACAAACATCCACCCACAGCCATTTCCTCATGAAACTCTGGTGGTTTTCTGTACGTTAGCAGCTGCCTACACACTTGAGTAGCCAACCACAGAGTGTTTAAGGCTGGAATAAGGTGAAGCGAAACACCAACAAGCCCCCTCTGCTGTGTTTCTTTAGTACTACAGTGGGGGAGCACCTGTTTCAGCATATTAGTGTGGTTTCTGTCTGGGTGTTTTGCAATTTGCAACATCCTTAGTGGGGTAATACCTGCATTATGTCAATAAAAACAAAGTCAATGTTGCATTTTCACACTTTAAAGTATGAAGGGATTCAGTTCAACACCTGTTGTTGGCCGTGAGGTCACACTGAAGACCAGAGGGTTGGTGGTTGAAACGGACCAGTGGGCACCGAGCGTTGAGGATCTTCTGCACCCCTTCGCAGCCGGGTCCGAACTGAGTCAAGCACTCTCCAATCACAGACAAGATGTTCTGGGTGGCACGACGCTCGGTGTTTACCGTCTTCATCTGATACTCCAGGGAAAGTCCGGATTTGGGCTGTGGAAGAAAATGAAAAAAAAGTTCTGATTTCATAAAAAGCACCAGCACAACACAAGCGTCCGACCGGGGATCTCCTCTGCAGGAGATTACATTCTCCTCCTACAGACAATGATTACATCACGTTTTTAGGACTTTTATTTTGGGTCCGCAAGGGCCCCGGTTTGAATCCCACTACTGCAAGGTTACCGCTAAGGTGCCCTGAGTATGCTAATGTCCCCACACAACACTCCCCTGGCGCTCGCTTGCTTGCTGGCTAGCTAGTTAGCTAGCTAGCTAGCTGCCCCTGTTCACTACAGTGATGGGTTAGATGCAACATTTCTGGATTTAATTATTTTTTTCATTAATTCCAGAATTCGTTAAATGGGGAAAAAAAAAAAACACAGTGATAACAGATTATTTGCATTCATTCCCCTCAATTTGCTTAATATTTCCAATTTAACAGTTGATATGAACTGGTGAATTGGGGAAATGCATATTTTTAATGAAAACTATATATTTAATTATAATAAAACACTATTTTATGTTCAATTCCAAGCTCTCAATAATAACAAAAATAAAATCCATACAGTTGAAATGCATGTTTTCACAGCTATGACAAAGACATGAAGCGCAAATGAATTTGCAGTCACTATTTGTTCCTTTTCTCAGTAGTAAACAGTAAAGTAAGAGTAATAGTATTAGTAAAAGTACTACTCTTAAAGTAAAATAGTAAAGACACAAAAAGTACTCCTAAAATATGAAGATTACTGATATTTGTCTCCTACCTGGTAGCTCCATCTCTAGGATCATTCTTCTACCAATGTATCCACTGTCCCTCCTCTGAACATGTCCAAACCATCTCAATCTGTCTTCTCTAGTTTTTTTCTCCAGACCTTCCCGTCTGTGTTGTCCCTCTAATCACCTCATTCCTGATCCTGTCCATCCATGTCTCTCCTAAAGACAATTCTTACTACAGATCTGCAAACATTCATTGCGACCATAACTAAACCAACTCGTACCTGTTTCGCTCTTCTTCCACTGATACCATCCAGATCCAGAAACATGTCCAGGTCACAGCCCATCTTCCCAAACCCATTGACCGAGGAGCCAAAAGGCTTGATGGTGCATTCTGGGAAATAAGGTGCTGCAACGTCCTTAAGCAGAGAGCAGATGAGAAACCGTAGCCTGGTGTTTTCCTCCGTGAGCTGAAAGGATTCTGCCAGAGAGGTGATCTGTTGGTCAAGCTGAGAGGAAGAGAAGTAACAGACGATGGTTCACGTAATGTAATTACGATTCTTGTATAACCAAATCGTTAGCGTTAGGTCTTCATGCTCCTCTTACACCCGTCTCTCTGGACAGTCTCCGTATGAGCTCATTGGTGGCCACCAAGGCGTGTCGCTGAAGTTGTGTCCCCGACTGCTGGTTGGATATTTTGTCCAGATTTATCAGAGAAAGTAGTCTGGACTTAAAAGGCACCATTGAATCGTTGGAAACACTTGGGAAGGAGGAACTTTCCAGTATTGATGCAACACCTTCCTTGCTGGAAAACTCCACAACGGCATACGGGGCCTGGAAAATTGACATGGAATTGCATTTCTTACTGATAAAACTGAGGGTTTACCTTTTAAAATAGCAAAACACAAATTTTTACTCACATTGCTCTCATAAAAGAAGTGTGTCTTGATATCTCCGTATTGTAATACATACTTAAGAAATCTGTCTTTACTGACTCCAGTGGGACAACTGATGAGAACTGAGCTCTCTGCTTGCTGCTGTCTCTCCACCTGAACGTCATAGAATGACTTCCCTCCTACCTTTTCCTTCTCATCTGAGAAAAAAAAGAGTAACATTGTATTTACATTGTAATTGTATATGTTTACATGACCATATATATTCATGGACAATGTATATAAAGGTAATGATATACGTACTGAAAAGAAAACATGCTAAATTAAAATGAAAGGGTAAGTGACACGGGAATAATAATGCGAATATTATCTAATTATAAATATATCACACGCGTATAAGTTTAATTATTAATAATATCAATTATATCTAAAATAAACAGACCACTAAAATGTTGCGACAATATTCTGTAAAAGAAAAATAGCCAAAAACAAATCCAAATGGTATAGCAGCTACCGTAAAGTGGCGTGTTTCGGCGTTAGCACGTCGGCTAAGTTATCGCCCTTATCAGAAAAAGACAAATACTAACCATGTTTCACTTCATTGACCGTTTTCACCTGGGCCGCGGCATTCGCGCGTTGTGTTTTCACACCCCTACATAGCGACCTTTCAATTTTGTGACGTCTAATAAGCAGGCTCGTATGTAACCTGCATACCGTCATGGAGGACGCCATAGTTGTTTCGAGGGTGTCAGAATACGCATGCGCGGTGCTTGGTTTACGGCAAGCGAGAGGGCGAAGGCAAAATGCGCTACAAAAATAAATGAGACTCATCTTGGTGCATTATGGTTCACGTGAAAATAAATAAATATATTATATATACCAAAAATTATAAAAGATTTAGATTTGCCAAAATATTTCAGGGAGGGACTTTTAAGCCAGGGTATGCATCTACTGCAGTGGCGGACTTTCTGGGCAAGCTAAGTCTTCTCTGCTGGCATACACACACTCAGAAGAACACATGTATTTATAAATATATGTTAAAAAGTATTATTATTTATTTGTTATTGATATAAAAGAGTTTTTCCATTCAAAAAGTTGGATACAAACTTTTTATTCAATCATATTTCAGCTAGCTAGTGTTCTCAGGTTCACAGCCGATTTAGTTTACTGAGCACTCATATTAGCCTATACGGTGTGAATTCTCAGGTTCTGGTGTCACTGATGTTATTATGAGGCGTTTTCATTTGGTGTCACGAAACTGTATACGTGTTGGTTGAGTTTTTCATTTATTATGTACATATATATTATGTTCAATAAGCACAAAACTAACAGGAAGAATAGGAAATTAGAATATATTTGAAAACAAAATGTATCTCACAGCCATTACATTCTTTACAGCCGCCATGCCCCTAGGGGGCAGGCACTGAAGCGGAGAAGAAAAAACCTCTTACATCATACAGCCAGCAAGCTTCAAGCTGCACTGCAGAGCCAGGCATAGCCCCCTGAGGCCAGGCAGGCCTGCGTGTGACCTAGAAATTTTAGAATGAGCTTCTGGTTCTCCACATTTCCCTGTTCAATCACGCTTTCATAAGTTATCCCAGAATGCACAGTGCCGCGGGCATTTTTCTGTGTTATTTTTCTCAGAGCAAAAAGATATTCAAGCACATCACACAAAAATTGGCAGTGTAACAATAAAAAATGGTTTGATTGGACCAGGTGTGTCCATTAGGTAAGAAAATGACAGGGACATTGCAGACAGATTACCAGGTATTAAAATAATATAAATAATTTGTCATTCTGTTCAATCTAATGTTACACTCCTGTTGTTTATTTCAATTTTTCTTACATTTTAATTATCTTCACTTATACTCATATATGTCTTTATTACCCTCTATAACAGGCATGGACAAACCTTGTGGCTCGCGGGCCACGATTGGTCCTAAAGTTGGACACAGGGGCCAAGTCCAGAGCAGAAAGATGGGTTGTTTATTTTAAGATAAGATAAATAGCTTGTAAAGGTCATGTATAAAACGTAAAATCCTACATGTATGATAAAGTTTACAACATCATCCTCTGGGGAATTGCATTATTGCAGGGAAAAGGCAGAAAAAGATGATAATTTAAATAGATTATTTAATTTAGACAAGGTTGGCGGGCCGCATTAAAAAGCTCAGCGGGCTGCTTTTGGCCCCCGGACCTTAGTTTGCCCACGCCTAATTTACAATGTAGTCCATTGTTTTCCATGATTTTTTATGGGGTGAACAAATGAAAAGTGTAATAAGAAAAAAGACACTTCACCATTTTAAATCCGCTCTTGTATACTGTAATTAAATGGGACATATTGTTATGAAACTTATAGAAGTACTTTTTTGACCCCAGGCTGGGAAATTTCAGAAACTTAAAGGGGAAATAAGAAAAAGCACAGATAAACATCTATTTGTAACAACATTTCCTTAACTGTACAACATATAGAAGGCCATTAAAGATAAGAAGACGAAGGTGAATGATTGGAATTACAATAAACTTCCTGACTCCTATGTTTTTAGACCGAAAAAGAGTGGACACTTTCATTTAAACAAGTTTCCCTTTACACAACAACGTTCACGTTACGTAAAAATATTATTAAAATTATGACACATGTTTTTAATAGCAATTATGATTCCATATTGTTAAAAAAATCTATATTTCACTATAAAATAATGGATTGAATCCCGTACGATATGTTTGCTTGTAAATCCAGTGTATACATATGCATTTCAGCTAAAAAAAACTACACAAAGAAGATTACTTTCATATATTAGTCAGTTTAATATAGTTAAGATAGTATAAAGAGCTTCAATTCGAGTTTTATAACACAATGATCCTGTTTGTTGTTCTTTTGCGTCACTTTTGACGCCTACAAATCACACTCTTCTTTTGTCGAATTCTCTGCTCACGTGACGCACGGTTTCCAGTAAATCTGGGTCACGGCCTGCGCGATAACTCTGCCGGAAATGCTGAAGAACCGGACATTCGGCTCTTTTTTTTTTCTTCAGAAAACTCGAAGATTTTACAAACTCGACTGAGTCAGCGAATTCTCTCCACGCGTCGAAACGGAGCGCGATGAAGAAAACGAAAGCCAGACCGAGACGAGAAGAGATGTTGCGTCTTGACATTAACGGCTTCTCCTCTCTAGCCCTGCTCTGACTTACGTCACTTCCGGCGGTCACTTCCCACTAAATACATCCACTCCTCCGATAGTGCTGGATGATACGATGAAGATACAACACTGGCGCGAAACTGAGATTAACAGTAAGTGTTATAATTCTTTTTTTTTTTTAAATAACCATCACAGTAATCATAGAAAGTCGTGTGTTTTATTAGCGTCTCTGCTTAAATAGAAAAAAAATCAATAAATAAATTTAATTTTTTTACCCTACTCCTAACTTTATGACTGAAATAGTCGCGTTCATCTTATTTTGAAACTTTTTTCATTAAATTTAAAGCGAAATGTAATGTGTTGCATCGATGTGTTAAAAAAGTATTGGCATTCAGAACTACAAACATTGACTTTTAGTTAAAAATGTCCGATAATATCAGCCATTGATATTATCGTCCGATACTAGCATAATAGTCGCGTTCATCTTATTTTGAAACTTTTTCATTAAATATAAAGCGAAATGAATTGTGTTGCATCGATGTGTTAAAAAAGTAATGACATTCAAAACAACAAACATTGACTTTTAGTTAAAAATGCCCGATAATATCATCGTCCGATACTAGCATAATTACTTAATAACGGTAAATTGATTTTGGTTTTTCCTCCAATAATAAAAATCGGTAGCAAAATTTGGTGTAATTACACGTAACATTCTAGGATGTTTACCACAGTTTAGGGGGTAATTAAGTGTATTGGACCATATTGGCAAAATCCCTGGAAAATGTGCAATTCCATAATTTTTATTTTTATTTGTTATGTGTTTTTATGCCTATACCGAGCTGACGGCCATATCGGAATTTCCTAACCTTTTTTTCCCTACAAAGTATTCAAAAATGCGTTATCCAGCAGGATAAAATCACATAATTATTGTGAAATAATCCCATTTTTTTTTTGCAATGTCAAATCCTTTCCATTGTGGTCTGCTCCTAAAAATGCAGACTATGATGCAAAGTTGTTACAAAGTTGTATGAAATTAATAAGAAAAATTAATCTGCCCTTTGCAGTGACCTATTTTTGTTTTTTTTTTTATTGCTGTTATCAATTTTTAATTTATTTTTATACCCTGCTGCAACTGTGAAAGCCTTGTAGATACATTTATTGTTATTATTACTTATATAAGAGGTGAGATTTTTTGTTGACAAATGAGCATTTCGCAGAATTAGCTTCGTCCTTGTTCAAATAAAAGTCAAAAACAATGTAAAACAGACGGAAAACAATGGTGAAATTCTCTGAAGGGGCTTCCCGGTTTACTGTGAAACTCCCCTCTCTTCGAGGTAAACAGTTACCCAAGCCCCTCCCCTCTAGTTGTATTTCTGGTCTGTGGAAGAAAAGCTGCACATGTTTCAGTGTAGCGTCATTCTCTGCTGCGTGACCTGCTGTTCCGGTTGAGATGAACTGACTTAACATGCGTCCCTTTTTTTTGTCCTTGTAGGTCTTTGTCCGCTGTCGTAGCAATGCCAGCGCGCGGAGTGTTTAAGACTTAGAGGAGAAGCCATACGTCGAGATGGATTACAAATATAAAGATGGAATAGAACTCCTTCTGGCTCACATGAACATAGAGGACATAATCACAGCTGCGGAGACACTGTATCAGCTCGAGGAGGAAGAGGAGGCAGAAGAAGTGGGCTTGTCCATGGAGGAGGAAGGACTTTCCCAAGACGAGAGGGATGAGATTCCGGAGGCTGAGGGCACCAGCTGTGAGCTGAAGGATTTTTCCGATGGCACGGGTTGTGTCCAGTATGGAACAGTCAAAGACCTCTTGTCTTTTATCAACCTGTTGTCCAACATGCAGGGGGCGACCCTGCAGCACCTGCCCAGAGAGATGGGAGTTCTGCTGAACAAGGTGAGGCTGTTTTGCAAAACCCAAGAATGCAGTACAGTGCAGTACAGTACAGTACATGTGTTTTTACTTACTACGCCGTCTTACATTGGTTCTATTCCCACGACAGAAGGACATGTCCGTGAAAATGGGCCGTTACCAGGTCAATATGGATGTTGTGCTGTTCCCCTGGAAGCTGACCTACAAAGCCCCTGGTTCTGGCCTGGTGCCCAAAGGATCATTCGGGAAAGTCCACTTGGCCCAGGACACTACTACCAGGAAGAGAATGGCTTGCAAGCTGGTGAGTGCTGCTGAGCAATGCCTGGAATCTATCGCAAAGCCCTGGTGCCAAATAACTTCCTTGCCAAGAACTGTTTGTTCACGAAAGTAGCCGTTTGTGTCTCTGCCGCTCACTGACTCCTGATGTCAATGTGACATTTTGTTGTCTGTACGGCGCCACCAAAAGGGGAAGAATGTTCTCAAAAGCAGAAGCGCCTTAAAAAGTAGCCGAACGAGGCAAGAATGGAAATTTAACCTTAACTTTGAGACCTTTTCTTCAAATCGGAAATTAGTTCAACTAAAATTGCGGGCGTTTAGGCTTTTCTCCCGCATGGAAGACATTGGTACACGGTGTGGACGTGTGGACGTCAGAGCACTGTGTCAACACTGTGTCAACACTGTGTACTGTACACAGTAAGAACAGATAGGAAAACAAAACACCCAGAGGCAAAGAGCATATAAGGAAGTCGCATATACCATCAGGATTACCAAAATAGAAGATTATTTAAAAAGAAAAATACGTAAAAATCTAAAAATATGCTAATTTCTGATATGAGATGAGAATTGGAGCATAGGAACTGGAAAAGTACCTGGAATTTGATATGAGTCATGGACAGTAAAGTCTGGAGTGCCCCCTATAGAATCAACATTGCATGTTTATTTTATGAGTAACTCCATATTTAACCAAAGCAGTAATTTGCATGCATTTGTCCACGTAGCCCATTATGTATACCAACCATGTTCCACAGGTCTTTTGAAAAAAAAAAGAAAAAAAAACAACTAGCTTTATATCTTGGTGGCCCCCTAGTGGCAGCTCGTACACTTTTTCGGAATCCCTGAACCGAAAAATGTTGAGGAAATGGGTAGATGTTTAACCTGCACTGATACATCCAAGACAAATTCTCAGTCGAGGTCAATTTTTAAAAAAAATGTGTTACGCAACATGACAAAAGAACTTGTTTCCAGGTTCCGGTGGAGAACTTCAGAGCTGCCGACGTGGAGTTCCAGGCCCGGTTCCGACACGAGAACATCGCTGAGCTTTACGGCGTTTTGCTCTGGGAACAGAACGTCCACCTGTTCATGGAGGCTGGAGAAGGTGGCTCCGTCCTGGAGAAGCTGGACAGCTGCGGGCCAATGAGGGAGTTTGAAATCATTTGGGTGACCAAGCAAATACTGCGTGGCCTGCGGTACCTGCATTCTCACAACATCATCCACCACGACATCAAACGTAAGTCGCAAAGACCAAACTGGGAAGAAAAAAAAAAACCACAAACACGTACATGATCAGCTGACGATAAAACTCGAAAGAAAAACCACATCCATGTAGAGACGACCGTAGCTAATACTTTCCTACGCTCAGAGATCTTGACTAATGGTTTTGGGAGGAAAAAAAATCTTCAAACGTAGAAGCCCAGCACTGTCAAACAACTGAGGAAAATGATGACTAATTTTAGAAGAAGACACCAGGGATGATGACAGGAGGGGGTTGGGTTCAAACTAGGGCTTCAAATAAAAGAGCAGGACCGAGCGGTTGACGCGAGGTTCAAAGCATTCTTCCTGTTTGTCTGTGAGCCACATTTACTTCAGGCTGTTTGCATGTGGAAATTCCTGTCCGCTCTTCAAGCTAGCACAGGGTTGAAAATGCCGGGTTCCAGATCAGCAAGTGACTCGTGGACGGCGGTTAGACGTAGGCCTTCTCACGTGGTTGTTACGGTTTCCAGTCCGCGATCATTACGTGTAATTAAGCTTGAGCCAAGGTTCCTATATCTCACGGCCGAGCAGGAGAACGCCATCGAATCACGCAGGGGGAGGGAAAGAGTTTGATCCCCAAAATTCGATCACTCGGTTAGCGAACTGGAAAATGGATCTATGAATCTATTACCACAACGAGTCCAAGTCCAACACCCCGTGATTGACGCAAAATTCTCTGGTAAAACAACATGACTCATCAGTTCTTGGGAGACCTGCAGGGTTTTTCCAAGTGTTTTGTTTTTGCACCCGTTTGCTTAATGACAAAGCAGTATAAACAAATACATGTAAATGTCAGTTTCATGCATACTGGTTTATACTTGTTTACTAGAACCAGTGTTTTATTTATTTATTTTTTTTATTTCATTCCAGCTAGTAACATTGTCCTGATGTCCAACAAGGCAGTGCTGGTGGACTTTGGACTGGCCGTGCAAATGACAGAGGATATTTACATTCCCAGAGACCTGAGAGGAACAGAGGTGAGACAGTGTGTTCTAAGCATTTTTTTTGGACAAATGTCAAGAAAAAGACAACTATAGATCAGACGGGTGCGATTGCAGATCTGATTTCCAGAAATTTCCCTTTTTTTTTTGGGATCGGAACCAAAATCACTTGCATTTTACATCAAAACCGATGACATTCTAGTGCTAAAAAGACATTGAAGCAAGAAATTGAAGAAAATGTGTATGTGTCTACACCAGAGGGAGCAGCATTTAGGCGCTGCTGACCCAGGAAATGACTTCCCCCCGACTTTAAATATATTTATCTATATCTTGTCAGCACTTGTCTCCAACGCTCACTCTCGCTATCCATCTATATCTCTCCGGTTTCATTTTTTCCCCTGCAACGCACATGGATTTTTAGTAAATTAATCAGCGCAGTCAGTAAAGCTGGTTACAACAAGGTACGGCACATGTTAATGTAAAAAAAAAATCCATTAGATTATATTCCAGTTTGTTACTTCTGTCCATACATCATGATCTCAAACTGCCTGAGTGTTGGAAATTCCCAGCTGTGCAGGCAGAGTTAGTACAACATGGGAAAGCAGGCTGGAGTTTCCCACAAAGAGAAAAAAAAAGGGTTCTGATAATGTAGTGTTTACTCGTCCAATGTTAAAGTACTGACCTCGCTCTGACAGATATTTGTTGACGGGGTTTTATTTTTGTCGTGCATTTCTTTCAACGCCGTCATTCTTTGTCGTAGATGTACATGAGTCCAGAAGTGGTTCTGTGTCGAGGACATAACACCAAGACGGACATATACGCCATGGGTACCACCATCATCCACATGCAGACTGGCAGCCCCCCCTGGGTCCGCAGATACCCGCGCACCGCCTACCCGTCCTACCTATACATTGTAAGTACTGATTATTAGCATAATTACGCAATATCGGAAAGTTCGGAATCGTTTTTCCCTCCGATAATGATGTTGCCTGGGTTTTGCCAACTTTTATGGAATCTCAAATTTACTAGGGATGTGCGATATTAGCCACGTACTTATATCCGATTTTGTCGGTATTGTCGGTATTGTTTTTAACTCGTAATTTGTTGAAATGAACCAGAGGCTAGTTGTGTATTAGTAAAAGTTAAGAATGTCCGATAATATCGGTCAACCATTATTAGCATCATTACGCAATATCTCCGAGATTAAGATAGTATATCCTCCGATAATGAAAATCCGATAACATGATGCCTGCGTTTTGGCAAATTTAACGGAATTGCAAATATTTGTCCATATTATCCAAACACTTGCATAGTTTTTTATTTTTGGTGATGGTTTGGTGAGGTTTTTTACTTGATCGCAATTATCCAAATGAACCAAAGGGTAATTGTGTATTAGGAATGTCCGATAATATCGGTCAGCAGATATTAGCATAATTACGCAATATCCGTAAGATCTAGATTGTTTTTTCCTGGGATAATGACAATCTGATAATTCAATGCCTGGTTTGGCAAAGTTGATGTAATCAGACATTTACTAGGGATGTCCACTATTCACTTTTACCGATACCGATTTTGCCAATATTGTCAGAAACCTAACTTTCCGATACCACTATCGACTGTTATTGATTTTTGTCACCGTTCGCCTAAAAACAAAGGTAAACATCCCTATGTGTGATACCATCAAATTTGACAAAATCCAGACAATGTGTTATCGGATTTTCTTTATTATGTAAATGTGCTAATATCGGGCTGATGATATCGGCCAATCAATATTATCGGACATCACAGGATTCTCAAGATTCCGACATTTTGCATTTTGCGCCTTCGGATGCAGCTGGGTAGCACAATCCCACCGGTTCTGAACAGGAAATAGGCTGAAAAGAAGACAAAGAGTTTATTTTTACCTTTATTATTATAGTAAAAATATACATTGCAATATATTTTTTGCTCAAAAAAATTAAGAATTATTGTCAAGTAAAAAAAAAAGAAAGAAACGGTTGAGTTCCCCCAGCCAGAAGTTAATGAAATCAAAAATTTTCGTTAAACTTAGAAAGTAAAAATGAAATAAGTGTGTGAGTATTGATCAGTTCTGTCTGATCGAAACCTTTTTGTTTCCACAGTTGGTTTCCGTTACACAGAGAACTTTGCTTTCGAGATGTTCCGTTTGTTAGATATTGTGTCAAACTGTCCTCACTTCCTCTTGACACTGTCGTCACAGCTGTGTCACATGGTATACTTGCGTACACAGCTTGTCCAGCAGTGTTCCGTGGCTTTTTTTCTTTCTACCCACAGTCTCTGTTTGGATTTAATATGTATATATGTCTCCCAACAGATCCACAAACAGGCGCCACCTATGGAGGATGTGGCTGAGGACTGCAGCCTGGCCATGCGTTCCTTCCTGGAACGAGCCATGGACAGGAACCCGGCTCTGCGGAGCACGGCGTCCGAGCTGCTGAAGGATCAGGCCATCAACCCCCCCAGGGAGGATCAGCCGCGCTGCTGGAGCCTGGACTCGGCACTGGAAGAGGCCAACCAGGCCCTTCTACGACAACAGAGTCAGCAGCAAGACACCACGGAAGGTAGGGACTAGTTATCGGAGCACAGGAACCGACTTGTATTATATTGATTCATTGTAAAATAACACACTTTTTTTGAATTTTTTGTATCTTTTCCTCAGAATTATCTCTGTACTCCGAGGACTCGGGCTACATGCGGAGAAAGGGTTCTTTGTACATTGACCTGGGAGCCTTGTCAGGCTACACGAAACTAGTGGCAGGACCTCCCACTGCAGAATATGGCTAAATATGTCACTGCAATTCT
Organism: Paraplagusia blochii; assembly: GCA_016785265.1. Classification (NCBI taxonomy): domain Eukaryota; kingdom Metazoa; phylum Chordata; class Actinopteri; order Pleuronectiformes; family Cynoglossidae; genus Paraplagusia; species Paraplagusia blochii. The sequence goes on along the minus strand of JAFBJS010002165.1, from coordinate 123,675 downwards.
TTGAGTATTTATATGTAAAATGTCCCCGGGGCCAAGTTACTGTTGTCTTTTTGTCTTGTTTTCCTGCCACTGCGGGACAGTGGTAAAATCTAGGGATTTCCGGTAATGTTTTTCCTGAAAATCCGATAACACGATGTCTTTGTTTTGCCAAATTTACTGGAATCACACATAGGGTTGTGGGAAGTCCACTCGGTTTTATCGGCAAACGTCCGTCTGTAACTGTACTAGTTGATGTCCCCATCGGGAAATAAAAGTTTTGACAATATCGGACGTCCTTTGTAAAATTAAATCCTTTGGTGATTTAGGGGGAAAAAAACATCGAGGTTGTTCTGTTTTTGCTTTTATAAAGTTTGCTTATTTACACTGTCGTTGTTAAAATGTACGCTGGGTTCTGACGGTCAAGACGATCGGGAAGAGTGCGTTGTCTGTTAGCAGAATGTAGCCGTTGTGGTTCTACTCGGACTTCACCTTGTTTATTCCTGTGGAATATCATCAATCATCATATTGCTATGCAACCGCTTGAGTTTGAAAATGTGTCGGCAATAAAAAGTTTCGGTGAACGTTGTTTCTGAGGTGGATTTTCTTTGTAGTTTCCTTTGAGCTTGTCCCTTTTTTAAGGGGTTGCCTCCAAGTATCATCCCGTTTTCCCATCCCCCTTCTTCCAACTACCTCCATGTCCTCCCTCACTACTCAATCTTCTCTTTGTCTTCTACCGCAGATCATTCTTCTACCAATGTGTCCACCTCTGGGCTGGTTTCCTTTGCTGTTTCTCCAAACCTCCCTGTCTGTGTTGTCCCTCTAATCACCTCATTCCTGATCCTGTCCATCCCTGTCTCTCCTAAAGGGAATCTCAGCATCTTCAACTCCTCCACCTCCAGCTCTGCCTCCTGTCTCCTATCTATTAGTTGTCTGTAAACCATTCTCTCTCTTGTCCAAACCTCCACCTCTCTAGGTTCTCTTCTAGCTGTTGACTGCTCTCACTCTCTCACCACAACATCGCCGTCGTTGTAGACTCCTGTCTGTCTTCATCTGTCAATCTGTCCATCACTAAAACAAACCGGAAGGGGCTCAGGGCTAATCCTTGATGAAGTCCCACCTCCAAGTCTTCTGTCCTTCCAACAGCACACCTCACCACTGTTGTACTGTCCTCATACATATCCTGCACCAATCGAACATACTTCTCTGCCACTCCTGACTTCCTCATACAAAACCACAGTTGTCTCCCTGTCATAGGTCTTTTCTTAAATCTACAAAAACACAATGAAGCTCCTTCTGACCTTCACCATCATTGTCTGACTCACCAGTTTTGCACCAATCTAACTAGTAGTATAAAATAAACCGTTTGGTTCGAAGAACCTTTACGCAACCAAAGTTCAGGCCCACGCTTCCTCTTTTTTAATGCCACACATGCAAACGGGGGAGTTTCTCGGACATCACACTTGCTGACATTCAACACGTCCCTTCGCTAAATATTTTGCCGCCTATACTGCCATCTGCTGGTGGGACTATCCAACTCCAACTTCTTGGTGTTCTACAGAATATTATCCACCAAATTCTGAATTTGTCGTGTCAAACAGATGTCCGGGTGATTGTTTAATCATCATGCATTGGTTTTAAAACCAGCAAACAATTGTGACAACAATAAACTGATGTGTTTTCTTGAAACAGTTTCAAAGTTTATGGGTTCTATAAAGTTTTATATACATTTTATGAGATGTTGGGTTTTTGCAAAATATTTACTATCTGCGATGGCCGGGAATCGAACCCGGGTCAACTGCTTGGAAGGCAGCTATGCTCACCACTATACCACCATCGCTGTGTAACTCCTACTGCGTAAAAAGGTTTTTTACAAGGAAAAAAGAGGGCGGAGTCAGAGGGGACAGCATCAAAATATAAAATTAATATTTCAGTTTATATTAAGTCCCTGTTTGATAGCATTAAACTTTTTAACTGAGGGAACATGAAAAAAAAATCTTGAAGTAATTTATTAAATTGACCAAGAGAGAACCATAACACATCACCATTCCCCTGCAGTTCCGTTTTCAGTCAATAGGAGCGCAGTGTGAACCATTTTCAAGGAACGCCACGTCGAGCTCTGTGGACGTACACGTAGACACGGTGACCAAAATACGTGGCCGCCATCTTGGTCCGGGCAAAGATGCCTTAGCGGTCCCATAAAGATGATGTAATGATATCTAATATAATAATAAACATGTTATTATTATCTATTGGTACCTACCACTACTTAAAATAATGAATATTTATACATATATGTAAATGCTAAATTTGATTATGTATATCTATCGTACCTATATCAAGTATATTATTACTACGTACAGTATATTGAGAATAATATAACAAGAATACAAGGATTGTGGACTGATATTATGAGTCATGTGTTACTTTCCTTTCGCTGTCCTGTCCAATAAGAATGGAAATACATACCTCATCAAAAGTATAAAATTTTTCTTGTGGCGTCACTGAAAACTGGAGAAGTTCTCAGAGAGATAAGGGGCAAAAAGACATTTCACTGCAATGACCAGGTCAATTGAAGGCAGCTCTACTCACCACTAGAGCACCATTGCAATAGAATGACAATGTTCAATTTTAATTTACACACAAATAAAATGTTATAGTGAGATAAATTAGGTATCGCAGAGATCAGAGGTGGAAAATTAGGTAAAAGTGTCGTCCACTGCGATGGCCGGGAATCGAACCCGGGTCAACTGCTTGGAAGGCAGCTATGCTCACCACTATACCACCATCGCCATGCAAAACTTTCCTGGAAACAGGATCCTACAGGATGAATTTCCAGCAAGTAGGAGGAGGAGGAGGGAGGGGTAAGAGGAGACACCAGGCAGAGAAAAAGGAGGAAAATACTGAGTGAGTAGAATGTTAGAGCAACAGTAACAATACTTGTGTAGAAAGTTCATATTCTTCTGAAGCTGGTTTCTGGGTCTATGTCTCGAAATCATCAGTACAGAGATTTGGTTGAAAAAGACAGTAGTGGTCAGGAATCAAACCTAGGGTCAACTGCTTGTAAGGCAGCCATGAGCACCACTAAACCACCATCAGGGGTCAAGTTACACAAGATAAAATGTAAGTAAACGTACAGAATTGATGCCAGTAGTGAAATTTAGTTAAAGATCAATGGCCGGGAATCGAACACAGGTCAACTACTTGGAAGGCCGCTATGCTCACCACTATACCACCATCCCTGTGGAAGAATGTTTAGGTTCAGGGTTTGCCCTAATAAAATTATAGAGGTAGATAAAACTATATTTATACGTTTTTCAGGTGAGATTTAGTTAAAATATGTGCTCTGCGATGGCCGGGAATCGAACCCGGGTCAACTGCTTGGAAGGCAGCTATGCTCACCACTATACCACCATCGCACTGTGCAGGGTGGGAGTTCTCTGAAAAGTGGAGCCTACAGAAAGAATTTCCAACAAGCAGGAGGAGGAAGAGGAGGAGGAGGAGGAGACAGCAGGCAGTGAAAAAGAAAACTGAATGGCGCCATCTATAGGGATTACAGAGGCATTGCAGAGCATTGTTGCAGAGCTGCATTTGTTAAAGGACATGATTAGTATTTATTGTGATGCAATGTTGCAATTTGTTGACTGCAATGACCCCAAACTTTTTTTGCGCCACGGACCGGTCAAATGTCTCGTTTTGTTTTAACGGATCGGTCGTTGTGCTGTGCCAGACAAATAATGCTCAATAAAATTACATTTCTGGTGCTCTGAAATATTTTCCTACCTATAAAATCTTCCTACCTGAATTAACTGTGCTTGGTCACAACAAAGAGAGTTCCACTCTCTGTCAGTGTCTGTGAACTATGAAATTATGACTATGGTTATCACCTCCACGCATCCCTTATCTATGTAAACCAGCCAATCACTGTTAATCACCTTTCTTTAATACATTTTTGTTATCACACCCAGAGTTCGCCAGACACCAGAGACGACGGACGGATCCACTGCTGAAGGTACTAACACGTTAATATACATATAATATGATATAATCCAAAATATATGGAGAATTCAACTGCAGCTAAGGGGTTATTTAGTTTTTATAATTGTGAAACAGCTTTGTTTTTTTACTTGAATTTGGGAATCTTCTGAATATTGATTATTATTGATTGGTTTTTCCTATTGGAATATATAAAAAAATATATATATATTTTTGGCTAAAATGCTAACATATTATATTTTTCAGGTTACTCCTAGGATCAAATATGGTTGAAGAATATACCAATCAACACATAGGCGACTACATACATTATGCACCCAACGTTAATAGTAAGTTAGCCTACAATGGATCTGTGTTTGCATATGTGTTTTCTATTGTATATATGTATTGTGTATGTGTATTGTGTGCTTCTTGCCTTTTTTAGCCTGGGGACTAGGTGAAAACTAGCTTTTGGCTAATTCTTTCTTATTTAACCATGTGTAGTGTAGTTGAAAGCGGAGTAGCAAATTTATCTTTGATCGAAACTGAACCCAATCGGATCGAACTGGATCGATTGTTTGATATTTTTGTGTGAATCGTTCCTGAATCGGATCGTAGCCTGTGAATCGAGATTTGAATCGGATCGTTATGTGAGTGAAAGATTCACACCCATACTAGTGATGGAATCCTGTGCAGTAACAGGGGATGTACCTTGATGGCCGTCTGTCTGATATGATAGCATTTTCGCTGAGGCCTTGTTCTTTGGTGTGTTTCAGTCAATCAAAGAGACACGGAGAAAGACAACAACAGCAAGATGGAAACATTCCTTCACTGTCTGAAGGCAGCTCTGTGCTGTTTTATAATCTGTTGTGACCCTTGTGAATAATGTAAAACCACCTGATCCTTGCACTGATGCCGAATCAGAAAAATAAAACAACCTGTTGACATGTGACCTTCTCTCCAATCATTTGTCCTGTAATAACCATCTACTAAGCACACATACATATTGCTTCAATCGAAAACTGGACAGATCTCAGATACTGCGATGACCGGGAATCGAACATGGGTCAACTTCTTGGAAGGCAGATATGCCCACCACTATACCAGATACAGAGCAAAGAGGGAAAAGTTTTCGCTGACAATAGAACTACTGCGGTGGCTTGGAATCAACATCTCCACATTCTCCTCCTTATCTCCTGACGGTGAATCCCAGTTATACAATCCTTTCCAGTAACAGGTCATCAAACCTAGATAGCCCTCAATCTGGTATCGCTATTTTCAATCGTGTGATGATTGTAAATTAATAACACAGAGACAAGTCACTTAGTCGTGGTAATGTTTGAGTATCGTATCCCCAGTATAGCATAGTATCCCCATAAATTACCAAGGTTCCACGGTACCAAGATTACCAAAGTACCAAAATTACTAGGGGGCAGTTGGTGGTCGAGTGGTTAAGTAAGCGGACTTAGGTTGACAAGGCCCACGGCTCAAATCCCACTATCACCAAGTTACTGCTAAGTAGCCCTGGTGAGTTGGCGATGGACTTGAAATCCATTGGGGTCTCCCTGCGTAGGTTCGAATCCTGCTGACAACGTCATATTTTCCAAAATTCCCCGAAGGATACTCCTGAGGGATTAATAATGTTCTATCTATCTGAGGAAAGGAAAGGGCCCAAGGAGCAGTGAGTGGGGATGGTACCATGCTCAGTGCACCTCAGCGATAACTTGGCGTATTCGAACCGGCTCCCTTGCGGACCCGAGTCTCCACACCACACTGCCCCCAGCATGGTGTTGCCTGACTCGATGCTGTACTTCTTTGCAATAAGCAGATTAGTGGCAACGCCTAAACCACCATCGTTGTGAAGATCAATATTTATGTTCAAGTTACACCAAATAAAATTTAAGGGAGGGCTTTGGATAAAAAGTGGTTTGACTGCGATGGCCGGGAATCGAACCCGGGTCAACTGCTTGGAAGGCAGCTATGCTCACCACTATACCACCATCGCTGTGTGGAAATGTAGGGGAATTTTTGTAGAGAAACGCCCACAGCAGGAATTTACACCAAGCAGGAGGAGGGAGGAGTAGGAGGAGACACCAGGCAGGGAAAAAGAAGTACAAAGAAGTACAAAGTTTTGTCAGTGAAGACAACAATGATAAACTCAAAATGACTCAGAGTCATCGATACAAGATTCTAACCTTGTATACCGGCACTTGAGAAATCCTTGTTGTGCCCATGCACAGTTAATTTGGGTAGGAAGATTTTATGGGTAGGAAAATATTTCAGAACACCGGAAATTTAATTTTATTAAGGGGTATTTATCCACAACTTAATGATCGTTCCGTGAAAATTGTACGAGACATTTAAGCGGTCTGTGGCGTAAATAATATTGGGCAACGCTGGTATAATAGTAGAGGTTAGCGGGCTACATTAAGAAGCTCAACAGTGGAGAGATTCGGTTAAAAACAACTGCACTGTGGTGGAAAATCGAACGTGGGTCAGTTGCTCGGAAGGCAGCTACGCTCACCACTAACCCTAACCCTAACCGCACCAAAGCACGGACTTCTCATCAAAGCTCAGTATGAAGGATTTCCACCAAGGAGAAGAAGGAAAAGTACTCAGGCAGTAGAACTACCAACTACCTCCATGTCCTCCCTCACTGCATCCATCACTCTTTGTCTCCTACCTGGTAGCTCCATCTCTAGGACCCTTCTTACACTAATGTATCCACTGTCCCTCCACTGAACATGTCCCAACCATCTCAATCAGGCTTCCTGTAAACATGTGATCACGGGGTACTGTACTTTTGACTTCTGTCTTCACTGCAAAAATACTAGTCATTACTATGGCTTTTTTGATCAACCTGCAAAATCTTATCTACTGATGATAAATACCAGTTTTACAATCCTTTCCAGTAACAGGTGACAAACTTTGATAACCCTCAATCTGATATCTTTAATAATATAATACGTCTCGTAACAATGGCAATCTGATCAACGATCTGATCAACGAACAACATTGCCATGGTAACAGTAAACATCCATCATCCTAATAGGAAAACAAAAGACGAGGACTTATATTGTGAGTAACTTCCTTTAAATTAGAGCAATTTCCCTTCTCTTACATGTCCTCGTCCTGTCCAGTAAGGATGCAGAGAGTTCTCAGGACCTTTTGAGAACGTTGGTAAAAAGGTATTTATTGTTCAAGTTACGTCCCAATGAAATGTAATACTGACGAGTACAGGCAGAAGAACAGGTAAATGTACGTTTCTTTTTTTTAACTCACTCTGTTTTGACTGGGAATTGAAGCAAAGTCCATCAGCTGGGACATGATGGTTCGTAAACGTCGTAAACATCAGGTATTTACACCACTGAGATAAGGCTAAGAATTTTGACCACCATCGATGTGCAAGAACAGGGACTTCCCGAAAACTAAAGGAATTTAAGGAAGATTATTTTTTTTGTTTTTAATCAGAGATGAAGCTGTTAATTTCTCTAAAATAAAAAACAAAAAGTCAGAGTCAGCTGTCTCCACCATTCATTCATAGGTGGCGCCACCCGAATCACATTGCACCATACTGTGAGCCCACTGGAGGTTATGTGAGTCGGGACGAGCAGAACTTTGTTAAAGTCTTTTGAGTGCGACGACCAGGAATCGAACACGGGACAAATGTTTGTAAGGCACCTACGTTCACCACTACACTACAGAACCAACCGTCCAGTCCAATTTACTCAAACATGATAATAATACTGGCGTATCTCACATTAGAGACATTTAGCTAAAAGGCACTTCTGCAATAAAGAATAATGAATTCTGTTAGTGGTTCCATCCACCCATCTTATCAGGTCACATGACAGCATTCTCCATGACCTCCACCCAAATCACACCACACCACTGACTCACAGTTTCCTGGCATGTCTTATCTACGCAAACCAGCCAATCACTGTGATCGTCCACTCACCTTAAGTACCTTGCGGACACTGCTCCCAGATAGGACAGACGGCTCCTCTGTTGGAGGTAGGTGAGGACACATGCTTAGTTAATTGCAAAACAGCTTTTTTTATTTGAATGTGTGTGTGTGTGTGTGTGTGTGTGTGTGTCTTGGACGGATCGTCTGCATATTGATTGGTTTTTCCTTGGTTTTTCCTTTCCTGTCTTCTCTAGCTTTTTCTCCAAACCTTCCTGTCTGTGTTGTCCCTCTAATCACCTCATTCCTGATCCGTTCCATCCTTGTCTTGTCTGTCTTCTGCGTTTTCCTAGTGTCTCTAATCCATCCATCATGGCTGGTATGACCACTGTCCTTTAACCCCCTTGCTCACTGCATCCATCAATCTCCTCTTTGTCTCCTACCTGGTAGCTCCATCTCTAGGATCATTCTTCTACCAATGTATCCACTGTCCCTCATCTGAACATGTCCAAACCATCTCAGTGTGTCTTCTCTAGCTTTTTCTCCAAACCTTCCTGTCTATGTTGTCCCTCTAATCACCTCATTCCTGAATCTGTCCATCTTTGTCTCTCCTAAAGACAATCTCAACATCTTTAACTCCTCCACCTTCAGCTCTGTCTCTTGTCTTCTACCTATTCCTAGTGTTTCTAGTACATCCATCATGGCTTGTCCCACAACTGTCCTGTAAACCTTTCCCTCCACCCTAGCTGATTCTCTTCTATCTCACATCACTCCTGACTCCCTTCTCCACCTGTTCCATCCTGACTCCACTCTATTCTCCGCCTCTCGTCCACAGTCTCCACTGCTGGGTACAGTTGATCCTAAACTCCTCCAGCTTCTCCTCCTTTGCTCCTTTTAACCCCACCATCCCACCGTTGTCCCTTTCATTTCCACGCATGGACTCCGTCCTGCTACGACTGACCTCCTTCCCTCTTCTCCCTAGTCCAAACCTCCACCTCTCTGTGCGATAAATTGTAAACAAGTCATGTACTTCTTTTGACTTGTACTTTTCAGGGTTTCTCCTGCGACCAAAGATGGCTAATCCACCTGTTCATCAACACATTGGAGACCATATTCATTATGCACCGCAGTGGACACAACCACCACCATATCTACCACAACATCTACCACAATATCCACCACCTCAACAACCACCTATCAGTAAGTCAGCCTTATTTGCCTGGAATGGATAAAACTCCTCCATAACATATTGTCGATTAATATTCTGAGGGTTTTGATGATTTTTTTGAGCTTTCTTATCTACTGAGCTTTCTTATCTACTGAGGGTAAATCCTGGTTATACAATCCCTTCCAGTAATAGGTCATCAAACCTTGATATCATCGCCTCTTTGATAACAATAGTTCTCTCGTAATGTCACGATAACTTTTTACTCATATTTCACGCCGTTCTGCTGACGTTTCGCCCCGTTCTTTGTTGTGTTGCAGTCATCCATACGGAGACAGTCAGAGAGAAGGAGAAAAGCAACGACAAGAGCACGTTAATAGCATTACTGCTCAGTATGAAGGCTGTGTGCTGTTGCTTTCTTCTGTGTTGTGATTGACACCATCGACAACCTGATCCTTGAGCATGAGGAATTTTCTGAACCTTCAACATCAAAAATAAAAACAACCTGTTAACACGTGTGTTTTCTTCAGATGTCCAATTTTTCTTACATCATCTGTCCTGTCCAGTAAGAATGTAGACTATGTACACATCATTTTACCAACTGGTATCTCAGTCCGGGTAATGTCTCTATACTTCAGTGGAGGGATTTGGTTTAAAGCAATAGTACTGCCATTGGGAGGCATCGAACCCCACTCAACTGCGCTCACCACTACACTACCATCGAGCTGCCAGAACTTTATTGACTTGGTACAAATCAGTTTTGATCCACTGTCAGGAACTCTACCAACATGGCTCCAAAGGGATAAACCAGAGAAGAATACAAGTTTTCTGGGATTCTAACATGGGACAACTGCTTGGAAGGCAGCTATGCTCACCACTATACCACCAACGCGGAGGAAACCCAATGACCAAAGCGGTAGTGAAGTATAACAGGTAAATGCATGGATTTATTGAAAGGGGTCTTTTTTGGGGGCAGTTGGTGGCCTAGTGGTTAGGGAAACGGACTGAGCGTTGCAAGTCCCTGGTACGAATACCGTTACCGCTAAGGCAGGGGCGTAGCCAGGACCCATAAAATTGGCGGGCCCAGAACAAATTAGGGTGGTCCAACCCCAATGTATTATAGCCAAGTTTGATCAGCCCTCTCATTGGATGGGGCGGGCCTGACTGAAAAGTGGGTGGGCCCAGGCCCACCCGTGGCTACACCTATGCGCTAAGGTACCCTTAGCATGGTATTGTTTATGCTAAGGGTGTAAAAATCTACTTTTTATAAAATCCTCTTCTCTGTTTTGGGAAGGGAATTGTCACCAACTCAACCACTTGGAATGGAGTTGGGACATCGTTGTCTTTTAGTGATTTATACCGCTGAGATAAGACTAAGAAGTTTGCAATGGCTGGGAATCAAACCAGGTTCCACTTCTTGGAAGGAAGCTATGTTTAACTCCTTTACCACCATAGCTGCGCAGAAAGAGGGACTTCCCTTAAAGTTCGTATTCGTGTTCGTATAACGAGTCCTGTTTCCTCAATTAATATATATGTCTAAAATGTTCTTTTCAACTGAAACTCGAGTCCGTGTCCAAGTCTCTATTTCTTTGGAGAGATTTTGTTTAAAAGGACCGCATTGTGATGGACGGGAATTGAACCTAGGTCAACTGCTTGCAAGGTTGCTCTGTGCAACATGATACCACATATACTGTATAAAGACAATGTTTAAGTAAAAGGTAAAACCAACAAGATTATAATACTGAGATACATTGATGTGTGTATGGAAAGTATTATTTAGGGAGGAAATCGGGAATCAAACACAAGTGAAATGGTTGGAAGGGAGCTGTGCTAACCACTACACCACCATCACGGTGGACGAACAGAGACAGACTGTAACTAGCACTGTTTACTCCTATAAAACTAAAGAGTAAAACTCCAACACAGGAGAGACATTTCGGTAAAAGACAACGACCTGCGATGGCCGGGAATCGAACCCGGGTCAACTGCTTGGAAGGCAGCTATGCTCACCACTATACCACCATCGCTATGTGAGTACAAGGACTTCTTAGGAAAACAGGAGCCTACGGGAGGAATTTTACACCAAGGAGGAGGGAGGAGGGAGAAGTAGGAGGAGACACCAGGCAGAGAGGAGGGAGAAAAGTACCGAGAGAGTAATGTTACCGTGAGTTTAACAAGTGCTGTTTTCTCACTGAGTATATATATATTTGTAGAGTATTCTTTTCTTCTGAAACTGGATACTCAGTCTGGGTCAAGTCTCTAGTCAGTGGTTGAAAAATACTGCTCTGCAACGGCCGGAAATTGAACCCCGATCAACTGCTTAGAAAGTAGCCACACTCACCACTATACCACTGTGTGGAAACAGGGACCCTGGTTAAGGAGCCAGAATAGGGTTCTGATGTCATTGTCCTCAAAGCTGCCTATTGTTTTTGGTGGTGGGTTCAATGCCAAAGTCACATGACAAGGAGTTTCCTTTCTTAACACTATATTTTATTTGCAATGACCTTTTCAATAAAATATACACCTTTACAGGAATACATTAGAACAAACAAACAGAAAAACACATTCATTTTATCCAGCACACAGTGCCTTTCAAAATAAGAGATTTTCTAAAATAAAATACATGCTCAACAGCTGATTCTCATTATTTTGATTTTTGACCAGCTGCTAGCGTCCCATTGCGACCCACTTTTGGATCAGTACCCAACAGTTGAGAACCACTAAGTAAGAGAATACCAGCCTGAGTTTGTTAGTAAGCTAGCTTGTTAGTTTTGTTTTGAATATGTGTTAAATATTGAACAGTGAATTTCAGGACTAAAGAGGTAAAAAATTCTGGAGATGCCGGGGATTGAACCCGGGGCCTCATACATGCAAAGCATGCGCTCTACCACTGAGCTACATCCCCATGTTGCGCTCGACGATAGCAACTAGGTTTATATATGTTACGCTTTGCGTCAGCGCACAGGAATTGTTGTTATTAGTGTTACTGTGTTAAAATAACGCTCCGAAAAACGTTACTATCAGCTTTACCAAATACTTTGGAAGAAAATACGTCAACATCGCTCTTAAACAGTTACTAACGGTTACGTAAATAGTGAATAGAAACAAAAAATCTAAATATAAACACAATTAAAATTGTAATAAAAGTATTTGTACTACTACACATCTCTTCAAAGATGGTTTTATAGTATTATCGCTGGCTTCTAATATGAGCCGTGTGTAATTTTTCCTCCGGACCATTGGGGGCAGACGAGTCTTCCGGTTAGCAAGCGACGAAGACTTGTTCCTTAGTTACAAGAACCGTCAACAACCGGGGGATTACGGGTAGGTGCTTTTTCACCAGGTTCTGTTTAAATTTAGTCTTTTTCCGTGGCCAGGTACGTTTTTTAACATGGCGGCACGTTTATTTTTTAATATAACATAGTTTTCATTATAAAGAAAGATATTTTATATGAAGATACAAAGTATGCTATTTATAGTTAGCTATGCGGCTACGACTGTTTACCACACGCCACTTACAGTAAAGTTAAGTAAACTAATTTGCTCTAATTGCGTAGGCTTTGACGCTGCTATTATACCATGTGTTGCATATATACATATTTTCCAGTTATTTACGTTTGTTGGTTTAATGTCGCAAAGCGGCTAATTAATGCAACAAGTAACACCTGTTGCGCAGTTAAGACCAGGGTTCCCCAACCTTTTTTGCGCCAAGAACAGGTTAAATGTCTACTATTTTACTACTATTACTATTTTCACGCAGCGGTGGTTCAGTTGTGGCATGTAAATACCCATTAATATAGTTAAATTTCCGGTGTTCTGAAATATTTTCCTACCTATAAAATATTCCTACCCAAATCAACTGTGCCTGCACACAACAGGGGTTTCCCAAGTGCATGCAGCCTATAACTTTCTCCTACCAGACCAGTATACAAGGTCTTTGTCATTTTGAGTTTATTGTTGTTGTCTCCAAGACAAAGGGAAAAGATTATATTATTACTTTTATTGACACGTACTATATTGTGTTGTTGTGACATTATTTTCTTCTCTGCATCAAATGGCTAATGTGACAGGTGTCTTATTCATGTCCCTAGGGGTTGCTATACTTCAGGCACCATGGCAAGCCAGCGCCCTTCGTCAAGCATCGGCCGTCCAATGAGTCGAAGCGGATCCGGAAGACCTCCCACCGCTGTTCGACCGCCTCCTACGGCCATACGTGTTGCAACTGGGGTATATCATCTTGAAGATATTGTTTTGAGTCACAAAGATCGATACTGGTTTTCGTACAACACACTTCCGTTAACACATTATTCTGAATTGTTTAGGGGCAAAGGCGGGCATGTAGCTACTGGCAAAATAAGTGTTTGGACACAATTGACAAATTCGTAAATTGACGTAAATATTCGTAAATGAATGTTGGACATTTCTACATTTTAGTAATTGACCAGAAGCCGGGGACACAACACTGCTGCCATCTTTTGGTGAAACTGCGAATTGCAAGTGCATCACTCTACGATAGGTTGTGGGCTGTATGAAAGTCTGTTCTTGGGCTTCATTTGTCACCTGGGCCGCATCCCAAATAATGTAGATAATTGTTGTAGACAAATAGAACAAACCTTATATAAATTTTTTTGACAGATGGTTCCTGGTACCAGTGGCCACCCTGGTATGAGGGTTGGAATCCCAGTTGCCACGCCCGGTGTCCTGTCGGCACAGATCAGGGTGACGGACAGACCTGTAACCCAACAAGGGCTCAGTGGAATGAAGACCGGAATGAAAGGTTCTAAAAATGTGTATGATGAGTTTTGAGAACTGTTTGTCCTCATTTTTTTTAATCCTCTTTACAAAATCCTATTTCTTTCATGGACAAAAGGACCTCAGAGGCAGATACTGGACAAGTCGTACTACCTAGGGCTTCTCAGGTAACACCAACACCTAGAACACCAGTATTCCCCATTTCCCAGTCATACTGTACTATACTGTGATTGGACAGCAGGGGGTAATACTGCACTGCACTGTACAGTACTACACTCATAGACAGCAGTGAGTAATACTGCACCATACTGTGATTGGACAGTCATACTGTACTATACTGTGGTTGAACAGCAGCGAGTAATACTGTACTAAAATACTATTTTACGGCAGAAAGTAATACTGTACTATAATGTGATTGGACAGAGAGTAGTCATACTAAACTACAGTATACTATGATTGGACAGCAAGGAGTAATACTGTACTGAGATTGGACAGCAAGGAGTAATACTGTACTATACTGAGATTGGAAAGAGAGGAGTCATACTGTACCATACAGTTATTTGACGGCAGGGAGTAATACTCTACTATACTGTTAATGGACAGAGAATGGTTATACTGTACTATACTGTGACTGGACAGCAAGGAGTTATACTGTACTATATTGTGACTGGACAGCAGGGAGTAATACTGTACCATATTAATAATAATATTATATTACTTTACTGTTATTTGACGGCGGGGAGTAATACTATACTGTTAATGGACAGAGAATAGTTATACTGTACTGTACTACGGTTGGACAGCATGGAGTAATACAGTACTACACTGTGATTGGACATCAGGTAGTAATACTGTAGTTGGACAGCAGGGAGTAATACTGTACTACACTGTGATTGGACATCAGGTAGTAATACTGTAGTTGGACAGCAGGGAGTAATACTGTACTATACTGTGGTTGGACAGCAGGGAATAATACTGTACTGTGGTTGGACAGCTGGGAGTAATACTGTACTACACTGTGGTTGGACAGCAGGGAGTAATACTGTACTATACTGTGTCAGGTAACCATGAACGCCTTTGGGGAAAAAAATCATTAATCTCCATGTGGTTTTCAGAAAAAAATATTTTTTAATTTTAGTAATGGCATCATAAACTGTAGTTATAAATCAATGCTTTTTTATGATAAATCACAACCTTTACTGAAACTAATGTTTATTATTGATATCACATAGGAGTAAGATCACAGAGTTGACCACAGAGACCAGCAAAATGCACAAAGAGATTGACAACTACAATCAGGAGAACTCAGTGTATCTCTCTTACGAAAAAAGGTGAGTTAATTTTTAAATAAAGTACCGTAACTTGACATTACGTGAGCTAAAATAACCAGTCCTATTGTCTGTTGTCCTGTCACCCAGAGCTGAAGGAATGGCTTCAGAGATAAAAGATTTACAAGGACAGCTCGCTGACTACAACATGGTAAACTGATCAACTGTCTTCTCTCTTTTTGTCCAGTCAGACATAGGTGTAAAATACATGTCATTAATGTACCGTCACATAACAGAATGTTCATGGTATTTATAAAAAAAAAAATCAGTTACTAAACCCATCTACATCCAGATGGCCTCAAGTAGGGTCGCAAACCTAAGGTTGAATACAAATGTTGTTGCGTCTTTTTGACGAATGTATCTCTTTTTGTCTGCAGCTAGTGGATAAGCTCAACACAAACACGGAGATGGAGGAAATGATTAACGACTACAACATTGTACGTACACTAGGGTAATGTTAAAACACAAAACTCGCATCGGGGTGCGGTGGAAAAGTACTACGATCATGTCATCGGTGCTGCCGTTTTCCTCTGTGTCCTCTCAGCTGAAAGCCCAGAATGACAGAGAAGCGGAGAGTATCGACCGTATCTTCACCGAGAGAAGAGAGTAAGTAAATCATTTTTTGACTATTTTAAGGCGTGTGCACATTTTGTTCCTCAAAAATAAAAGTCCCTTATTTTGAGGTGTGTTAGGGAGCGTCAAGAACCAGAAATCAACCCAAATGTATGTGTAACACAGACGCCTCCTCTTTTTTTAGAGGCAAAATGTCCACATTTTAGAGAGTTCTCCTATGCTTCTGACATATCTGCGCCTTCTTCACGTCTCTCATCTCTTCTTACGTAAGGATCCTCATAATACACCTCCTCCTCGTCCTCATCTCCGTCCACTTGCCAGCCGTCCTGTGTAAAGGAGAACGTCCTGTGGTTGAGCTGTAACCGCGGGAAGTCCGTCGATGTGGCGTTGTCGTTCTCATCCTCCAAGTCTTCTCCGAGCCTCTGATGCTGGTAGTCGTGGTACACCTTGTACAAGGATGGCCCCTTGATGGCGCATACGATCAGCAGGGTGGTAGTCAGTGCCAAGGCCAGAACAGAAACTGTGAACTTCCACGAGTTCCCTATCGCCGGCTTCTTATCTAGTGGGGAAAGAGTTGTGCCGTTAGGTTTTCTTTCTTTGAGTTTGGGCGATAGATTTGTCACATACCTGTGATTAGGCTCTTGTTGGTTGTGGACGATGGTGTGGTCTCCACTACAGGAGATGTCCAAGGCTGTTTAGTGGTGATTGGGGTTGTTTGTGATGTAGTTGTAGTGGTAGGTGATGGGTAACATGCAGCTACAGCTGTTGACACGTTCTCTCCCTTCTGGTTTTCTGGAGAACCACAGGAGACTTCGTCTTCCCCTGTAAAGAACATTTTGACACGTACAGAAACCTTAGGAAGTTGAAGTACCCTATGGATAGCATGGTGGACTGCATTCGCTGAGGTGATGGTGCCCTTGTTTGTGCCTCGGCACGCTACAGTTCTTTGTTTGGTGATTGGATTCATGATTCGATTTATGACATAAGAAAAAGATCAGCGTAAATTACTTACCAAAAGTAATGTTGGCCATCATGACCTGGTAAATGCCGCGCAGTGAAAGACCGGAACAATTCCAGGCGTTTCCTTGTAGCCTCAGCACCTGATTGCAGCCGCAAAGATCACTCACTTGTCCAGCAACAAGTGGAAAAACCATCACAACATAAAGTCTACACTTTTACCCTACGTCGTCTCAAGCTAAATTAATATATATTTATGATATTATCTGGCTAAATATATATATAATTATATATTTTTCTTAACTTTAATATCACTGAACCAGGAATTGACATGACTGGTCCAAAATTAAGATGGGTATAAGGAACACATTTAGGCTTCAAAAATATATAAATGTAATTTATTTTTTTATAAACAACAACTTTTAACGTAATTTTTTTTTTTGTTTTACGTGACTTGATTTAAGTTCCAAGTGGCCAGGCCTAAGGTTGCGCCCCTGGGGTTGAAAACCACTTCCCCAATTGTTGATAGTGTTAACAATTAAAAGACGTTTAAAAGTTACAGTATCGGGTAGCTCAGGTTGTTACTGTGGTATTATATTATAGATTTTTTTTAATATATATATATATATATATATATATATATATAAATTCCCAACTTTTTTTTTATCCTAACTGGAGCCTTGTACTTTAACTTTACCTTTAGTATGTTTAACCCTCTGGTAAGGTTGGATGGCAGACTGGTCAGCAGGTTATTGGACAAGTCCAGCACCGTCAGTTTACTAAGGCAGGACAGGGCCTCAGGATCAAGGCTGTGAAAGAATAACGAGATATATTTAGTGAAATACTACCAAATATATGTATATATTTGCATATATACAGTACATAACAGCGTCACGCTGATGAGGAAAGCGGTCTCTTTATTGCAGATGTGTATAAGAGACAGGTTCCCAATATAGAGCTCAATGACTTCATTTTGATGTGACTTTGACATACTGGACATGGACTCCAGACATTTAACTTGGTCCAAAAGTATTTTATCGCAACCAGTACAGAGGTGAGAAAGTAAATGGAATACACAG
>JAFBJS010002165.1:82870-99832 GCA_016785265.1 Paraplagusia blochii | reverse complement strand
CATATTTCTCTGTTTTCCCCCTCTCTGTACACACACACACACACACACACACAAACACACACACTCTCTCTCTCTCGGTTGTGTCATGCATAAAATATTATGCATGTATTATGTGTTTATATATGTATATATATGTATGTATATATGTATGTATGTATGTATACATATATATGTTTATATATATATGTTTATATATGTATATATATCTGTTTATATGTATGTATGTATATATATTATATATGTGTATATATACATATATACATACATATACATTCAGTATATGTATGTATAACTATATGTACGTGTATATGAATATATGTATATGTTACATATATTTTATATGTATATGTTACATATATTTTATACGTACATGTTTATATGTATATGTATGTATGTATATATGTTTTTGCACATATACTGTATGTATGTATGTTTGTATGTAGGTTTATGCATACGTATGTGTTTATATGTATATACATATTGAATGTATATATATATAACCATGTACAGTATATATCATAGTAAAGAGTCCTGTCTCTTTGGCCAATCTCTACGTCCAGAGTCACAGCGTTTGCAGCAGGACCTGGAGAAGGTGCAGCAGCTGGAAGGAAAGATCACGGGAGAACTGAGCAGCCTGAAGGAGCGGATCGATACCATGGAGTCTGAGCTGAAGAACTACAGAGACCTGGACTCCCTCAGGTCCTCAGCAGAAGAGAAGAAGAAGGTAACGCCAGTTGGTAATCGGTACTCAAGGCCAGATTAACAGATTGGGGCAGCTCCGTGCCCTGCCACCAGGGGGCCTGGAGTTGTTGATGTCAAGTGACCAAGATTTGTAGAAGTAGTCTACTTGTACTAATTTTACTGTACTTCAGACACCCATAGTATCTACCTACCCTCTTTTTTGAAGGTGGTAGATCGATATTATGGTTGTTTAACATCTATAAAAATATGATACCACCTTTAAAACAGAGGGTAGGAAAATATTAATGATTGTTTAACGTCTATAATAATATGCTACCACCTTTAAAACAGAGGGTAGGAAAATATTATGGGTAGGAAAAAACTTCAGAATGTGTTAGTCCGGCTGTGGGTGTACTGGATGAATAAAGTTTTCTCTTATGGACCAGATTTAGAGGGGTCTCCAATCCTGTGCTCCGTTGCTCCACTAGTACCGAGACACAGTGGGGAAAAAAATCCGTTCATCTCCCTTTACGCAGTATTAGCAGTAACAACTGGTCATGGCCCTCCGGTCATGGTCCTTGGTCCAAAAAGAGGTTGGGAACCACTGTTTTAGCACACTACCCACACATTTGTGTTCCCTCTGCAGCGGCTGCAGTTGGAGCGCTCGTCTCTGACAACGCGCAGAGATTCCTTCAAGCAGCTGTTGGAAGAGATGAAGCAAAAGTACGAAGGGCTGAAGAACAGACTGCAGGAGAACGAGACCCACGCTCAGGTGAGAGGGACGTCCCTTAACGTCTCTTAACGTCTTCACTCTGCCACACTTTTGTGCTTTCTGATCAAGTGGTTTGTCCCCGTCTAGCTGGCCAACCTGGAGAGGAAGTGGCAGCACTTGGAGCAGAACAACTTCGTTATGAAAGAATGTATCCTTCAGTGGTGACGTGACGCACAGCTGCACGTCTTTGTCACGTCCGCTCACAGCCGGTCTTTCCCTAACTGTCCCATCAGTTATCGCATCCAAATCCCAGGAGAGCGACTTTGCATCAGTGGCCAAGAATGTCTCAAAACAAGTGTCTGAATACAACAGATGTCTCATCGCCTCGCTGCAGAGCAACAGAGCGTAAGCAGCACGGATCACCATACGCGTCACTCCTGGATGTAGTCTTAAAATATATATATATGTATCCATAATTAAATATATATTTATATATAATATATATATTATACGTGTGTGTGTGTGTATATAATTTATGTATATAAATATATATATATAAATATATACATACATATACGTATATATATATATAAATACACACGTACATGTATCTATAAATGTGTATATATGTATTCATTTATGCATATATGTATAATATACATATATACACATACATATCGAACATATATATATACATATATTGAAATATATTTGAATAGAAATATAGACACATATGTGTGTATGTGTGAATATGTGTATATATATTCACAAATGCATGTATGTATGCATTAATATTATATATTTCAAATTATATGTGCGTGTGTAAATATGTATATATTGTAAATATGTATATATTTACACACATATGTTCATACATGAACAATATCTATATGTGTATATATTCACATATATGTATTTATAGTCATATATTTGAATATATATAAATATGCATGTGTGTGTATACATAAATATACTCTCTATATATCCACACACATATTAGCTTCTATTCTCCAGTCAAAATCCTTTTAGACCTAATTATTTTACGTTGAGTTATTGTCAAATGCATCATATTTTTGTAATTTACATTTTACAGTTGCAAGTAGCTCATTTGTAAAAAGTGCGAGGAGCGTCAAGTTGAAAGTGTAAACTTTCGCTGTCAAACAAATTTTCACAGTTAGCTTTAATTAATCAATTAATCATGATTATTTCAATAATTGTAAATATATGTCCAAAGCCTTGTTCTCTGTATATTTGTAAAAGAAAGACATGTTTGTATATGTAAGTAATCCATATGTAAAAATAACAAAATTTTAAAACCGGAAAAAAGTATGATTTGTTTTCGTGTTTCGAGATTTACGTTAAAAACTTTGCTTTTCAAGATTGGTAATCAGCCTTACGCCGCCCTAGACGTAGTGATTTGTGGTCGTAAGTTCATTAAGAAAGTTTTGTCCCGTTTTTGGCGTCAAAAAAACAGTAAAACATCACAATAGATTATTTTTGTGTGTATTTATTGCTTTATAACAGGACAATAAAACGCATCCACAGTTTGCATAAAATCCAAATTCAGCTCTAGAAATATATTTGACCCTCTCAGTACATAGATATCAAAGAGTAAACATTACAACGGCAGCAGGGGGCAGCAGAGGGAGCTCTTTTGCAAATGTACAGTACAGCCATCAAGGTCAACGCAAACACGCGGGGCCAACAGGGGGGGCCGTTTGGTGCATGTTTACGCCCCCTCGTGTTTGCTCTCCGCCTACACAGCGTGGGCCGGGTCCACACCTGGTTGCGGACCAATCCGTTTCAAGTCTAGAACGTGGGGTTAAAAACACGATAGGATGTTCAAGTTGTGGGGCGTGGGGGAGGGAGGGGACATGGAACATTATTTCTTACAGCAGGTCACAGAAGGAATGCAACATTCTGAAGAATCGCTCTCTCTCTGTCTCACACACACCCATCCGGCTGAGAACAAGGCAAAGTTTGGAAACTGTACAGCGGTGATCAATCCGTGGCCCGTGGGCCGAACGTAGCCCAAAAAGTATATTCCAAAATGAAATCAAATATTATTTTATTAACGTGATTACATTTTTAATTTCCTTATGAGAAGGTCTGGCCACAAAGGTGTCAAATTTAGTTTAGCGACCCCTACTGTTTTTCAGGCAAAGTCACACTTAACTATCATCGGTGCACTTCAATCCCTGAAACACTTATTACTAATGTTTCTTAAATATATATTTCCTTAGGATTGGTGCATAAAATGTGCAGGAAATATTGCGGAAAATGTTAACTCTTTAATATTCTAAGAAAAATAAGATTAGTAACAAAAATAGTTACGTTATTTTTTTGCTATCGGACATTTGATATGACTTGATATTTACCCTAATCTTAAAAAAACAAAAAAAAACAACAAAACTAAGTAAGTTCTGTTTTACTATTATATATTTAAATTTGCTGGAATTGCATATGGGATTCTAAGATGTTAACCTTTAAGTTTCAGGGGGGCAACCAGCGACACACACTGGTATAGGAAAATTAAGTAATTTGGACAATATCGTGAAGTTAGTATCGGACATGGCTGATATTTTGGGTATATGGTAAGTAGTTTTTAGTCGGTTCCAACTGCTCGGTCAAGAGTCTCCGGCGTTTCCCATGTGAATTCCAGGTGAATCGCGGGTCCTGAACATAGCCAAGAATTGTCAATTATAAATATGAAATAAATATATTACTTTAGGTCAAAATATGAAACTTTACAACTGTTATGTCCAAAATATGGCCCGGGGGACAATTGCGGCCTGTATCAAAATTTTGGCCCGTTACAAACTACCATGAAATGTTGATGACATATCGATGGTTAGTCAGGCTTGCTCAGAATTTGACGTAACAATTCGATACAGGTACCGAAAACTTTTATTTAACGAAAAAATTTTATCTCGTGTTTGTAAAGGAAAGTCGGCATTTGCTTAAATATATATAGAATTTAAAAAGAAAATGTAGACAAAATATTTCTTCGAAAACTCTAAAAAGCTCTTCCTCCTTACGATAACAAGTCCAGGTATTGGGTCACGTTCAGAAAAGTAAAAAAAAAAAAAGGTCGTTTCTGAATCTTGACTTATTTTCTTTTTGAATTTGCTTCTTAAAAGTATATTTAACCTATTGCAATCCCAGGAACCACATTTTTTCGTGTTTTTATTTCGTGGGGATAAACATGACATTTTTCTTACAGTATCTAGTGTTCAAATATGACTGATGCAGAAAGTAGGAGAATTTTATTCGTTGTTAGTAGTAGTAAAAAGTAGAAAAACATTTTCAAGTGTGTTTGTAAATATATTCAGGGTCCGCTGCTTAAATACTACTTTATCCGTTCTCTAGCACGATGATTCCCAACCTCTTTAGATCCAGGTCAGATAGAAATTCCACAGCACACCACCAAACAATTTCACTGAAAAAAAGTGTTAGGAAATATATTGATCTTCTACTTCGAACATACAGTTCCGAGAACTGTTTGAAACAGGAGCCTATTTAGTTGAACACACACCGATCAAGTCACAGGAATTGAAGAAAAAAAAAAATCTTCAAAGCTGAATTTTTTTTTTGTGCAGACACTAGGTGGACTATTAAATTGTCACTGTCGCAAAGACGTATTATGTGCATAAAATAAATACGAGTAGAATTGGTCAGATTTCCAGGACGTGTCCGAATATCTTATCGTTGGGAATCGCCATTCTGGAATTACGCTGCGTTTCTACCGTAACTCTTTTATTTACCTTATAATTAGAAAAATAATGACTAGAATTAAAGATTTTTAATATTTGATACTGACGCCGCAATTTGGAGTATCTGCCGATATTGAAGTTTATCCGATACCTTCTTTACTCGTTGCTGAGGTGATGGCGCCACCGCTTGTACAGGCCATAGTGTTGTTTGTTGTTGTTTTTGACAAATATCGGATCGATACCAACTATCGCCCCAATGAAACCATCTCTAATTAGTATCGCCTGTTCAAAGATGCGTCCAGTTTAGAAAAGTTAAGGCCTCCAGAAGTAGCCGAGAACGCCAGGCTACTTGACTCCTGGAATACTACCGTCAAATCCAACAATCCGGGGAGTGTCGTAGTGCGCCGACATTCCTGCATCACGCTAGTGCATTTCACCAAAGAAACAATGACAACATAACATCAATAAGCAGCAGGGAGATCGGATCGAACATGTCAAGTGGCAAAGATCCGTACAAGTTGACGCTCAAAGATTCCTCTTCAAAAAAGACGGCGTACATTCAGAACACAGTTTTTTTTTTTTTTTAACACAACTTTTTCAATTTTTGTTTTAATTTTCGAAAATGACTATAAACTTCTGTCAGACAGTAAAATCCTGGGTCATGAATGCGGGGGAAAAAAGTCATAAATACAACTTTTTTAGAACTAAGGGTAAAAAGAACATTTTTACCACTGCATCCCTTACGTTAAAAACAAAATAAAACTAACGTTTATCCTGAAACTTCGTCAACTGTCTAATAATTAAGAAATAAGTTAATTCTTTCTAATCCTCAGTGCAAATAATGTAAAAACCACAAGGAAAAGAAGTCGCGTGGACCGACGTCACGGTCTCCTACCGATGTCACATTTCCTCAGGCACGACTACGTAGGCTTCGTCCACTGAGCCCTTGGCAGGTTAAAGATTGTGTTTTTTTTTTTTTAATCCTGAAAGTCTGTAGATGCTAAAGAGTTGTCCTCACAGGGAGAGAGAATTAGCGAAGTGTTGACGACAGTAGGAACGCTGCGTCGGCTACTCCTCTTCAGTCAGTGTTGTCGTAGGCTTCGGAAATGTGCGAGGCTGCGTACTTCAACCGGAACACACCTGGGGGAGAGCACACGGACACTTTGATAGGCTTTAACGTGAAATCAGACATGTGAGCCAAAGCGTTGTTTCGTAAAGACTGGATCCCCGCACTCAGATGGGACACGAGACATTTTTTTGAGGTGGTCTCGCATCGTGTTTCCTCAGAGTTCTAGGTTGTTTTTTGTTGCTTAACATATTCAGGGGTGCCTCAGCTTTCGAAGACCAAAACTTTCGAGAAAAAATTGCCTTCACTTTCGACCGAAATTTCAGCTTTCGCTTTGCCAAGGTTCGTGAATTTTGGGTCCCTAGGAAAAAAAAGGTTCGGAAATGTTTGGGAGTCTCTTGGAGTAAGTAATAATTTGAGTGCATACAGCGATTTTTTTTTTTTTGATACGATTTGTTCAGTTGTGCGACAACTCTTGCGATTCTCCTCGTGTAATGTACATGGCGTTACGACAAGCTATATCCCCTAAAGGTTGTCTCCCATCTACTTCAAGATTGGTTGAGTGAAAATCACATGTTTGAAATCCTGGGAAAGTACGGGAAATGGGAAAGTACCCTATTTTCCAAACTAAAGGGGCACTAAAAAACCTAAAGTTTTTTGCGTGTGTGTATCAAGGTTGTGCTCAAGATGTTTAAGTACATCTTTGGGAAGTCGGATTTACAGCTACTGTAGCCAGGATGTGCATGTATGCTCCCAGTGGTGCGAAAGTGTAAGCACAACTCCTATAATTACTAAAAAAGGCAGCGTCAAATGATCAACAAGTCGATTGGAACACAAAATTTTTATTTAGACTAAAAACCATCTTTCTTAGCTGGTGCTCGGTTTGTATAGCGATTTCAAAAGAAAAGAAAAAAAACCCCTAAAAGTTCATCGTTTACCTTGTTGGGTGGAGTCTATGGACGGCTGGTTGCAGTCCTGAGCGTAGTGGCCGGTGACGCCACAGTTATAACAGGAGATGTTGCCACTCTTCTTGTTGACGCCGCCTCCGCCGAGCGCCGCGGCTGAAAGCATAGCCAAGGGATTGGGGTACATATGCTGGTAGACGCGCTGGCAGAACGACGTCACTGGCGCCATCTGCTGCTGGAGGTTGAAGTTTGCGGCCGCCACCGCCACCACGGCGGCCTGCGTGCTCAGCATGTCTGTGTGGCTGTGAGAGTGCGTGTGCAGCGGGCCGTAGGGCGCCGGGTGGCCGGGAGGCGGCGGGGCGGTGAAGAACGGAGGCAGGGTAGCGGCTGCGTTCGCCTGGTGAGGGGGCTGGGCTTGGGTGAGGTAGCTGTTACTGCACAAGTTCGTCAGCTGGAAGAGAGGTGTGGGGACGCTGAAGACCTGTCGCGCCGCTGCCGCAGCCGCCATCTGATGGGTTGGGAAGATTAAAGGGGCCTGGGCCGTGTTGGCGCCGCTGACGGTGCCGTTGTTCCCGCCGCTGCCCCCGCTGCCTCGCCTGCCACAGTTGTTGTGGCAGCCACAGGCACCGCAGCCCATCGGGGGCTGCTGCTGTTGCTGGGGTGTTGTTTGCTGCTGCTGAGTCACCTGCTGCTGCTGCGTTTGTTGAAAAGTAACAAGGTTCCCAGACATCACAGGACCAACCCCACAAGAAGGGCCGCTGTTGCTATAGGAGGTGCCGTCGCTACGTGCCGTGCTATGAGTAAGTGCTGGACTGGGACTGGGTGCGGGTCCGGGGGTGTGAGTGGGCACGGCTGGAGGAAGAGCTGCTTGTATGTGCCCAGTAGAGGGAGCCGCTCCTGAAGCTGCCGCTATGGTGGGTACAGCTGAAGTTGGAGCGGAGGGCAGGTTGAAGGCTGAAGGCAAGGCAGACGGTAAAACTGGAAGTTTGGTGTGTGTCCCCTCGGCCGGTGGCAGGACTGAGCCTCCACCTGCGCTCATAGGGGCAGAGTCTTGGCATGGAAGAGACTGCTGAAGAGGCGGAGGAGGGAAGGACGTTGCGCTGGGAGTCATGACGTTCATGGCTCGTACGGTGGCCTGTTGTGGAACCTGTGGGGCCGCGGGAGTAGAGCCACTCCCTGATGCTCCATCGCTCACACCTTGGCTGTGAGACATAGAGGTTTTGAACCGTTGGACAAGAGGCTGGACGGCGATGCTGCCCGCAGGGTGGAGGCCCAAAGACGGAATCCCAAAAGTCGGGAGCATGTCTCTCTTTTCGGGCTCTCCTACGATTACTGGGCTGGGAATGGCTGGGGGTACGAGGGGCATCTGCATCATCATCCCGGCAGAGTGCTTCCCATCCGGAATGGTGCTCTGGTTGGGGGAAGGCGCCAGAAGAAGTTGGGAGTCGGGCGTGCCGTTGGGAAGCATGTAAGGCAAAGAATGCATGAAGGAGAGAGGAGAGAAGTCTGCTGTGTTCTCTGGGCAGATGGACTCCATCTGAGGGTGGTGGTTGTTGGAAGACAGCGAATGGATAGAAGACATGTCCCCCACCGTTGCCGGATGAGTCTCACTTGCGAAGAACATCTCAGGACCAGGATCTTTGCAGGAATCATCAGAGTGGCTGTCTGTGTCTGACAAAGTTTGACGTTAAAATCGATAGCGCGCCATCAAGAGAAAATAACAAGACGTCGGTTTTTGTTGTGTATTTTTTTGGTACCTTTGTTGATGTCGTCCTCACTGTCCAGGCTCTGTGGTCCTCTGTGCTGAGGGCTGGACGGAGAGCTGGAGCTCTCTGATGACGTTTCCCCAAAAGTATCTGGACCTGAACATCCATCTGCAACAACATCTGTGTTAAACCTCGCACCAGGTTAACACGTTCTCGCAAGATATGGACTTGTACGAAGAGACAAAAAAAGGGTTTCTCAGTAGGGATGGGAATATTTGTGTGCGTCACGATTCGATTCAAATCATGAAATTCTGGACTAGTTATGGACTAGGACACAATGTATAGCGTGTGAATTAAGTAGATTACAGTATCTTACGTTTGGGAAAATCTAACTTTTAAGTTGTAAGGATAGATAGAACTTTATCAATCCCTTGGGAGTATCCTCCGGGAAATTATGCTGCCGCCAACTGGTGGGTTGAGAAAATTAAAGGGGCCTGGGCTGTGATGACGCCACTGAGACTTCTGGGTCCGATACCCTGAACAACCACATACTTGACAGTTGTGGCAGCCGCAGGTGCCTGTGGCCAACAACTGTGGAAGGCATAGGCAGCGGGGGCAACAGCAGCGTCAGTGGCGCCAACATGGCCCAGACCCCGTTAACGCTCTCAACCCACCAGATGGCAGCACCAGTAGGAGACGTTTTGAAGTTTATTAATGAATCCAGAATTGTGGATGATAAGAATCGCGATTTTATTTTACCATTGTCCAGCATGTGGTTCTTCAGGTTGTCGGACCGAGAAATCTGTCTCCAGATGATTTGATATTCTTTCATCGTGGACACTCACCTTCCCTCTGAGCTGACCGGGCCGGCGCCAGAGTACCATTGGTCACGAAGACGGTTCCCTTCCCCTTTCCGCTGTCCCTGTGTAAAGACAGATGTGAGATTTCGTCAATGGAGCAAAACGTGAGTTGTGGATATTTGACGAGCGATTTTAAAGGTATGAATAATCCAAAGTAATCCAAATAACGGTTATTCTTCGGTACCTGTCGGCAGGAAGGAATCTGCTCTTGGTCTTGGTGACAAGGTGACCTCTCTTTTCAGTGTCTGCATGCTGTAAAACAAGGTATCCTTGTATAAAAGGGTTGACAAAAACGTTTTCTCGTGATATTTTCCGATATTTAGGAGTGGTATCGGACTGATTTTAGTAAAAAAATCTCAGTAGGCTCGATACTTACCGAATTGATCAACACAACGTTCCCCTTCATTCCGTACAAACTAATGATGTCTGATAATATCGGTCTGCTAATATTAGCATAATTACGGTAAGCTGATATTGAAAATCTGACAACACAATGTCCGGGTTCTGAAACGTTTACCGCAAGTTTGGGGGAAAAACAGCGGCACATATCGGTATCGGATATCGGACAATATCGGCAAAATAATATCGGCGATCCCTGGTTAAAACAAAACAACCTTTAGGTAGCTTTTGGTAGTTTTTGGTGCTGAGCAACATTCCTGGTTTCCCAACCCGGGACTTTGAGGGAGTGTACGTGAGGCCAAATACTTGACCTACAATATATCAGTGACACGAGTAACGGGAGAGTACTGTCACTCTGCTGCGTGGAGCAGACTCTCGGAGCGTATCTCCAACCCTCAATGATTAACCAACAAAATAGTCCCAGGCTGTGAACCTTACAGTCAAGTTAATCATTACATCAGTTCCACCACTTTGGCCGCTCTTAGATGGAGTGAGGGAAGTTTTTCCTCACTTCGGAAAAAAAATCTAGTGCCACGTGACCATCACAATGAACGAAACCCTAGTGATGTAGCTAATATTTAGGGTTTGGAGTAGTATTTGATGTGATGGAGTTCCGTTGCTCGACACATGAAATGGCAACAATATCTTTGGTGAAGCGATGGAACCCTCTTTCGGCATTTTCCCAGGACTGTTTTTTGTGCTCCCTATCTAACCCCTAAATCCAAACTTTCTTTATATATAGTGGTTCTCAACTGGTGGGTCCCGACCCAAAATTGGGTCGCAGACCAGTTCTGAATAGGTCGCGAACAGCTATCTATTTTGAAAGGGACTCTCTTTGAAAAAAGTGTTTTTTCAAAGTTTTTTTTTGGAAAATGAATTCACTTGGTTTGAATTCTATGATAGTGGGTGGACAGGAGGACAGAGGACAGAAGTATTTCTAGATATGACAAAAGTAGACTATTTTGGATCTAGAGTCATTTGGGAACAGGTCCTACCTGGGGGACCTCTTGACCACTTCTCAATCCACAGCTCTTCTTCCTACGTTCTGTCGGTCCGTTATTTTCTGCCGCATGGCCTCCTCGCCAACCGTCCCCCTGGGAGACTTTGGCACTGGACAGGCTGAGACAAACGACTTTTTTAAGTTTTTTTTTCTTTTTTTTTTCCCCCCTCCACTCCTACATTATCTGCCATTCGAGGCCTAGAAATCTACTCACCTCTGACTGGGGCTCTTTGAGCCGTGCTTCTTCTTGTGTCCCTGAACGTAGGATGCTAAGTCTGGAGACAAACCAATGGGAGAGCAGTATTGGTGAAACACTGATGCTGATATTCTGACCGATATTTTGGGCGTGTCTTCGGACGTGACGTCTCAATTCGATACGGCAGATTAAAGATGATTTTATTAGTAAGATAAAATATACCCCCAACAGGCGCCGAGGCTCTGATAGATGGAGCTCCCTATAAAATCCCCTTCTTCCTACATCATTTTAACTCCACCCTCCAGACTATAGCGACACTCCAGCCTTTACAGCCCTGTATTTTGGTGTGAACTATGTGCCAGCTCAGCCCAACACATGACCTGGCAAATATAGCTGTGAAATATGAGGATTTGAGACACGCTCGGCCGTTCCTAGGGGCCGCCAAAAATAAATGCTGGTTAGGTTGTAATTGTAAGCGCGTAGTTGGAGCTGGGTCCGGTCCCGCCGTCTGTCCGTGGGGTCTGTCCCCTTCCTGTGCCTTCTCGCACAGAAGGCATTGGCCGTGACGCAAATTCCTCTCACCTTCCTCTTGACTGGAGGCATCTGAGCAGTCGCCCTGGTATGCCTTTCCCAGCTGACAGCTGCCTGTGAGAGAATAATCATAAAAAAATTCTTGGGTAATAATACTTAGGTAATCTTGGGTAATGATACTTAAAACAATCACGAAGAAATTATACGAGGTATATTGATTTATAAGGATATTTTTGGACAGCTTTAATTGCGGGAAAATGTAGAAATAAAACACTTTCAAAGAGCAAACCGGCGCAAAAAATGAAAAAACTGAGAAACAGCGTATAATAATTGACGTTGTTTTCTCAGTAGGCTCAATGTAGGCCCCATACTTACATCTACAGGAAGTAGGTTTCACAGAATAACTGGAGTCACAGTTGAAGAAGCTGCAAACCTTCCTGGTCCGTCTGAAAACGGGAGGCGCAGACAGGAATCTTTCCCTGAGAAACACATGCCGAAAAAAAAAATAAATAAATAAATAAACAAGTGGTTCTTCAAACGACAGCCACCAGGGGGCACTAGTGATGCAAGAACGAAAACTCTAAAATTTTCCCGCCCAGTTACAATATTGTTAAAATAACCAACGTGGACATGGGGAGGCACAATATAGAAACCTAACAGCTAGAGTGTAGCTGGGATGTGGGATGGGCCGCTGACGTAAAGTAGCTCCTAAGTTTCATTTTGCACAAAGAGAAACTAATGGGTGTGCTCATGCCCTGGCTTGGAGGGGAAGGAGAGAGAGAGAGGGTGAGGAAGGGAGGGAAGGGAGGGAGGCAGGAGAGATTTAAGACGAGAAAATCAAATAAATAGATAATAAGGATTTCCCAGAGCGGCCGCTCTTGTAGTTTTACCCAACAATGTCAGCTGCTAACTGGGCCGCTGGTTGTTTTTAGATTCAGGGGTGAATGACACCACGTGAGGATGTCATGACCATTTAAAGGGCAGCGGCTGCATGTTTGGTTCCAAATCTGACCCAATACCTGAGGTTCTTCTCCACCTCCCTGCTCTCCAACTGCTCGCCCTGGTTGAGAAGCCTGAGGATGCCCTTCTCGAAACTGTCGTTGCACTGATCCTTCGGAAGCTGCGGAGAGAGAAGTCAAACACACGTGTTACGTTCCGTCATCTCCATGCGCTTATCCGTCGCCGGCCTGCGGGGGCAGCAGTCTGCGAGTGGTGAAGTTATGTAGGTCAGGACGGTAACACGGAAGCTGGTGGATTCAAACCCTGAAGCCCCGTGGACCTCAGTCATATTTCATTTAATAAACATATTTAGAACTGATCACACAGGCATAAGTAAACTAAGGCCTGGGGGCCAGATGTGGGCCGTTCCGATTTATAATCCGGCCCGCCCTACTTGTCCTAGTTGTATAATTGGTTTGTATTGCAAATATTCTTTCATTCCTCTTGGCGGATCGCAGCGGCCAGTAGTCTCCACAACTGCCACCCAAATCACACTGCCCCATACCATGAGCCTTTCTCCTGGTGGTGAGCCCACTAGAAGTGGGTCGGGAGGGTGCTAGGCTCAGAGTAACTCATTGGCAACCTGGCAGCTGGTGGATTTAAGATTGGAGACCCAAGTCCACATCTCCAAATGCTAGATCAGTGCTCCTCAAATAGTGGCACGGGCCCCCTGGGGGGCACGGTGCAATGCTGGGGAACCTGTCTACTGCACCTGCCTATTAGCTTATTACTAACAGAAAATTGTCAATAAATATATGGGACAGGGGGATATCAACTTCCTAGAAATAAGTTGCTCGGGAGTGATTACCTTAAGGAGGAAGTTTTCCAGTTCCAGGTGTGTTTTGGTCACACTTGTAGAGGAAGAGTCCGACCACTTCACCTGAAACGGAACACGTTTAAGGTCAGTATCGAGGCACGGTTGTCCGTTCCCCGTAAATGATAAGACAAGGAGGGGGAGGACAGAGTTCTACTGTAGGAGGACGTCAGATAAACCGCTGTCGAATCAGAGACGGTTAAATATAGGAGACCGTGACTCATCGGGCAACAACTCATTGATAACGCGGTTCTTTCAGAGATAGCCCTACAAATCAGGAAATATTTCAGGAATTTTTCTCGAATGGGTAGACAAGACTTACTTTGAAGTTGTACTCTTTGTCCAATCTGGTCCGAGAGATGCCCCTGAGTACGATTCCTTCTATGTGGACGGCTGCAACAACGGAGAAGACGACAAAGTATTTCTAAGTATATTTTGGATACAAAGCTGAGACAAAAGCTGTGTCATGAGTGATTCACAGACAGGAGTGTTGTGAATCATTCCCTTTACAAACTCTAGTAGTCAGCTGATCTATTAGTATCAGCTGACTCTGTCCATTCTCACATTCGAAACCAATTTTACATTTTAGTCCCTGGTAGAAACGACTGAAATCTTCATTTTGAGCCTCAAAAAAATGTCTCAATGTTCAAAACGTTCAATATTTTGACGTATAACAACAATGCGTATCGGAAAAACACGTACAAAACTACACAAATGACACTACAACCACACAATTCACCTTCTCTTGGTGTTGTCCACCGACAGGTCGGAGAAGTCGTATGTGAAGCGGCACACTCTCCCAACCCTTGGGCTGGGGAAGGCAAATATTCAACATTCTGATTCGTGAGCTCCTGTGAATACAAATAGAAAAAAAAATACATGAAATACCACAACGCTAAGTTGTATATTAGTATATCCTGAAACTGGGTCCATCAACATGTGGCTTGCAGACCAAATCTGGCCCAAAGAACAAACAATATATTACATCTTGTTAAAAAAACTTTTTGGTTTAGGCCCCTAAAGTGACGTTCCAGGAAAAAATCTGCTGTCCCCTAGCCTAAAACGGGACAATACTACCCAACACCACTAACCACTGTCCCCTTGTGTGATTGTCCCGTCCCCGTGTCTTTCCCTGAATCTGACAGTTCCATCTCCCAGACACAGAGCAGGAACCCGAAGCATATTGTTGTATTATTTCATTAAAAACACTGTATCCTCACCAGGCACCACACCTGGCAACCAATAACATCAGGGTGATTGAATCATGTAGCATCACAGACACATCTTGCATAGAACAGCGTGAACTAGCTATATTTCTACGAACATACCAGTTTTTCAATAGGACATACAGTAAAAGTGGTATCAATGCACTGACATATTTTACTTCCTGATTTACCCTGATTATTTTTGTATGTGGAGTTCTGACTCACAAAAAACAGGCCTGGGCAACCTATGGCCTAAGGGCCCTATGTGGCCCATTTGGCAATTAAATATGGCCCACAAATTTTAAACTACCCTTTCATATTGTTTTACCTAGGGATGTCCAATAATAAGTAAGTAATTAAGCATAGTTACCGTGATATCTGTAAAGTCGTTATGGTTTCTTACACGCAAGCGAAAATCCAATAACGCAACGCCTGTGTTCCGCAAATTCACTGTAATCACACATAGAGTTCTAAGAGTTCTAAGTTCCTAAGTTTTCGAGGCAAACGGCAGAACATATCGGTATCCAATTTTGCCAATATTGTCTAAACGCAATTTTTCGATATCGGAAAATTGTGTGTTTAGACAATATTGGCAAAATTAGATATTAGTAAAAATGCCTAGTTATATTTTTCAGTTTTCCCTGCAATGGATGCATTTCCCCACTAGATGGTGTAGGACAGGTTAAAAGCTTATTTCACACTAATGCGCCATCTATCTACCCATACTTAAAAACCAAAGAAAGAATCATGGAATAACGCCTTTAAAAAAATTGTGAGGAAAAATGTCTAGTATAGTAGTAATGTAACTAAAAATATAATCTAGGGATGTTCGAAAATATCCGTTAGTAGCATAATTATGAGATATCGGTAAGATCGATATTGGATACTAAAAATCCGATGACAATGCCTGGGTTTTGACTAATTTACTGAAATCACACACAGGGTTTCTTAGACGTTCGTGTCAGTTTTAGAGGCAAACGACGTTGATAACATTATCGGGAAATTATATGTTTGGACAATAACTAATTGGCTATTGCTAATATAAACATATCTGTTTCATATCTCAGGTTAAGGAAGGGAAGGTCAGGAACCATAGACAATTGTGGTTCACTAGTTAAGGCCAGCTGGCATCGCAGTAAAAACCACAGTTTGTCTGCAGGCTGTTCTTCTCTACAGGTTCAGCGAGGATCTGATGTGCTGCTCTGATTATTTTCCGAGGCGTGGAAAGCGTTACACGATGATCATAACACGGTATCACGTCAGACGCGGCCAAGAGCAGGTGTAGCGTTTCTGTAGTGAGTTTTAAAACAACGATCTTCTCTCATGAGAAACCTGTGGATGTGGGAGTATTGAAAAAGTATCAGTTCAACAAACTGCATTGACTGAACAAATACTTTAGGTTAGGTTTACTAGCACACTCAGTTCAATCATTAGTTTCTGACTCAGATGTTGATCTGCTTAGGAGTTTTACTCTTTCTAGGTCACACCATGGCCTTCCACGTCATCCCCGGGCATGAGTTTGAATCCTGGACCACAATGTACTAAAATCGGGTCAGGATAAAAAAAAAAAAAAAGGTTTGTGCAATCTATGATTAATGATGTGTAAAAGTCATAAATACGGGCTAAAATGTGAAAATACTTTGCTATCGATTGGAAAAATTGCCAAACGTGCTACATTCGACCCCTGGGCCTTAGTTTTTCCGGGTGTGCTATGATGGGCGGAGCTCGCAGTGGCTCATCACCATTTAAAGGTAAAGACCCAGCGATAAGAAGGATGTTAAACATGTACTTCCTACATATATTTTTACATATACTGTATATGCTTTGACATCACCACGTTTTAAAGGACATTTCTATGTATTTTTGTTTTCAAAATACGATAGACATAAGGCCATGCTTATTGTCTATGTACTCATATAAATACATATACTGTAGGCGTATGTGCATATATGTATATATTGTGTTGTTTCATTTTGTTTTTGGTCCTTTTCAACACAGAAAACATATTTATAATGATTTATTCCGCAAGTTGCTTCAATATATTCATAATATATTTACTTAAATACCATGGATATAAAGAGGTAAAATCATGTTAATTGATTATGTACATATTTACAATATATATGTATTTATATATATATATATATATACAGTATATATATTATGTTTTAGTTT
>JAFBJS010002165.1:0-82392 GCA_016785265.1 Paraplagusia blochii | reverse complement strand
ATATATATATACACATATATGTACTCATGTATATAAATATGTGTGTATATATTTGTATGTTTATACGTATACACGCAGAAAACAGGATTACAGTGTATTTGATAACTTGTTCTAAATTTATACTCTATTGACTTAAAATATAACAAATATATGTCCTGTTCATTGTATATATATACTGTATACTATAAACATATATAACACTGGAATTGTGTGTGTGTGTATATATACATATATATTGATATATGTATATATATGAAACCCTAACCCAATATATACATATATTCATATGTAAATATATGTGTATGTTTAATCATACATTTTTACATACACACAAAATGTTTAAATAATTCCCTTTACAAATAAACGTACTAATAATATGTCCTTTTGGACTGTATTATGCTGCATAAAGATGGCTGCTAACGCTGTTAGCATGGACAATTACTTAATAATACGGTAGTTTTATTATGTTTTTTGGCACTAGATTTTATTTTGTCATATTTACGGACAATGTCCAATGAGTTCGCGCTGTTATTTTTTATTTTTATCATTATTGTCACCTAGTTTAAAGGCTCAACGCCCCCTGCCACTACTTTAACCCCTGAACTAAAGTTGTCCAGCCAGTCGTTCTGGAACCTTCCCCGTCGTCTTACCGTGTTCTGGTCGTTCATCCTGAGCTGACTCTGGAGTCTATCCTCCACGGCCAGCTCTATTTTATCCAGCTGCGCTCGAAGCGTCTCTCGTTGGTGGAAGTGGAACGCTGGGTGTAGAGAGGCCATAGTAAAAAGCAGGGCTAGTTGCTCCAGCGGTTCCGCAGCTGCGTCTGCCGGGGACGAGCCGCACTTCTGCTCCGGCCGCCCGTACGCCCTACCGTCCTGACACCCTTGGTGGACCGGCTGGTGGTGGTGGTGGTGGTGTGGAGCCCTGAATGGGAAAAGGCTGTAGAACATGGCCGGATCTAGACGGTTCAGTATCCCGAAGAGTATTCCAGCACACTCCCTGCTGTCGGAGCCGAGGAGCGACAGGCAAACCAGGAGTTTGGACCTCACCACTTGGTCGATCACGTCCGTTAAGACTCCCAACTCGCCCGGGTTGTTGGCCCGGAACTCAAAATCTCGTAAGACGTGATAATCTTTCCTGGCCAGGTCCTCCAAGTAGGATCCCAAAAACCGGAGTTCCAGGGGTTGGCACATATGTAAGAGCCCACACATGAACTCGATCCGCCTGGCGGGGTTTAGGTGAAGGCCGAACCACTCAAAAACTGTCTCCTTGTCCAAATGCGATGGAGAGACCGGCGACTCTTCCAGTCTGTCGGACGCAGAGGAGGGAGAAATCGCCCTAGGAATATGTCTGTGCTCCAGCGGGTCCAGTGAGTCGTCTTCGGCCGTCTCGTCCCCTCCTTCCTCGCCCGTTTTCAGCGGTAGTTTCATTTTCAGCATTATCAGCGATGCGAGTGAGGCTCTAAAATATAAATAACGGGCTAGTGATCATACTTCAAAACTTACGGTATTTTTTTTTTGTTTACCACAGAAAAACAGGCGAACTGTCAGTCGTTTCGCGATGCACTCGCTGTTGGATAATTACCGAGACGACTGTACTGTTGCTTTTCACCCTAACATACCGACTTCTTCTGTGGCCCATTTCCGGTCGAGGCAGTCATCACCGGTGTGCACTCTGCTGCCACCGTGCGACGTCGAGTCGAAGTGTCTCATAGATACTAATCCGAGGCCATTTCAGATGGCTCCTATCAAACTTTTAGTTCAACAAGGCCTCAGTTTCGAGTCAAAATTTACGTATTTAGGTTATTCTACACGTTAAAAAATAATATATATAAATATATATTAGTATAAGAAAGTCAAACACTGAATGTTAACAGTTTGGTCATTTTTGCACTTTGATTTGGTGGGGAAACAGTGACATCTTGCGTAAAAAAGCGGTAATTACATATAAATCACGATCGGTTTATCCTAAAAATGTAAATCTCTGAAAAAGACGAAATTCCGATAAATTCTAATTTTAAAAGAATTGAAACACTCCTGAATGCACCATAATTATGTTATAGTCTTGTGCTATTAACTAAAAATAATGTTAATACTGTTGTTTTAGGCCCTCGCTACAACACTACTGCGTTGTATATTGTTTTTTTTTTATATTGGAATGACGTATAATGTATATTTTTAGTACTTTTATCTTATCTATTCTTTACTCTACTTCTGCAAAATGCAATTTCCCCACTGTGGGACAAATACGGTTTTCCTGATCTTAATCTAAAATCAACATCAAGTGTCGCTGAGACTTGTCATACCGTAAATTGTCAACAGAGGGCAGTAAAAGTTCATTTTCCGACTTCGCCAATCCCTATGTGTTTCTTGGAGGCTTCCTTTCCAGGATCTGTGACCAACAAGGTCAAATCTTTAACACATTGTATAATTAACATACATTACATTTCGCAACTTTTTTAAGGTTGCGAAATATAAACTAATAAAATATTAACAACATATTACGCAACTTATTTAAGGTTACGAAATGTAAAGTCATTATTACTACAATGTTTCAACACAAGTAACTTGGATTACATTTATACCTGAAATTTACATGAACAGATACCTCAACTTTCATCCACAGCCAGGCTGGTGAAAATCACATCGTACACTGTACGACTTTGCTACGATCAGTGATCGCATTGATCTTCGGACAAATTCAGGTGATGACACATTATTACCACCTCAGAATCATGTAGAAAAAGGACATGTCTGAAATTCTTGAGGAAAATAAATCCCACAGTGTATACCTGGCTTAAGTCACGCATGAAAAACTCTGGCTCGGGGGCCAAAAATGGCCCGCAGTCTGATTATATTGGGCCCCAGCATCATATAAAATCCTGGTACGTAGTAATAATAGTAACGGCTGTATATAGCGGTATATACTGGCTGGCGTATATCAAATCGTACACTGTGCGATTTTGCTACGATTTTATCAGCGATCGGGTTGATCTTTGGACGAATTCAGGTGACGACACATTATTACCTTCTCAAAATCATATAGAAACAAAACATGTCTGAAATTCTTGGGAAAAAAAATAAATTCCACAGTGTATGCCTGGCTAAAGTCACGCATGTAAAACTCTGGCTTGGGGTCCAAAACTGGCCCGCAGTCTGATTATATCGGGCCCCAGCATTATATCAAATCCTGGTACATAGTAATAATAGTAACGGCTGTATATAGCGGTACATACTGGCTGGTGTATATCACATCGTACATTGTGCGATTTTGCTACGATTTTATCAGCAGTCGGGTTGATCTTTGGACGAATTCAGGCGACGACACATTATTACCACCTCAGAATTATGTAGGAATAAAACATATCTGAAAAAAAAATCCCACAGTGTATGCCTGGCTAGAGTCCTGCATGTAAAACTCTGGCTCGGGGGCCAAAACTGGCCCGCAGTCTGATTATATCGGGCCCCAGCATCATATCAAATCCTGGTTTACAATTTTTTTTCACATTTTAACTGTAAAATATGAGAATGAAACTGTGGTGTGAGTTCCATCACAAAATATTATAAAAAATACAATTCTCTATTCTTTGATTAAGTTTTTTTTGTGAGAATGAAACATCAAGTACCCTGTCAGATTTAATGTAGTGTCTGGGGCCGTGCTGTTCTCTGCCGTTTTTGTGGTTGAGTTCAGCCATGATTTATAAAGGCCGCCCTGACACTCCCACTGCTCCCTATGCCAACCACAGGGAGGACTGTCACTACCAAGTCAGGACCTGAGTCTTCACGTTCCCTCCTCGCACGGAGACATTCATCACTGGCTCCTCGTCGCTGCAGCAGAAAGGTAAGGCCTTGACATCCGTTTTTATCACGTATCTGTTATTGGGTGCATTATAGGGCT
The DNA here is from genome assembly GCA_016785265.1 of Paraplagusia blochii. Lineage (NCBI taxonomy): Eukaryota > Metazoa > Chordata > Actinopteri > Pleuronectiformes > Cynoglossidae > Paraplagusia > Paraplagusia blochii. The sequence goes on along the minus strand of JAFBJS010002165.1, from coordinate 78,498 downwards.
CACTGTGGTAATTGGCATTATATATTAATGGATCAACCTATATATAACCCCATAGACCAGGTATAAGGCGTTGGAACCAGATAATAACCGATCCTGGTTCTTTTATTTTGTTAAATATCTTTTTATATTTTCCTAATTTTACCCCATTTGTCTGCGAACATGCAGCTCTATATATAGGAGCCACCGTTCGTCTTTTCCACCATACCAGGGCATGTGATTGGTTTGACCGCATGTGACCGGCCAAAGGGACAATAAGGAGTCAGGCTAAATACACACCGCTGTATAACAGAGTTCCTACATCACCCTCTGTGATTATGGAGCTGGGTTCTCCTGGCAGCTCCAAGGTTTTTTTTTTTTTTTACTGTTTGTTGAGTTTGATGCCTGCGTCGGGTCTGTATACTGTCCAGTATGATACTGTATACTGTACCATACTGGACAGTACGGTGGTAAACACTTGATGTTGAGGAGGTGGAATGTATGGAGTCTGAACAACTTGCATTTGCATCATAAAAAGACTATCACATATTCATTGTACTACCATATTGTACATTGTACTTATTCCGTATTACTCTGTTTTTAAGTACTCTTTGCACTATTATACTGCTCACTGTACTTTGCGCAGTATTTCACACTGTAACACCTTGAGTATTCATTGCAACATCATACTGTCTATTGTATTGCATCACTCTTATCTCAAATATTCATCGTACTATTACACTGTATACTACACTTTACACTACATCACTTTGTTTCAAGTACTTGTCGCACTATTATCCTTTACACTGTATTTACACTGTTTCACCTTCTGCTTAATAATACAAGGTGTGACATTGGTGATCAAATACTACCTCATTGACCACCTCTTGTCAATACATACTGTGTTATATTGTCGTATTGTAATGTATTTTGTATTGTAAATATATTTTGTATGCTTTTGCACCGTGGGTCCTAAAAGACTGCAATTTCATTGTCCCATATGTCCTGGATATATGGTATATATTTATATATCGTTAGCCTCATAGCATAATTGCCTAAGTCATATTTCAATGTTTATGACTTACACAATTATGCTATAAGGCTAACTATATATATATGTATATAAATATATACATATAGTTATATATTTATTTATTTATTTCACTGTATCAAAATTAGTTTAGTTTGTGTCAAAATACACACATATGTATATAAACACATATATACAATATATACAAATTTACACATAGACATATATACATGTACAGTATATGTATATACATATATACGTATAAACAAATACATATGAATGTACATACGTTCATGTACATACATACACATACACACAGAGCCATATATAGGCATATAGAACATGTCTATACCATATATTGGTTATGCATATACACGCACAAATATGCCTACACCCATGCATTTCCAGTATATATGTACATGTATATTTATATATCGTTAGCCTCAAAGCATAACTGCCTAAATCATATTTCAATGTTTATGACTTAGGCAATTATGCAATGAGGCAAACAATATGCGTGTATATACTGTATATATATATAAATATACATATATATGTATAAATATACAAATATATATATATTTGTTTTGTTTATATATTTCTTTTAACTTCTGAAAGATATGGCAAAGGGATACATACATATATATTTATATATATATATATATATATATATAGAGGCATGTGTGGTATATACAGTAAATACACATATACAATGACATATACTTTTATATAAAATATATAAAAGGAGAAGAAGTCAAAAAGCGTGGACACTCCTGCATGTGCATTGGAATTGACAGTTAGAGATGCTACAGCTATAACACGTACGTCAATATATGTTTAATTTATAATATTTTGTTTATTTGACATTTCAGATGTTTACTTTAAGAATGTCAACATAGCATACTTCCTGTTCCCAGGGGAAGTACGCTGGTTGAAGGCACACAAAACACGATGGTATCTACTTCCTTATCTCATCAGCTATAAGAGCGTCGGGGACACGCTCTGTGGCGGCGATGAAACACGGCCGTTCTGTAAAACTGTGTTTCATGAACTAAGTCATGGCGCTGAGCAATCCCCACATCTGTGCACAAGGAATGTTCTGTGATGCCCCGGCCAGAGGAGGCGGGCGATGTGGTTGGTTCACTGCACTACTGCTCTGCCAAAAGTAGAGTGAGGTTTGGATGCATTGACATTCACTGCCCACCTATCCACAGTGCGTATGTGTAATGACTAATGTGCTTTAACATGAAAGAGCACAGCAGTGAGGAGAGCCTGTGTGGATGTGTCGCCGAACATAGTTTCTTCCCGAAAAAAAAAAAGCGCGTTTGTGCATTTTTTTTAGGTTTGCGTCGGTGACATTTTTAGAAAGAGTGAAACACATGCACGGCTACACAGTGGCACTTTGTCTCTGTGTTATTATGTGGCCCAACAGATGCAAATCTTGACTCCTGTTGCGTCTTTTTTGGAAAATGACTCTCATGTAGCCCTGGGTGCTATTATATCTGCCAAGGTGGTTATTTATTCAGTCGTGTCTGTCTGAGTCTGCCTGTTAAATACTAACCCAAAAAATGTGAACTCATTTTTCCCTAGAGGAAGTTCACGATTTAGAAAATGTTGCGATTCGATTCAATATTGATTTTTTTTTTAGGCTTGTGATTCGATTTTCGATTAAAAATCGATTCAGTTCACCTGTCACTTGTACAGTGTGAATGGAAAAATTTAATACACAGTGAAGCACCTGCTTAAGTCACATGGCAAAACTCAGGCCCGGGGTCCGAATCCGGCCCTTAGTCTACTAGCCCTAAAATTGCCCCGACCAGGAGACTAGTAAACATTTGTTTGTGTTCCAAATTAGGGAAATGCCACAATTCGATTCAATCTTGATTTTTTTTTTTTCGTGAATCGATTTTTTAATATAAAATTGAATCGGTTGATATGAGTCGCATGCTGTGAACTGATTTCGCTTTCGACTTGCAGCAGATTGCTCAGATGATTGGACAAATTTTCACTGCGTATGCCCAGCTTTTGTCAAAACTCTGGCTTGGGGGCTGAATCCAGCCCGTAGTTTAATTATATTTGGCCTGCTGGAATATATAAGTATATATACCAATAGTTAGCCCCCATATACTGGCAGGTTTTCTTGTACCGTTGCACTGGTTCAGCAAATCTTCTACCCATGTGTCCACTGTCCCTCTTCTGAACATGTCCAAACTATCCCAATCTGTCTTTTTCTCCAAACCTCCCTGTCTGTGCTGTCCCTCTAATGTCCTCAATCCTGATCCTGTCCATCCTTGTCTTAACTCCTCCACCTCCATCTCTGTCTCCTGTCTCCTGTCTATTCCTAGTGTCTCTAATCCATCCATCATGACTGTCCTGTAAACTTTACCCTTCACCATAGCTGACTCTCTTCTATCACAGATCAAAATGATACAATAAAATACCTGAGTAAAGCTGTAAGAACTATAATAAACCATGTTATTAAGCTTGAATGTACCAGGGTGGGAAAAACCCTTCCTGCCACTGAAAGGTCTGGAATTAGTTACCACTTAGTCCCCATATAACAGGTTATTGAGTCACGAGTCAAGGATTAAGCTATTGTTACATGTTATTTTGATTTTGGTGTAAAATTGTAGCCATTATTCCCGAAGAGCCCGATGTGGTTCTTGAGTTGAGTTCATAGAGGTGATGACGGTAACGTGAGAAGATCGAGAGAGTAGTCATGGTAGCTGAAGTACCGCTGTACTGCTCACTGTTCCTCCCATGGCATTAAAGCTAATACCAGGATACTCGCCCTTTCTACCATGTTTGCGTTTCTCCCTTCTGTCCCGGCATAAAGCTCCGTGCTTGGTTTTCTTCTTCCCGGCCCATCCTTGTGGTTGCTGGAACTGCTGAGCGAACCCTATGTCATGTGCTGCTGTACATGGGCTTGTTCGAAAGCTACAGTTTAAGAAGGAATGACAAATGGACTTCGTTATATTTGGTTTGCGACTTTTTTAGGAATAGCACATGTTCTTAACGTTACCATCTGTCCAGTCATCTATTCATAGTGGACATTATGTTTAGCCTTCGTTGTTCTGAAGTATTCATACCCATAATACTTTCCTACCCGTAGCAAACTTTTTTTTTGCCATATCTGAAGTTTTTTCCTACCCATAATATTTTCCTACCCTGTGTTTTAAAGGTAGTAGCACATTTTTATAGATGTTAAACACCCAGGATATCTATCTTACACCTTTCTGTTCTGGAACCAAAAAAATATAATGTTTCTGGTTTAGTTGCTGTTCCAAGCAAACTGGCGAGGGAGTCCCCTTTTTTGGTTTTGTTCCTTGAACTGGTTCTAAGCCCTAATGTGTAGGAACTCTTTGTTTATTCCACAATGGAAGGCTGAGTAGGCAAATTTAAATATCCCTGGATCAGAAAGGCTGCCAAACTTGTCTAACTGATTAGTTATTACCAATTTTATACCTCTGCCGTTTCCCCAAAGATGTCTCCATATCCCCATTTCTTCATTTCTGCTTAGACAAACGTCCCAAACTTTCTGGTCCTGATTCCCTCCTACTGTCAAAATTTTAGAACCCTTTGTGGACTACAGTCAAAAACTTTACCCACACTGATCTGGTGTTAGCTTGTGTGGCTTGATCCCGTACTCAGGATCAGTATGGGTCTGACAATAGCCAAAATTTCAGGATGGAACAGACTATAGCCTGGTCGATTTAAAGCCCAAAGTGATATTGTTATCGACAGATAGTCCTACTTGCACCACGGGTATTGGAAACGAGGGTGAATGGGGATTATGAGTGTATGTGTAAATAATAAGGCCTTTTCATTCCTCTTGTCTTTCAGACTGTGAAGAAGACAGGCATTCAACAGGACCATGATCATTTGGTCAGCATGGAGTGCAGTATTAGTGCTGACTTACATAGAGGCTGCAGAAGACGGTGATGTCCGGGCAGGTAGGGAAGCTGCAGGCAGTGCTATCTAAGAAAAAGGAATCCAATTCATTATTGACTACATTTTTCTTTTGCCTGCAGCTTAAACGGGCATTGATATAAATTTACCGCAGAGTTTCGATTCTCTTCACGACGTACGTTTGCGTTTGTTTCCAGGCTGCAGCACAGCAGTAAATGACCTTGTTTACATTGTTGACGGCTCATGGAGCGTTGGCGTCTCTGACTTTGAAAGTGCCAAACAGTGGCTCATCAACATCACGAGCCAGTTTGACATCAGCTCACTCTACACACAGGTATGGCATCACACATTCCCTTGATGCGCAGTCCAAGTGACAGATCGGTTCAAGATGCGAGGAAATTACATCAGGGTTTCACACTGAGCCTGTTTCTGCTTATACCGGGTGTACATTGTGCGTTTTTTTTTTTTTATTGTTAGAGCCACCTGCTGGTGACGCTGTTCAAGGATAAAAGTCATCTGTCAAATTTATTGTAATATAATGTAAATAAAGACAATGAGCAACAAGTGGTCGGAGAAACGTTCGTTTTCCCTGACAACTGGTGATGACCACAACGACGGAAATGTCTTGGCAAGCGTGGTCAGCCCGGTCTGTCAGTTTTGCCATAGTGATTTCTCCTACGTAGGTAAAAATCGTGGGGAAATCGGCAGGTTTGATTCTCACACAATCGATCGTGAGGTTGTCGTAACCTTGCCTAGATTACATGGCACGTGTCCCAATACTCAACACCCAATCGCCGCAAAAAATTGTGGCAAAAACGCAATGTACACTGAGATTTCGCCATCATAGAGAAAATCCAGAGGTCACAATAAAAGAAAGTCATCTTTTATGGTATTGTATGAGAAACTCCGGAGTGAAGCCTGTGCAGTCCGAATGACAGATTGGTTCAAGATGTCACAGTTTCCCTCTGTACCTTCCAGTTTCTGCTCAGGTGATGGACAGACTGCAGGAACCATAATCACATTATGCTTGTTGTTGTAGGTCGGTGTGATCCAGTACAGCGACACACCTCGTCTAGAGATTTCTCTCGGGACACATCAGACTGGGCCAGAGCTCATCAAGGCCATACGTAGCATCAACTACCTGGGAGGAAACACACAAGTAGGCGTGGTCCCACTCTTTTCTTTTTTTACCTTTATTCTTTTCGACTTAACTAGCGTGTGTGCGAGTGTAATAAGTGTCCCCACTCAATGATGTGGTTTGCACTACAAACTTTTCACACCACTTGTTTGTCCCCTGTGGACACGGCAGACTGAAGGAGTTTAGGGGTAATTTGTTAAAGGGGAACAAACCTTCCTTTAATTATTTTTTTCATTGCTTCCTTGTAGACCTTCAAATTAAAATTTAACTAAGGGTAAAATAAGGGTAAAAGAAACCATCCATCAGCCATGATGGATGGATTAGAGACACTAGGAATAGACAGAAGACAGGAGACACAACTGGAGGTGGAGGAGTTAAAGATGCTGAGGAGAGACAAGGCTGGACAGGATCAGGAATGATTAGAGGGACAATACAGAAAGGGAGGTTTGGAGAAAAAAGCTAGTGAAGACAGATTGAAATGGTTTGGACATGTCTAGAGGAGGGACAGTGGAATGTATTGGTAGAAGAATGATCCTAGAGATGGAGCTACCAGGTAGGAGACAAAGAGTGATGGATGTACGGAGGGAGGACATGGGGTCAACGGCAGAAAAAGGGATGATCTGAAGGAGGAGCTTCACTAAATTTCATTGCACCACACCACAGCGTCCTGAAGATGATGAGAAGGAGTTAGACCTTGGACTCTCACATCACTGAGACAGACATTGCCTTTGGGCCAAAGCCTAGACCCATTTACTAATATAGTCAGTCCTAATTATGTCCTATTACACAGCCACTCTCTGATCACATCCGAACAGTTAACCATTTGACCGCACTAATATATTTAATGTACTGTACATCTTTATTGCTTCCAGACTGGAAGGGCCATTAAGTTTGCCGTGGATCACGTTTTCTCCTCCTCACAACGCTCCAGCCAGGTCAAGAACCGTATTGCTGTGGTGGTCACCGACGGCAAATCTCAGGATGATGTGGTAAATGAGGCCTTGTCTGATCAGTAGCAAAAGCTAGTCAGCTGTATCTTTGTGTAACTCGTACTGCCCTACCGTTCAGGTGGATGCTAGCATGGAAGCACGTGCTGAGGGCATCACTATCTTTGCGGTCGGAGTCGGAACAGAGATCACCACGTCGGAGCTGATATCACTTGCCAACAAGCCGTCTTCGACCTATGTCCTATATGCCGAGAACTACACCAACATTGACAGTATACGGGACTCCATGGAGCAGAAGCTTTGTGAAGGTCAGAAATTTAGACCTGGGCATCAACCTAATTTTTTTGGGGACATTACAGAAGTTTTATTTATTGTGTGTTCTCGGTTTGCAGATGTGCAAATTGTTTTGTTGTATTGTTGTATTTTACTTCTACTCGCACTGAAACACTTGTAGCGGCAGTGCTGGTCCTCTTTATCAAGTTGCTAACCTGGGCCCCGACCGATTCGGTATGGAAATCATTTAGTTTCTGCATCTTTGATTTGGCCAAAGTTTTACACTGCATGTCCTCCCTGACGCAACCCTCACCATTTATCCAGGCTGTGGACCAGCACTAAAAAAAGGACTGGCTTGTGCCCCCTAGTGGCTGGTTTGATTAAAGCCCAGTGTACACTGTACCATTTTACCACGATTTTCAGTCGTGCGATAATAAGGGATCGGGCCCAATTCAGTCATGTGACTTGAGTCGTGCAGTGTACACCACGTTACAACCAAGTGGTCCTCACCTCACGATTGATCGTGTGAAAATCAAAGATGTGTAAAATCGTACTGATTTACCCACGATTTTTACTTCAACCTGCCACACTGGAAATGTGCGAACCAAGATACGAAAGAGAAAAGTCAACAGCAGGGGGCAGCATGGTAGAACTAACAGGCCAGACTCACCACTCACAGGATGGCTCACAATGTGATTTGGGTGGCAGTCGTGGAGACCCAGGAAGGGAATTATTCATTTACCATTGATCAATCAGCAGATTCTTTTCTTTTCAGAGTCTGTCTGTCCGACCAGAATCCCAGTTGCTTCTCGTGATGAGAAAGGCTTCGAGTTGATGGCCGGTCTGAATATTCTAAGAAAGGCAGTTAAGATCCCTGGCTCTTTGGTTTCTGAAATAGCATATTCTCTCACGGCCTCCACTGACATCACAGAGAACACCAGGTAAGGTTAGGTACAATCTGTCGTCAACGTTTCAGGATTCTAGGATATTTTCTCTGCTTTTCTTGTTGGGTTTCAAACCCTACTAAGTCCTTTGCTTTCACTTTTTCATAAAAGGGATATTTTTCCAGAAGGCCTTCCTCCATCCTACGTATTTGTGGCCACCGTACGTCTGAAGGGCCCGTCTTCGAGGGTGAACTTCGATCTTCTGAGGGTTCTTTCCAAGAATAAGGAGTTTCAGTTTGCCGTGACACTAAATGGAAATGACAAAAGTGTGACATTTACCACCACTAAAACCAAAGCAAAGGAGCAAAGAATCACCTTTAATACTGGATTTCAGGTCGGTCTGGAGATTTTTTTTGTTTGTTGCATGTTGCATTCCCAAACCCTTACTCTACTCTTCAAACCATCTTAAATTATTGGGAGGTTTTGACAGTCTAGAATAGGGAAGATCTTGGAAAAGTTGAAGTATTTGCGACGGCCAAGAATCGAACCCAAGTCTACTGCTCTCCTCACCACTATGCCACCATCGCTGTGTGATAGCAGCCTCTTGTCTTTGAACAGCAGTCCTAGAGGAGCAGTAGTAGGAGACGCTCTGAAGATAAAAAGGGGAAAAGAATGTAACTGTGACCGTAACAAGTGCAGTTTCCTCTTGTAGAACTCTGTGTCTTTCACTTTCTGAGTTATTACAGACTGGGAGTCAATAAATCTCATCCTGACCAGAGTTCTTGTCAGCCACAAGGCAGCAGCACTATAACTTTCTGTGTCTTTCTAAGTCAATTAAAATTCTTTCAAGCCAGCGTCACAATTTTATACACAAATGGAATACCTAGCCTTATCTTTCAACTAAAAGCGTCTGTGATGGCTGGGAATCGAACCCAGGTCAACTGTTCGGAAGGCAGCTATGCTCACCACTGTACCACCATCACCGCTTCTCTGAGTACGAGTGTGGAATAATTCACTTTATCCTCAATAGTAAAGCCTCTGTGACAGCCAGGACTGACCTTCATTCCCCTTCCCTCTAGTCCAAACCTCCACCTCTCTAGGTTCTCTCCTCGCTGCTGCTTCTCCCACCTCTGATCACAATGTCATCTGCAAACCTCATTGTCTACGGAGACTCCTCTGTCTGTCAATCTGTCCATCACCAAAGCTCCCACTGCCACCTTGAAGTATTCTTTCCTTCCAACAGCACACCTGCACCAATTTAACATACTCCTCTGCCACTCCTCATACAAAACCACAGTTCCTCCCTTGACACCCTGTCATGTTTGCCTTTAATCATCCAGGGAAAAAACATAGTACCAAATGTTCAGTTTTGGTTCACTCACACAGAGCCAAACTGGTAGCACTCTCACCTCATCATCATCATCCGTTGAATTTAATTTACAGTGGAGCCAGACTCAAAGAAAATGTTTCCCGCTCCAAACCTCTGTGTGTATTTTGTGGCAACTAGTTTGTGGATTTGTAGAACTTGGACAGCGTTCCTGAGTTTCCATGGCAGCGCGGGCTAATAATACATCCTGTTGGGATGAGGCCTGGAGTTGTTTTTTTCCAGAAGTCTCCAAGCGCTGTCTATCCTTTGATTTGATTTGGTTTGATGTGGAATAAGGTACAGGTCTGTGGGATGTAATTTGGAAATGACTGCGGACGATTCACCGTGTTACAATAGCTGCCCTGTTTGGTCTCCGTGTGTCTGTATGCTTAAAGACTTAAAGACCCAATCACTCCTGATGGGAAAGCGTCTCACGGTCGTCCTGCTGTTTGTCCCCGGTCATGATATTTGTGGAGCATTTAGGGAACGCGCATTTGTGGCTTAAACTGTCAGAATTAGATGAAATGAAACATCCAGAGGCGGGTGGAGACAGGAATAGAAAAGTGAGAGGTTCCGACAAAATAATCCCAGTATTTACAGCCTGTTTCTTTATGACGAACAAAGCTGTGTTTCAGTCTCTGCTGTATTTATGGAGTTGATTTTTATTGATTTGTGCTTGTTTTTACAGAAATTGTACGATGGAAAATGGCATCAGCTCAAACTTCTCGTGAGGCCGCAGCAGATTGCAGCTTTCCTCGACGATCAACTGATCCAGAAAAGGAAGCTTGAACCAGTGGAGCCCATTTTTATCAACGGGGAGACGCAGGTGGCAAAGAGGAGAGAATATGACATCACTATGCCAGTAAGTATATAACAAAAGTGTTGGTTGTTGTAAATAACAAAGACGTTTTACGTTATTTTTGTCAAATTAGTTCAAGATAGTGTAATTAACTATTAACAAAGACTTTTTTTTACGTGTTTGGGAAAGGAGCAATGTAATTGCACAGCAAAACCATGTGGAATCTGATCGGATCAAATCATTGGACCAATTACAATACTTTCCAGATCATTTAGTGACAAGGAAGTTGGTTAATCGATCAATCTTTAAAGCTAAGGGTATAGTGTACGATTTTGAGCCGATTCTTCCAAGATTTTTCAGCCGCTCAACAATCGACGATGGGGCGGCGTTTTTTGCTAATTCGTACGACTTGCATTGTGCAGCGTACCCACGGTAACGACTTGCGATTACCACTCACGAGTGATCAAGTGACAATCAAACAGGTGATTTTTTTCAGGTGAGATTTCTTCTATTTTGACACGAGTCTTGGTGTCTTCCACACAGGTGGAGATTCAGAAGCTGCGTCTCTACTGTGATCCCCACCAGAGCGAGAGAGAAACAGCCTGTGAGATCTTTTCTGTGGTAGGCTCACAATTCAACCTCAAATTCCATTTTCCACACTTTTGCGAGGTCAGAGTGTTAATGAGGTTTGTCCTTCTTCTCTATCCTTTGCTCCCTCCCTGTACAGGACGATGAGAGGGTGAGTACTGTCCTTGTGTTTACTTCAGTTTTGCAGCAGCGGAAAGGGGAAGTGAGGTACTGCAATATTCAATGGTGTGAATATTTAATATTTGTTCAGTGTCCTCTGAACCGAACGGCCACTGTGGATGAAGAAGACTGTAATTGCGTTGTCGGACCACCTGGTCAGCGTGGGCCACCAGGACGCATGGTAACACAAACAAGCACACCCTTACACTTTCTGCACCAGTAGCTACACTTTTGGGGCAGTGGTTGCCTAGTGGTTAAGGAACCGGACTGGGGTCTGAGGGGTTCATAGTCCGATTCCCCCAACCACTAAGTTACCACTGAGGTGAGCATGGCATCATCCCATGGCAGTGCTTCCCATGTGCTGGAAGCTGGTTGTGTTCAGTGGTGTGGATCACATTGACAGGAAGTTTGCTTTCCTTTCCTTACTATGACATTTATCCCCCAACCCTCATGAAACTGCAGGGAGTCAAGGGAGAAAAGGGAAGGGAAGGACCACCAGGACCCGAAGGTAAGCCTGTAAGTGTTCTCATCAATCTCCTCGAAATTACATTTTAGTGTCATTACGCACTGTTGCAATACCTCATCACACACTTTTTGGGTTCGTGGACAGGGTAAGGACGGCAGCCCGGGGGAATCTGGTCCTCCTGGATTACCAGGATTGAAGGTAACATGGTGCTAGATCAAAGGTTGACTTAAGCTAGGCGTACAATGTAATTTTTGCCAATCATGGCGTCCATCTGCTGCTCACACCGTATGAGTGAATCGGGGTGATCAAGTTACAACTTGTGACTCGTGTGCTCACACCGTACAATCTAATGGTTGGGTACGATTGGTTCAATCAGACTGTACGACCAAATGCAACCCCTCTGGTTAATTGGATAAAAGCGCCAGAATGATACCAAGCAAACAAAAACTAATTGGACAATTGTGCCATCCTGGGATCACACACGGACAAAGACTTGTGAGACGTCTTGTCTTGTGGTCAGTCTGGTCTGCCAATTTGGTCTCATGATAACAAGCTATGCCCAGTATCTATTGCTGAATTAGAGTTTGCTCAGTTTCTAATTTAATTTCTGTATTGTCCTTCAGTCCTGTGGAGTCAGTGTGAATAACCCCTTATCAATTGTCTTGTCTTCTTGTGGCTTTTCAGGGTGACGTTGGCCCTGCTGGACTGAGAGGAGAGCCTGGTCCACAAGGAAGCATGGTACGTATTGGCTGTATCTACAAAATGGCTTTTCTGCATTCATTTCTAAATGACATTTCTTCATGACATTTCTTCAACTCAGGGAGAGAGAGGAGAATCAGGTATACCAGGAGAACCAGGTCCCCCAGGACCAAAGGTGAGTTTCCATGTTGGCATTTTTCTCCATGTAACAGTTTGTCATTCCTAAGCCCTTTGTGCAATGTGCTATTTTTCCTCGATTTTAATTCTTGGTTGAGTTGAGCAGTGTATACTGTCCCCCACTACTTCACAATCAATCTTGTTTGATAGACCAGACTGTCATTTCCTTGTCATTGAAGGCTGTGGCTGTGATAATCTACTGGCTTCAGCCTGAGACTTGATTTCAAAATGAATTTTAAAGATATTATTTGTTTTTTTTTTGTTTAATAAAGGGTCTGCCTGGAAAGAGGGGCGAACCAGGAGCCCCAGGAGAAACCGGATCAACGGTATATTGCAGTTTACAAACTCAAAACAAAAAAAAAAAGGAATAATCTCTAATGATGTGATTGTTTGCGTTAAAGGGAGAGCCAGGACTACCAGGCACTAGTGGACTCCTTGGACGTTCAGGGACAAAGGTAAGGTTTGAATAACTTTAGGAAAACATATACAGTATCTCTTTCCTCTCCTTGCTCGTCCCTTTTTCAGGGGTTGTTACATAGAATCAATATTTTCCATCTCACCCTGTCCTCTGTATCTTCTCCTCGGACTCCAACTACCTCCATGTCCTCCCTCACTGCATCCATCAATCTCCTCTTTGTCTCCTACCTGGTAGCTCCATCTCTAGCATCATCATTCTTCTACCAATGTATCCACTGTCCCTCCTCTGAACATGTCCAAACCATCTCATTCTGGCTTCTCTAACTTTTTTTTCCAATCCTTCCTGTGTGTGTTGTCCCTCTAGTCACCTCATTCCTGAATTTTGATACACAGTATGTCCTCTCCATATTGCGATTCTCCTTCCGATCCATTTTAGTCCTTTGCAAATTATTTTTCCCAAAATTCCAATCACAAAAGATTTACTATATCATGGGATTGAACACCTGGGCGAATGAGAACCTTCACAGATAATATTGATCATAAAACATTCTCTCTTAAATAACCTATATGTGGTGTGAAACAAAGCAAACAGTGTCTTTTCGCTTGCATTGCGGCAGGAGTTTTTCAGTAAAAAAAAACCCAAAACACTAACAAGGCCGAACAGTTCTTGCTCAGCTGTGCACCATCTGTCTGAATCCACTCAGGCTCATGTACCAATCAAAAACCACTCTGTGACAACATCATATCTTTTCTAACCATATTGTAAAACACGGCTTGTTCCTGGACAGATGTTTCTGTCGTCGGCCCGCGTAGCTTTATAGGTGGTAAAAACAAAATATGTGTCGTTGGCTCGACACCGCATGAAAACACAAATCTGTTCTGGACGGTGGAAGCAAAACACACACTCGCTCAGGCCTCAGACACCAGAAGGGTAACCGCCCTAAAATATACCCTGATGTACCCCTGCCCCTCCATCAAGTAAGAACTGAGAGTGACACCTTTGAAGGAGTCTGTTTCATGTAGCATTTGGGACGTCCCGCTCCATGTAGTCCCTTAAAAAGGACTAGTTGTTTTAATGACAGAGCACATGCTAACATCTGGGGGCACGTGACCACGCCCACAATTGCAAGCGTGTGATGCTATTTCGGGTGTTCTCTCCGAAGTCCTCTGATTACACTACCAGTTCCACTTGCAGCGGGACTGCTCAGTAATTTACTACCCTTCCTGTTATCATAATAAAGGACTTTACCCCCAAGAACATGGATACGTTCGGGGGGTGCACAGGTGGTATCCATGTGTGGAAGGTTAGCTAGCACTGAACAGCAAAAATAAATTTATGTCATAGAGTTGAACTTTTGCCAAGCTAACTTATATGTAATATGTAATACATACAGTATATATGTAATATGTAACTACATATAAATATTGCAGTATCTTCTTAGACGTTTTACCTCGTAATTCGCTTTATTTCAGACTTTTTCGTTATAGATACATACCGAGCTAGACAGATCAATAGATGATAGATAGAGAGACAGAAAAAAACCAAGATAGAAAGACAGCTGAACAGTTTAATTACCAAGATTTTTTTGTGTTTTAAGTCTGTTTTGAATAATGTATATGTAGACCAAGCATGGACAAACTAAGGCCTGGGGACCAAATGCGGCCCAAAGAGCTTCTTTATGCGGCCCACCAGCCTTGTCCAAATTAAACAATATATCTATATTATCATTATACTTCTGACCTTTGCTTGCAATGCCTGTGTTTCCCAGTAAATGGTATCATAAGGGGTATCAAAAGTAGCATCTTAGGTTTTAAACAGGACTTTTACATGCTAATTATCTTAGTTCAAACAAATGCTTCATCTTTCTGCTCTCGGTCCTCGTGCCCTCGCTTTTCACACATTTTGGCGAGTTAACTGTCATCCATCAAGATGCCACAAGTGATCCAATCATGTACCTCAGCACTAGGTAATTTAATTTATTTAATATTCATAACAATGGCCTTGGCCGTTGTCTTGTTGCTGCAATGTCCCAGTGATTACAGAGACAGCTCGGAGACTATGCATCGTGTCAACCCGTCCTTTGTCCCTCGTGTTAATGGGATGCAGTGATGTGTGCACGACGGCCCGATATTACTCTGCGGCACTAATGTGCTCGAGTGTGAATCATGAGGCGTTGGCTGTGACATTTAATCCAATGACGCTCCACTTGTTCGATTTGTTTTTTTTTATTCCCCCTGAGATCTGTCATTATTAAGGATACAGTCGGGGACTGAAGTTGAACTTGCACAAAATACAGTTGATTAGTGAGGTATGCAACAATCGGGGTTTAGTGGTAATCATAGCCGCCTTCTAAGCAGTGGACCGGGGTTCATTCCCTAGCCACGGCTGTAGAACAACTTTTAGGGCAGTGGTGACCTAGTGGTTAGTGAACCGGACTTAGGTCTATAGGGTTCCAGGTATGAATCCACCAGCTGCCAGGTAACCACTGAGGTCCACTGACTATCCCCACTCACTCCTCCCTGGGCTGCCCACTGTTCACTTTGGTCATGGGTAAAATGCAGAGGTCACATAGAACTTGATTCCTTAAACCTTTTTTCGGCCGCACACCCAACTTAATTAACCCAACGTAGTTCCTAACCCCCTTAAAGAAAAATGTACGCATCATATTTATTCTTGTTCAAATGACGGGGCCACAACAAGCCCGAAAAAACCAGCCCGGGAAGGCCTTTTGCCCTACAGAATGTGATTGGCTTTGCGTTAGCTCAGACAGATGTTTTTTTGGTGTGGACTCCAAAAACAAGCACATTGGGGATAAGGCTAATTGTTCCTCTGAAGAGACACCAAGCACACGATTCCTCTTTCTCCTCTAAGTGACTTCCCACTTGTGGTAAATTAAAAAAAACAATTTAACTATAGTCCATTTTCCACCAATGTCTTGGTGGTTAACTGCACTCAGGATAGTGGTCATCAACCGAAACTGCTACTGATGATTTGATCTCAGAATTTCCCTCACGGATCGGATTGTGAACCCACAATCCAGCAGGAAAGCATGGAAAAGCAGCAGTTGCAGCATTGGTATACATGGAAATAGAAGAGGACGTTCTTAGATCCGATTTTGCTGATATTGTCCACACACTTAATCTTCCGATACCAATATTTACCGATACCAATATTTACCGATACCGATATTTACCGATACCGATACATGTTGCCTTTTGCCCCCAAAAAGGTAAATGTTTCAGAACTCTACATGTGATTCCTTCAATTTTGCAAAGTTAGAATCTGATTTTCCTCATCGGAGAAAAAATATACAGTAGATCAGTAATGAGCTTACCGATATCACGTAATTATGCTAATATTGGGCTGATAATTGGCCTGCCAACATTGCAACGGCCAGGAATTGAACCCAGGCAGCTATGCTCACCACTATAACATCATGGCTTTAGAATCTAAGGTAGGGTAATTCAGGGTTACACAAAAGCCACATTCTTCCAATGTTCATGGGAGGATAGACCTTAATGACCAGTGGAGAGCTGATATCCTTTATTTTATCAGATTTGGGACGGTAACATCACTTCCTGTGCGGTCTTATCAGACCAAATTCTATCAAATCTTTCTAATTATATCGGTCTTTTCCATCAAGGTGAGCCGGTGATAATGTGTCAAGAAAAATAGAGGAGAAAACACGGCAGATATTATCTCCACTGAGCCAGACAACCTCATAATGTGGTCGCTGCTTCAAACGCCATCCATTGACTTTGAGGAATTTCTGTTTTGTTTTGTTTTTTTACCGTCTGTGGAAACTCCATCGGGTGTTAATGAGGCCTCAACTTTGAGATACTGTAAAACCCCGGGGTTCTGACAATGCTCTTTAATCACCTGACGACACAAACGTGCGCATTAGCAAATAACTAGGAGAGTAAACAGCAGCACACGTACGCTAAAAAGAAGCCAATGTGGTGTATTTTAAAGTGCAGCCCTTGTAATTTAGCAGCAGGTTCAGAGACCTGCTAATCTGTGAGTGAGAGTCTTTCCCTCCTCCACCTCCTATCATCAGCTGTTCACCACAATTACAGATGCACAGAGACAACACTGATGTGGTAAACTGAACCCTGCTGGATGAAAAGTGAAAGTTCAAACACAATGAAATGGGTAAGATGATAGGTAATGTAAAAAAGATGGTACAAATTGACCAGAAATGTCACCAGCAGGTGCCGTTTTAAAGGGTTTTCACAGAGAATCACCCTTTTCCATCTCACCCTCCATCTTCTACTTTGACTCCAACTACCTCCATGTCCTCCCTCGCTGCTCTAGGATCATTCTTCTAACAATATCACCACTGTCCTTCCTCCGAACATTTCCAAACCATCTCAATCAGGCTTCGCTAGCTTTTTCCCCAAACCTTTACTCCATTCCACACCCCTCTTCTCTAGATTCCACTGCTCTGAAAAGTTGATCCTAGTTCCCAAACTCCTGCCCCTTCACCCCCTCTGCTCCTTGTAGCCTTGATTTACACACAAATCTGTACCGGTGTCTGTTTTTATTAAATCACCACCCAAAACCTCTCAAGAAACATGACCTGGAGCCAAGCCTCCGTACAGTGTTACATTTCTTGCCCCTTCATTCCAGTATATTCTGTGGGTTCTTGGATTTCTCCTTCGCTGCCTTAATCCTTTATTGACTCTCCTTTCAGACCTTTGACTCAGTTTTATCCCTGTATTGTGTAGCGGTCACTGCCTCCCCAGTCTTAAACAGTATGCGGCAGGCTCAAGTGGCATATTGGTCTACTGACATGAAAGGACATTGTCAGAGCACTTGTCTATTTTCTCTTGTTCTAGACACCCGGGGATTTATGTCACCCCTTCATTTATTGGACTGTGGTGGGCGTCTGGGCTGTGTAATTACGAGGTCTGCTGCTCTTATTGGTTTATATGTGTAGTGTGGCCAGACGCTACAAAGGGAACCAGATGGAGAGCTTATTCAGTTATGTCCTCGCTGCTAATACGGACTCCAAACACTATATAAGTTGATGAGACCTGGTGTGCCTATACCGAGGTAAAGTGCTTTACACCTCAATGTTGTGCTACAAAAAGTGCAGAAAAAAACCAGGCCTAAAATTACATTTTATTCAGAGAAAACCAAGTTAGGAAGTGGAGTGGTCAACTGAGAGACGGTCAGAATGAATTTCCTGGCAGGACTTTGGTTTTGACTTAAGGGCGGGCCACAATATCTGGGTTTAACAACGTCATAGCAAAACCATGCCAGAGATACTGTTTTACTACTTTTTTATTCATAAGTAACAGTAACTTTACTTGGGTAAAGCTGCTGAGGGGTTCATGAAGTTCTATGTGATCTAATTTTGAAGTGGGCATATATATACTAGGCAGGATTAACTAAATGGGCCACAGAGGGGAACGTCTTCAAGAAACTCACTATGTCCAGTTGCCCTAAAAGTAACTAATTTTGGATAATCAAGTAATCAACTTATACTAATTTTACTCTTCTTCAAACACATAACACACAACATAATATCTTCCTACCATCTCTTTTCCTTGTGTTAGATAGATATTGTGGGTGTTAAACATCTATAAAAATGTGCTACCACCTTTAAGACGGAGGGTAGGAAGATATTATGAAAATTTAACATAGATAAAACTATGCTACCACCTTTGAGAGAGGCAGTAAGAAGATCTAATGGGTAGGAAAATACTTCAGAACAATGGCACCCACACTTTATATTGATTTCCAGTCAACACAAAGAAGATAGAAATATTGGATTGACTTGTGTCACACCTGCTGTGATCAGGACTGCCATCAGGACCACACCCACACCAACATATATATAAATACAATATACATATAAAATTTACAATATACTTTGCTCAGAGTTTGGACGTCATCGTGCTGTGGCTTTAAACATGTTTGTTACTGTTTGCATTTGTTTTAACAAGCTGCGATTTCTACACCCACACGAGTGGCCAAACCACAGGCTGCCCATAGTGTTGCTGAAAACCGTAGACACAAAGTGGTGGTATTAATAACACAAAAAACAAGTTTTTAAATTCACACAATTTTACTGAAATACGTTCCAATTAAGGGTCTACATTGTTTTTCCTTGTTATGTTTGCCTGTTTTTTAATTAAGTTGTACTTCTTAAACATGCAGTCCACCCATGACACCAACCAGTCATCCACTTGCTGTGAAGCCCAGTGTACACTGGACAATTTTGCCAAGAATACCATCCTGTGTACACAAGGTTACAACAAGTAAATATCACCACACAATCGCCTACTGACTACCTCACAATGGATTGTGTGGAATTCTGCTGACTTACCCGCAATTCTTTACCTCAACAACAGGGGGCAGCATGGTAGAATTGACAGACCGGGCTGATCACGCTATTTTCTGGTCCATACATGTTATCACCTTTTCTTTATGTGTCTAATCACAGAATGGCAGGGAAATAAGGCTTCCTTGTTGAGCATTCCACGCATCTCACGCTACTAGCTTCTTCAAGACAAGACAAAAAAAAAACTAAATTGAGATGTATTCTAAAGACACCTGTTGAATTAATGTTGAAGTTCTATGTTTTATCCTCAGGGGCAGAAAGGAGACGCCGGTTCAGCTGGAGCGCATGGTTCCCCGGTAAGTTGGTACTGAATATCTGATTCACGTACAATATGAGTGGCATAGAGCAAAAAACTCTAAAGATTTTGGTGGCATTGTCATTTATATTATTGTTCATTTTCTCCCGTTGCAATCTCCTGATACTGTGAGTCACCATACACCTATTTTCTCACCCCTGATAAGGAGGTTTGACAGGGTTAAAAGTACATCCTGTGTACTCCTCTATTAATATAGCGATATCAAACAGTTCTGAAGCTGTGAGGAACTAGACCGGAGCACTTTTCTTACTAACTCAGCACTTCTTTGAAAGTACTTTTTCACGCCCTTCGTTTTTAACCACCACATAAAAATGCCGTAAGGAGCTCCAAACAAGACGTGACCGTGAGAGCAACTCATTGCTGCCTCCACACACTGTTGTGGTGCAGACGCACACACACACACGTTGCAGTTATCTTGCTGAACGCATTTACACCCAGCGAATCAAGAAACGATGCACTCCCGCTTAAGGCCGAGCTGAAGTTGACACTTAAAGAAACCAAAACTCAGAGTGCTTGTTTTATTGTTCACGATTCCACATTTTCTCCGTCCCTAATTGCCCTGTAACAATTTTTTCTACACCCAATAAATCCTGGCTAACTGCCCTGCCATTCAGCATCTGCAGAAGAACTCAACACGACTTATCTTGAATTTTTGTGAGGCATTATATTTTGGTATTTTTGTTATATTCTTTTAGAGCAAGCAGCTCTATTTGCTGATGCCAAACATGGTGGATTGGTTCTTGTGGAATTATAAAACGCTCAGTTGTACCTTCTAGTTTGGGAACCGCTGGATGTCATCTCTACTTTTACAGATGATTGTCTTGATTGTGTAAAAGACCCCGTATCCTGGGGTTATGTTCGCTAATGTCGGATGGATGGACCATAAGATTGACAGGTGGATCGGTGCAGTGGCCTTAGAAATGCGCTCACTGTAGCCGATAGTTGGGGCAAAGCCCTCAATTTACCGGTCAGGCTACATGGCAGGGCGCTTCCGTAGAGATACAGGGAGGAAATCGGACACCCAAGACCCCTCCACATCCGGAGGAGTCAGTTGAGAAAGCTTGGGTATATACCTCATATGACCCCTGGACGCCTCTCTAGGAAAGCACATGGGTCCTGTACCACTGGGAGGAGACACAGGACGTGCTAGTGCAACTATATTGTTAGACTGGCCTGGGAACACCTCGTGATCCTCCCAGATGTGCTGGATAAAGTGCCTAGGGATAGGGAAGTCTGAATATCTCTGCTAACAACTGTTGCTTCTGCAACCCAGCGTCATTTAAAAGGACTAAGATAGATGTCACCTTCTTACCAACCTTTGTAATCTAACCACGTCCCTAGGATGTTTTGTCCTCTTCTGCAGTTTCCTAACGACTGGTCTCCTCCTTTTCATTGTTGATCCTTTGCTTGATAGTTGCTTTGGACAACTGTCTTCTAAATACATAAATGTAAAATCTCACGGGAAAAATATAGCAAGAGCACAGCATTAAAAGCCAGTTACGTTGTGCTAATCTCGATGTAACATTTTTAACATTTTGTCTGCTTTTGTCTCCCTCTTGTGCCAAGGGAGCTGTTGGCCAAGTCGGCCCCAGAGGACCTCCGGTACGTCGGGTTTAAGTACACGCGTGTTACAACTTCACCTGCACTGCTGTGATTCATGAGTTCACTCTGTCTTTTTCAGGGAGATCCCGGGTCACCTGGTCCTCAGGGACAACCAGGAATAAAGGTAATGTGCACAAGGACTTAGTGTGAGGTCTATGTTAGAGATGATGCAGCTACTGCATTCATCTCCATCCTCATATTCATCGTAGGGTTGCGGGAGCATCATTCTCCACGACCCAAATTACACTGTTCCATACATTGAGCCTTCTTGTGGGTGGTGAGCCCACTGGAAGTCATATGGGTCTGGACCGTGCTAGAATCAGAGCTTCTCAGAAGCAGCCTAGAAGCTGGTGGACTCGAACCCAAGGCCGTGTGGCTAAATCTGCCTCTTGCCGACGCAGATGATGATGTATCAATGGATATATAAATGACTAGAATATTCTTTTAAGTTATCAGAAATCCTATTATTTTTGTCGCCTAATGACTATAGCTGTTTGCTTTACAACTTTTTCGTCCAGACTGTACGATACGATGGACCAGATTTGGTCCACGAACTGCTAGTTGATGACAGCTGTAATAGAGCATTGACAGAAAATAATGATTTGTTGATGTATTGATATGACAATAAATGTCAAAATTTCAACAATGTGGGCCACCTGGTGGCTGGAGGACTCAAACCCAAAGCCTTGTGGTGCTGCCTGCTTAACCACTAGGCTACCGATGACTATAGATAATTTCTCATTTTTTTATTTTTACACTGAAAGCAGCTAGAGGGCAATCTAGTTGGTTCCATACAGTGGTGCAACTAACATGGTAGATATTTGACATTATTTTTTTTTTACATTTTTTTTCCCCTTTGGTGATTATTGTCCTTCAAAACAGTAATGATAGTAACAGAACTTTCAGCTTGCTAAAATGCCACTTACAGAATGCCCATTCCCACAGGTTACCTGTGCTGATTTTTATATTTGTCCTAGAGCAGCGTGGAGAAACTCAGTTAACACCCCTGCCTCTACAGTGGCCTCATAATGAGATCATTAATTTGGCCTGGGATCCGAAGGAGTCCGTTTGATTTATTTAGCGGAGCCATTAAAGTGATGAGTGGCTGTTAATTTACAGCCAGAGTAGGGTCAGTGCGCGCGTGTGTGTGATTGTATTTCTTCACACATCATAAAGGTAACCCCTCTGGTAAACAAGATTACACACAGTGAGATAGAATTAGCCAGATACATGGGGGTGGGTGGGGTTGGAGGGGGTGATGACTGGGCATTACTTTGCTTCCCTCTTGTGGACATAAACTGACATTACATTTATCAGGAACGTGAATTAGAAAATGTTGCTATACTGTACATGTATAAAGCTCTTCTGCTCACCGCTAAAGGGTTGCCATATCAAGTCAGCTAAGCTATCTAAGCTCTCATAACTAGATGTATCGTTGTATCACTGAGATAGAAATTCGTAATTGTAACTTGTATAACTCGGACTTGTGAATCTTGTATGCCAAGATAATACTATCTCGTCAATACTATGGATCAACGTATCAACATACTACAAAATCAATACTCATTACTGCTCAGTGCTTTTTTTTTCCTTTTGGCTTGCCCCTATTTCCGTGGTGGCCACCGCTAGTCAACATTTTCCATTTCCATTTCTACTCTAACTCCAACTATCATCATGTCCTCCCTCACTGCATCCATCAATCTCCTCTTTGTCTCCTACCTGGTAGCTCCATCTCTAGGATCATTCTTCTGCCAATGTTTCCATGGTTCGTCCTCTGAACATGACCAAACCATCTCAGTCTGGCTTCTGAAAATAAAAGGAGACGTAAAGACGTTGCTGTTAAGGAACACATTGTTCCTTAACAACAGTTGTAGCCTGTACTTGGGTGAAGTTGTAGTTTGTAAGAGTGCGTTTTGTTGCTTTTTGTCGTTTTCAGCATTCAACGTGTTTTTTTTTGTCACTGGAAGTGTAGTTCAGTAATGATCTTGACAGGACTGTCGTTTGTATGTCGTAAGGATACGCACGGAGGTTGGTTGCGATTTCAGGGCGCTCTTACGTGGCTTACTAGAATCTTTCTTTTTTTGCCTTAATGTCGGCAATAAAGGAAATCCCCCGTAGATGCATTTGACCAGCTACTAGCACGGTAATGCGGTTTTATCAGTGCCAAAAGGAAGTGATACTAGATCTATCTATCTATCTATCTATTTATCTATCTATCTATCTATCTATCTATCTATCTGCTGCTCTGGTAATGAAAATGTCAACAGGGCGAACCTAATTTCAGGATAAGAATTAGTGTCCTGTTAAAGTGATGGTTGTGGTGGGCATTAGAGCTGATCAGATGAAGGTTAAGGTAATACATTACACAGGTGAGTGTCCTTACAACTGTATATGTGTGAGTATTTGTGTATGTGTGTGGACCTGTGCCATCTAATTTCTCCTGCAGCAGCCTGCAGACTAAGCCGTCATGCACTCCGTCACATCTAACCCCGAGCGATGTGTCTGCCTCCTTCATCTAATTCTCCCCCCTCTCTCTCTTATTTCCTTTCTTTCTCCTTCATCCACTTTTTCTCCACCACATTTCTCATCTCTGCTCCAAAAATCCTTACTTCATGCAGGGACTCCAAGGGCCCCAGGGGCCACCCGGACCAACCGGCCAAGACGGTCCCAAGGTCTGTATGCTATAATTGTTATGCAAATGATCTGCCCTCCCTGAGCTCTGAGATAGTCGGGGCTCGTCTGATGTTTCTCGCTCCCGGCCTCGTCCCTAGACGATAATGTGAAGGAAACTGCCGTGAGCGTGCAGCTTCTTAGGATTGTAGTGTATTTCTTTGTCGCTATTTGACAAGTACCATCCTAACAAGGTTCACCGGGCCGACAAGACTTCTAAATATTTAGACTGTCATCCTGTAAAAACACACTTTCCTCATCTCTCTGGGGAATCTCTGCTCATTATAAATAATAAAAAAGCCCAGTTATTTCAATGGTTATCCCATCATACAAATGAAAACCTCTACAATTTTTACTGACTTCTCTGAGGCAGTGCGACTCACATGAATTATGCCTTCATCCGCATGCACACTGCGTTCTGCGGTCTCACTATACGAGTGAATCGCAGCGGCGATCAGTTCACAACTATCGATTTCTGCGATTACATTTTACGATCATACAAGGCCTGTCTGACTCCAGCGGGGTAATGTAATATAACGTAACGTAAATAGAGAAAAGTAGGAGGCAGATAAGAAAGTGGGTAGTAGGACATGCACCAATGTACACTATTACTCTACAGCAGGGGTCTCAAACTCAAGGCCCGTGGGCCATTTGCAGCCCATGGAACGGTATTTGGTGGCCCCCATCTTGAAGTGAAATTTGAATTTATAATATATTTATAGATTTGTACTCCACATTTTATGGTAAGTCCTATAGTTCCCCAAACCCTGATCCCCAGTCTCCATCTGGTCTGGTCCATGAGTTATGCCATGCTGCCCCCTGTTGTTGACTTGTTTACTCCTGCGTATCTAGGTAGAATTCATTGAAATCATGATTTCAAAGATGTCTGATTTTCACACGATCAATCGCGAGGTGATATCATAACCGCACAACTGAATACGCTGTACAACTCGGCCCAAAATCCGGCCTGATTGCCAATTCTCGCACGGATGAGAAGTTGCATGCTGGGCCACAACCACCAAAAAGTGGATATTATAATTCAAGTGTCTGCTTCAAGATCAAAAAATGCTCTCGCTAACACAATACGGGAGAATATAGTATAAATAAGGTAGAGCATTAAATGTCATTTCTGTATTCTTTCTTTAATTAAACAATTATGATCTTTAGTGAAAACTACGCCGAAGATGAAGACCTCATTAAGGGTCAACACTGCTAGGTCTTAACTCCATGTGTCATTGATAATCTCTGGAGAATCGTGTTTCTATAGGAACCTCCTTTAGAAGTTACCTCTTGAATGAAAGAAGAAAACTTCTTAGAATTGAATTGAATTTTTTTTTCCAAACTAATTATTTTCTTCTCCCGGAGTCAAACCTTTGTTTCATGCCTTTTTCAGTCACTGCTTTCACATCATAAATTACATTAATAAATTCAAAAAAGTGCTCCGTGTTGTGTTCGCACCTGCTCGTGCACCTGAGCATCCGCTCTGCTCATTAAATCCCTGCAGAAGTTCAAACAGTATGTGATCCATCTGCGGTGCACTATGTATAAAAAAACACAGACGCAGTGTGTGTTTGTTACCCGCTGAGGACGCCTTGGCCTAATTACACTATAAGCAAATATTAGGGTTACTGAAAACATCCCGTGTGTTTCTGTGTAACGCTACACTTGCTGATTTCTAAACAAGTCTCTTGTTTTAAGCACTAGAACTATAACGCAATTATATATCTATAATAAAAAAAGTATTTTTTAATGCATGTGGATCACAGTGCTTTTTTTAATTGTGTTTTTTATACAGGGGAAGTGTGGAGAGCCTGGTGTGGCTGGAATTGCTGGTCCTCCAGGTGAGAAGGTAAGTAAACTTGATGATTTTATTAATCCTTCCTATGCACAATATACATTAATGAACATTTAACAAAAGGAAAAAATGTAAATGTGCCTAATTGTAGTCAGAAAAGCTCATTTCCATTGTTAGTCCTACCGCCAGAAGGGACGTGGTAACATTGCATGGTAGCCACAAAACAATAAATAAAAAAATTTGAAGGTGCTGTGTTGTGTTTACATGTCTACGACTACACACACACACTTACGGTTTACACACCCCAGAGAAGTCGTCCGTTATTATAGTAGTTAATAATAATAATAATACATTTTATTTAAAGGCGCCTTTCCAGACGCTCAAGGTCGCCGTACGGTGTAAAAACAATTACAATAATAAAACACAGCAATAAATAAAATAAAAACAACAAGGGGCCATAAAAAAACAAGTGCATGAAGCATAGGTAGATTTTAATAGGTTTGTTTTCAACTGAGATTTAAAATAGGGGAATGAGTCCAAGTTCCTGAGATGGGAGGAAGTGAGATGTTTAGCAGATGTGCGGCTAGGAACACGTAAAATATTCTAACGCACACCGATGTACGTACCGAACTGTGACTTTTCCACCCCTTTTGGAAGCGTTTTCTTCTTCTTGTTGAAATGTCTGAGTTTTTGTGAGTGGAAAAAGTAAATTTTATTTTTCTTGTCTATTATGCAAGATTTTGGGTAACGATTCCTTGCGGCTCGTAATGGGAATCAATAAATCATGTTCTTAAAGGTCTAAGAAAATAGAACCGTCTCCACCTGTGAACTCTGTAAGAAACATTATTTACTGTCAGCATCAAACAATAGCATTTACATTAAAAATAAATATAAAAATAGTTAATTTAAGCCTCAAGACATTTATACATGACACAATAGCGTTTTAGAGTCAATAACTGGGAAATGATCATTTTTTTTTTTTATCAATTATTTTGTTTGGTAACAATGCTAACACAATCTTAATCATAAAAATCTCCTTGTGTCTGCTAGAGGACAAAAAGAAACCCTAAACTTTTTGTTGTACCATTCAGTAATGTTTAAAAATCCTACCTTTGTTTGTATGTTGCACTTGTGTAACCCTTTTAGCAATTTAGAGATGGGTTTATTTGTGTTTTTTACGCAAGATTTAGCTTCATTGAGCAACTTAACAGCAATATACGCATTCAATGTAAAAGAGTTGAGGGCCCAATGTGGTTCACGTAGCTCTAAGTGGGCTTTAATTTCCCTATTCTTTATCTTTATGTGTTCATTTATGTTCACTGAACAGTTTCATGTAATTTATATTTTAATTTAGATCATTTTTATTATTAATTTAATTATAAATTAGGGCATTTGAAGACAGGCGCTTGAAGGGCACCTTTTGGGGTCTTGTTAGTAAATAAGCCAGTTTACCGGAGGAGCCGAGTCCCCGTTAAACGATGCCGGGGTCTGCGTTTTCAGGTACCGACCCCTTAATAATATTATAAAATAAAAACGTTAGGGTTAATGACGTCTCTGAGTTCCGCAAGTTTGTCTGAAACAATACCGAATGTGTTGACACATCGAGCTAAAAAGTTATACATCGCCTACGCAGTTGAGAGTAAATTACCCGGTGGACTAGACGACAGTGTCAGTTTATGGTTCCTGCGTCTCTGCCTGTTTTAAAATACGGAATAAACTTTAATACCTTTTCTCTGCGCAACAGAGTAACCAGATAATGCTCTAAAATAAAATAAAAAGTATACCAGGGCTGTAAACTAAAACCAAAGAGTCTGTCGATGCAGTTCTACGCCAAAATTCATCATTAAATTAACACAAAGACCAAAAATTTTATTTGTTTTATATTTTTTCAGTATTATGTTCCGTATTTGTACCCTGTCTTTTCACCTCAGAAATAATTAAATGTTGTTTTCTACTTGCAACTTACTTCCAGTAATAATCACATTAATATGGAAATGTTCATTGGAGATTTATTTTGTTAAAATCTGTATTACAGCTTTACAGCCCAGTAAGACTTTATTTTACATTTTCATGCCACATGACACCATGTTATTTTCCATGTCTGCTGTGTGAATTGTGCTGCAGTGACAGCTACACTTGTAATATGCTTGCTTTTAATTGACAGGTTGATAATGAATCATGTCCATAAATGTCAACCATTGTAATATTAAGAAGACTTAACACCACAGCTTTATCCTCGGCGTGCGTTTTTAATGACAGAGCGCCTTGGTTTGTCTGAAGGAACATCCGTCAGAGCAGATCTCGCCTTGGGTTTTTAGAAATGATTTAATAACTTGCTTGAAAAGGTTTCACTTGAGCATCTTTATTGGTTTACTCTTGCCTGGTTAATCTTTTTTTTCTGCAGCAGCGGGGAATGAAATCAACAACTGAGAAAAATAATTTTGTCCTGCCCTCTTTTTTTATTACTTACACATACACAGTGACACAAAAAAACAGTCAGACACTGCGTTTCCCAGCCTCTGTCCCCAACCTTAACTATTATCAATACTCTAGTTTTTAAGTACTTACACTTAATCTAATTTACTTCAAAATATAATGTTATATTTCTTACATTTATCCAAGTGTCGCACTGCCAACGCGTTTGCGTAAGAAAACACTGGCCCTCAGTGCCCGTAGGTCAAACTGTGGCCCAGGGGCCAAATCTGGCCCACATTTTAATTATATTCGGCCAGTGTACTAAAGTTGAGGGACAAGTATTTATGTACTAGCGTGATTTGTAGTACTTATTTTTCTTCTTCTTTTCCTTACCCTTTTCTCAGGGGTTACCACAGGGAGTCAACAATTTCCATCTACCCCCTGTCTTCTGTATCCTCAACTTCCTCCATGTCCTCCCTCACTGCATCCATCAGTCTCCTCTTTGTCTCCAACCTGGTAGCTCCATCTCTGGGATCATTCTTCTACCAATGTATCCACTGTCCCTCCTCTGAACATGTCCAAACCGTCTCAATCTGTCTTTTCTAGCGTCTTCTCCAAACCTTCCTGTCTGTGTTGTCCCTCTAATCACCTCATTCCTGATCCTGTCCATCCTTGTCTCTCCTAAAGAAAAAGGCCCTATATTGCTTTTTAGCTTCTCAAAAAAGAAAATATAATGATTAAGAGACAATATAAGAATCAAATACTGTCGATCTTCATTTCAAATTTAATTTCTCATGTGTTTTTAATATTAAACTTTTTATTTTGGATTCAATAGTTAAGCAAAAACCAAAGTTTGTTTCCTAGAAAAAAAAATAAAAAATTTTTGATATCCGTAGAGAAGGAAAAACATGCAAAATCTTTTCTTTGGCCCACAATTTTGTCCCAGTTTGTAATCTTGTCCCACTAAGCTCTTGTCTTTGACTCCCCTGGCCTTGCAGAAAGCACACCTGCCTTAGAACAGCCTGTCACTACAGATCCAAACATAGGAATTAAGTTTTTATAGTTATTATAATTATTATTATTGATTCCCCCAGCAAAAATAACCATTCTCACAAATATCACCACATCCAACATCACAATTTTTTTTTTGACATTTTTTATTTTTTTTTTATAAACTCATGTAATCCACCGTATGGAAATTCTTATACTTTTTAGAACCTTTCTTTTCTTTCCCTTTAGGGCTGGGCAGGAGAACCAGGTGTGCCCGGGTCACCAGGCATGGGGATGCCTGGTTTCAAAGGCCATAAGGTCAGAAACCAATACATTTAATGAGATACCATATCCTGTCTTAAAACCCGCCTCTGAATACGAAAGTGACATTGTATGAAATATTTACCTGTTATGTGGAGATGGAGATTTGCATGTTTTACACCAAGATGTAGAACATGTGAGGACGGATGAAGACGGGTAGACATTTCAATGTGTTTGTTTCTTTGTTTTCAGGGTGACGATGGAGAGAAAGGACCTAAAGGAGATCAGGTACTGTGTTATGAATTTTACAGAACTGTTAAATTCTGCTTAAAAAAACAAAATAGTCAGGTTTTACTGAGAAAACACTTCAAATTAATTCTTGTCATTGTCATAATAAAATATGAAAACTAAGTAACACTACTACTAACATTAACCTACCTACTTATAAACAATATATACTACTAACCTTATCTACTAAAATCCACTGTTCTGGTTCTACCTACCTCAACTCCACCCATATTGTCTCTATTGTGTTTTGTTTGGTGCTGTACTGCTGCTGGAACCATAATTTCTTAAAGGATACTCCACAGCAGACCTGGGCAAACTAAGGCCCGGGGGCCGGATGTGGCCCATTTGGCTTTTTGTTCCGGCCCGCCAAACTTAGCCAAATTATACTGTTAATTAATATTATTATTAAGCCTTTGCCTATACTCATACTCAATTTTACTCAACGAACGAACGAACGAACGAACGAACGAACGAACGAACGAACGAACGAACGAACGAACGAACGAACGAACTAACGAACGAACTAACGAACTAACTAATTAATCTATCCATCAACTATCAAACTAGTTGACCGTAGTTTAAGTATTTCCTACAACAGTCCTAGGCAAGTTCCAATACCGGTTAGAGCGGTTGACTTCCAATTGGCTCACCACCTGCAGGAAGGTATGGTGCAGTGCAATGTGGTTTGGGTGGCAGTTGTGGAGACTGCTGTCCCCAAAACCCGGTTACAGATAGACGGATGAAAATGGATGGATCGATAATTTCAGACTTTTATTTTCATTTTCTACAAAAAAACCTCAAAAAAACAGTGTGTGCCTTTCAAAATAAGATATTTTGTAAACACATGCTCAACAGCAGATTCACATTATTTTGATTTTGGACCAGCTGCTCGCGACCCATTCAGAACGGGTCCGCGACCCACTTTAGGGTTGGGACCCACCAGTTGAGAACCACTGCTTTGGAGTAGCACAGTGAAAAAAATAAATATCTGTAGGAATTTTCATCATTTTTTCCTCCAGTAATGAAAATTCAATATCAGCGCCTCGTATATCTGTATCAGGTGATAACGCAATCAGAACCCAGTGTCTGCCATAACGAGTATCGACAAAAAAGATATTGTCAGACGTCCCACTTATTACGTTTATTTAGAGAGATAGTTTTTCAGACTCAGTAACAAGCAGAATGAAGTCCAAAGGACGCTTTGTATCAATTTTGTCACCAACACTCCTTCAACGATCAGTGGTCAGCATTACAGGCCAGTACCTGCCTTTTTTTTTTTTCTAAAGATTTCTCTTGTTTATTTTTATTTTTTTTTTTTTGTTTTTCACTGCTGTTTCTGAAATTCAAATGCATTTGCTGCACTGGCACTAATTTATTATCCTGGCCTTAAGGTTCAGTAATGTCAGATGTTTTTAAGCCTTCGCTGCAGCTGCTGTGAGTCACGGTATCCCAAGGTGTTGATGATGCTGCGAGCTGTTTTATTGGGTGGGAGGCAGACGAAGAGAAAATCTATAAACCGCAGCGCTGTGTATCTTTGCCTTAAAAGAAAACTTAATTTGCACATTGATATATGGACCTCAGTAATATTCAGAGAGAGAGAGAGAAAAAAACCTGCAGTATTGACGGCCATGCAACAGACCACATACCTCAAGCAAAAATGACATACATTTGTTATTGATTGATTTATAATTAATTTACGTTTGAACATATTTTCCCAGTGATGTCTGTGATTTTCGTCCTCATCCTTCTCTCTATCCTACCGTACCCGCGGTACCTCAGCGGTAACTTTGCAGTAGGGGGTTTCGAACTGGGGGCCTTATCTGTGTCTCCTAACCGCTAGGCCACCAACTGCCCCAAGGTGGACGGGATCAGGAATGAGGTGATAAGAGGGACAACGCAGACAGGAAGGATTGGAGAAAAAGCTAGAGAAGACAGATTGTGATGGTTTGGACATGTTCAGAGGAGGGACAGTGGAGACATTGGGAGAGAATGATCCTAGAGATGGAGCGACCAGGAAGGAGACAAAGAGGGGATTGATGGATGCAGTGAGGGAGGACATGGAGGATACAAAGGACAGGGGGAGATGGAAATTGTTGACACGCTGTGGCAACGCCTGAGAAAAGGGACAAGCCAAAAGGAGAAGAAGAAAGAAGATGACGATGAAGGTTCTCATCCAGGTCAAGGTTAAGGAGTTATGTTAAACATCTGGAAATTCATGAATTGCTAGTTCCTTACTTAACTCCTTAACCAAGAAAGAAGACGTCAAACTGAAGATGAGCCACAAACGTGTTTTGAAGTTTAGCGAGATCTAATTGGTCTGTTCTTCTCCGGTCTGTTCAAAGTCCAAAAGGGCTTTGAAACTCCTTAAGTTCCACTTACTTGAAAGTGACGAAGCATCTAAAACATGAATGATCAAAGAAGAGCTGACTTAATGAAATTGATTATGGGATTCTTAGCAGGGGAAACTCTCAAGTGGATTTTTTGAAAAGTTGGTGCAACAGCGATGCGCCGGCATATTTGCACTTTTATGACCACTGATTAAAGTAAAGGAAGGGTGGAAAAAAAAAAAAAATCAGATGATGAGAGCTGCAATCATATTCGTGATTCAGCAAAGCTAAAAGCGTGGCGTTACACCGGCTTACATCAGCTGCTCTTCGCCTACCATCGCAAATGTGGAATAAATCAGGAGTTAACAGTCAAAGCATGGTATGGATGATGCGCCTCAGTTCCTCACTTGTATATCTGCCGATGGGGGCGGGGCGGGCGGAGGAGAGTGCAAAAGGCTCGGAGACACCAGGAAAAGATGAGCAGGGGGTTACGGTGCAGCGGGATGCGGTTGCGGAGCCACGTGCGAGATAAAAAGTCAGGTTTGTTAAAGGTCACGCGTAGCCATTTCCACTTCCCTCTCTCACTGGGTTTTCTCTTATTGGCTGCTACTGGTAATCATGACCTTTTCTTCTGCTCACACACTCGCAGAATGAAGACATGGACCAGCACACATAACTAACATTGACACACTGCCGTTACATCTCCGAGTGGGCACAAGCCCGAGCAAACGTACACTCGCACACACACACACACACAGACAGACAGACAGACACAGACTTAAACAAACTCCAGCCTTCAGTTAATCTTGATTCATGTCTCTGCAGGGCCACAGAGGCAGAGATGGAGAGCCTGGATTTCCTGGTGTGCCGGTGAGTGGATTTATCCTTTTTCCACTGGGTGGCAGTGACGCTCGACTTTACTGAAGGTTTGCGACTCATACAGAGATCGAAAGCAGCCACAGAAAACAAAATAAATGTCCCCCACAAGGGCACGATGGTAAGAGACTATTAACCGCAGCACTCATTTAAGCCAGAGCTAAATTTAACCAGGGATTTCTGGGCTTGACACGGTTTGTTCTATGGTGATTTTTGTAAAAATTAAAAATGTTAATGATTCAGAGAAGAATAGCCTTGTTTTGTTGTGACAAACTCCAAATTGTTCAGTGTTAATCATGATTCAAAGCAAGGGGATCGATAAATAAGACACATAATATTGTTGTCGGAATTTAACCCATTCCTGGAACGCACTGGTTGCGGTCAGAATTCCCAAGCTGTTGGGAGTTCTGGGCCTGGCACTGATACTGGTCCGTGGGTTAATTGGTGCCGGAAATGTTTCCTTTTGGTTAAGATTCCGTCATCAATGATACAAGATTCTAACCTTGTATACCGGTCTGGTAGGAGAAAATTATAGGCTGCGTGAACTTAGGGAGAAATCCTTTTTGTGCCCATGCACAGTTAATTCAGGTAGGAAGATTTTATAGGTAGGAAAATATTTCAGAACACCGGAAATTAAATTTTTTTCTTAAGGGGTATTTATCTGCCACAACTTAATGACCAGTCCGTGAAAATGGTACGAGATATTTAACCGCTCGGTGGTGCAAAAAAAAAAAAAAGGTTAGGGAACACTGCATTAAAACACAAGCTGGGAAAAAGGGATAAGGAAATATAAGCTGTAGACATAATAAATCAGGTAAATCTTCCAGCTTCCACAGGGCACGATGCAAGAGACTGGCCTGGACTAATTGGATCGGAAAGTTCCTCTGCCCTTAAGGCACAGCTACCAGTGGCTTTAGGGTTTTAGCCACAAACCCAAAGAACCATTTAAGGATTTTGGTTTCATGTTTTCGGAATCTTCTTCATTAACAAAATAGAAGTTTTGCAGACACTATTGCAAATAATCAATATGGACAGAAACCTGGAGAACTTTAAGGCAGTGCGTCCCCACTTCAAAATAGTTTTGAAGGTCTTGGTTGGGAGGTAGGATTCCATTTTAGCAGATAATTTATCTGATTATCCTTATTGATACCATTACCGACGTAGGTAATTGGCAAGGAAGGAGTATAGGGTTTCAAACTGATGTAGTTGATGAACCTAAAAGACAAACTTTTAAATAAGTAGATATTTTTTTAATTGAAACAACACAAAGGAACCTGAATCGATTGCTAAGTATCTGTTAGCGAGGCATTGATCTCTAGGCGTGTGGGCAGGGATGGCACGATAAATCTTATCAAGAGTCACGAACGTGTCTCTGTGCGTGCATGCAATAAAATCTATATCGCATCACACACAGAGTAAAATGTGTGTTTTCTAATAACACGGATAAATGCACTGTAATGTTTTCACTATTGGAAATATTGGTTTCTGGCTGAGTCAAAGTTGCAGGGTACTTTTTTTTTTTTACGAGAATAAATCTGTGTCTGGACCTCAAACCTCAAATGGAAGGATCATATTGTAGAAAACCGTTGTTTTCACTATGGGGAAAATGAAGAATTTTTCAGTTTTTTTGCTAAAGATTTAAAAAAAAGTTGAAGCTAATGCGTTAAATTGACATAATACCTGCTCATGTGATAACAGAACAAGGAAAAACCTTGCTGACCAGAGGTTTTTGTTTTTGATCAAGCCATTTTTTTGCTTTTTTGTTTCATGAGAAAGTCAGGAGTGGCAGAAAAGTATGTTAGATTGGTGCAGGATATGTGTCACAACAGTACAACAGTGGTGAGGTGTTGGAAGGACAGAAGACTTTAAGGTGGAGGTGGGACTGCAACAGGGCTCGGAAAGTTCCTCTGCCCTTAAGGCACAGCTACCAGTGGCTTTAGGGTTTTAGCCACAAACCCAAAGAACCATTTAAGGATTTTGGTTTCATGTTTTCGGAATCTTCTTCATTAACAAAATAGAAGTTTTGCAGACACTATTGCAAATAATCAATATGGACAGAAACCTGGAGAACTTTAAGGCAGTGCGTCCCCACTTCAAAATAGTTTTGAAGGTCTTGGTTGGGAGGTAGGATTCCATTTTAGCAGATAATTTATCTGATTATCCTTATTGATACCATTACCGACGTAGGTAATTGGCAAGGAAGGAGTATAGGGTTTCAAACTGATGTAGTTGATGAACCTAAAAGACAAACTTTTAAATAAGTAGATATTTTTTTAATTGAAACAACACAAAGGAACCTGAATCGATTGCTAAGTATCTGTTAGCGAGGCATTGATCTCTAGGCGTGTGGGCAGGGATGGCACGATAAATCTTATCAAGAGTCACGAACGTGTCTGTGTGCGTGCATGCAATAAAATCTATATCGCATCACACACAGAGTAAAATGTGTGTTTTCTAATAACACGGATAAATGCGGATAAATAATGTTTTCACTATTGGAAATATTGGTTTCTGGCTGAGTCAAAGTTGCAGGGTACTTTTTTTTTTTACGAGAATAAATCTGTGTCTGGACCTCAAACCTCAAATGGAAGGATCATATTGTAGAAAACCGTTGTTTTCACTATGGGGAAAATGAAGAATTTTTCAGTTTTTTTGCTAAAGATTTAAAAAAAAGTTGAAGCTAATGCGTTAAATTGACATAATACCTGCTCATGTGATAACAGAACAGGGAAAAACCTTGCTGACCAGAGGTTTTTGTTTTTGATCAAGCCATTTTTTTGGCTTTTTTGTTTCATGAGAAAGTCAGGAGTGGCAGAAAAGTATGTAAGATTGGTGCAGGATATGTGTCAGAACAGTACAACAGCGGTGAGGTGTTGGAAGGACAGAAGACTTTAAGGTGGAGGTGGGACTGCAACAATGCAGTTGTACAGTTACATTTTGAAGGTATAAAATCAACAACAACAAAAAAAACAAAAAACGGTTGTAGGACAATTCCAATGGTTGGCGCTTATTTTTTTAAATTTTTTTTGTTGTTTCATGAAAAGCCACAGATTATGTGATTTGGCTTTGACTCAATATACAGTTGCATTAAGTGATAAATGTGGAATTTACCAGGTGTAATTCAGACAACAAAATGATAAGGTTTTTGATAGGACAGGTAGTTTTTGATTTTGCGTAACTGTGGGTCCTGTACAGAGGAAGAAGCTTTAGGAAGGATTGTCAAATGGCGCCAGGGGAGACTGTAGAGTGTGATACTTTTCTCGTTTGCACCAGTGATGGACAGAGTGATGGATGAGGTCAGGCAGGAGGCTCCATGGACGATGATGTCCGCATATGACATTGTAATCAGTGGGTAAAGGCAGAGAGCAGGTGGAATCTGGAGTAGCTGAGGTCACTGCTGCGGAGGAGGGAGGCGGAGGTCCGTGTAAACAAGATGAAATACATGTGTTTAAAGGCCAGAGCCACGGGTTGAAAGATGGAGTTGCACAAGCACCTGAAATCCACCATGTAATGCAGTCATGGGTGATGAACAGGAGGTGGAGACGAGAGGGGTGAGGGCAAGTCTGAATGGATGAGGACGAGTGTCGGCGATAATGCGTCACAAAAGGACTGCAGCAGGATTTGCTACAATGTATGGGTCTGAGACGGAGGCAGACCTTGGACTGATACAATTTCACTGAGAACGACCAAGGCAGACATGAGGAAGGAGTAAATTAGAGTACATTAGTTCTTTAGTAGAGTTCAAGTCGCAGAGACCTTGTGGAGATGGTTTGGACATGATCTGAGCAGAGGAAGTGGACAAAGGGTGTAAGCGATGTAGCTGACAGGAGGGGCGAGAAGAAAACTGGAGAAGATTTATGGACTTTATATTTTCCTTCTCCGGCCAGATGCTGCTCAAACTGTATCAGTGAATTGCAGGGGTTGTCAGTTCACAGCTCAAGACTCTTACGCCAGGGGTCTCAAACCTGCGGCCCGTGGGCCATTTGCGGCCCTCACCTTGATGTGAAAGTTGATTGTTGCAATGCTTCGTTGCATCATCCAGTGCAGTGATGATCAGAATACAATACAACTGTAATGATCTGAACTTTACACAGATTGAGGTACTACAGTGTACTACAGTGTACTACAGTGTACTACAGTGTACTACAGTATAGCATTGTGGGTTAAACCAGTAAATACATGGTAAGTTTTAAATTTTATAGATTTGTGCTACACAATTTATGGTAAATCCTATAGTTCCCAAAACCCCGATCCAGAGACTCCTTCTGGTTCATTATTGTATTACACAGAATCTGTGGGAAAGAATCGGTGGCTCTCAACTTATTTGAATTTGAGACCCCTAGCTTACGCTGTGCAATCCGATAGTCGGATAGTCTGCACTCAGTGCGATCATACAGCACTCTGCTGCCAGCAAATGTAATATAATGTAACCGTATATAAAGACCAGGAACAGGAAGAAGAAGTAGCAGCTAGCCGGGGGATACGCCGATGCTCACAGTCGATCTTTGACACACGATAACAATAATGCTCAGCAAACAG
Source organism: Paraplagusia blochii (assembly GCA_016785265.1). Taxonomy (NCBI): domain Eukaryota; kingdom Metazoa; phylum Chordata; class Actinopteri; order Pleuronectiformes; family Cynoglossidae; genus Paraplagusia; species Paraplagusia blochii. Next base: position 41,241 of record JAFBJS010002165.1, on the reverse strand, counting down.
AAAGTAATTTCCCTGGGAAATTTGTTCCATTCTGTGCTCAGAGATAAAAAAGAAAAAAAAATGATGGCGACATCGTGTATGCCGAGTGGTACCCTACCTAACCCTACCTAGGAGCAGCACGATGAACCTTTGCATTCTCTGTTTGTTGAGGTGTTTACATTAGGAGATGAAGTAAGGCTGTAATAAAAGTGGTTCGGCAACATTAACCACTGTTTTCTCTGACTCCATAACACTGTTCCACTAGATTTTTTTAACGCTAATAATGGAACGGTTTACGTAAAAATATGTAAAAATGAAAAATCACTAACTTTTGTTAAAGAAAATACATATTTAAGCTGTAAAATGGCTTCATTAGGTGAAAAAAGTATTGATATTAGTATCGGATATTGCTGTTTGGTTGTTCGGCACCCATCTGTCAGTCATCCTCTAAAAAAAAGGTAAGAACTGCAAATGTTTTGCGACAACAGTATGGTTCTATGCCGAGAAAGAGTACCACAGATGCAATATTAGCTTTGAGGAAGTACGAAGAAGGTCAGAAGGAGCTCCATTGTGTTTTTGTAGATTTAGAAAAGGCCTATGACAAGATGCCAAGGGAGGAGTTGTGGTTTTGTATTGAGGGAGTCAGGAGTGGCAGAGAAGTATGTTAGATTGGTGCAGGATACGTAGGGGAACAGTACAACAGTGAAGTTTAAAGAGTTTAGTTAGGTAACAGGACATTCAGAATTGACCGTGACTTGGATGACTGAGAACCTTCATCGATACAGTACAACAGTGGTGAAGTGGTGCTGTTGGAAGGACAGAAGACTTAAAGGTGGAGGTGGGACTTCGTCGAGGTCTCACATGCAGTCGTGCGGTTACATTTTGCAGGCGAAAAAAGCAACAAGAAACTGGTTGTAGGACAATCCCAATGCTCAGCTTTTCTTTTTTTAGTAAAAGGTAAAACATAAAAGAATAAAGTTCACGTAACTGCACTTGATACCGGGATATTTGATGAACCCCCCTGATGGAACAAGTCAGAGAACGGTTCAGCATCTGCTATGCAGAGCAGTGAGTCTTGCTGCTCTGAAACCCTGCTCCAGCCTTTGATATGTAAGCAGCAAAAAGCATCAACTTTCTAACTGTCTCTTTTTACTTCTCTCTCTCTCCTCCTCCTCCTCCTACTCCTCCTCCTACTCCCCTCCCCAACCCCATTTTGCTCTCTTTTCTTTTCCTTCCATCAGGGTGAAGTGGGACCCAAGGGAAGGAGCGGAGAGGTTTGTCGAATTAGACTTTGCGGTATGAGATATAATCCATTCCGTCTTATTCTGCACCGCAACGAGAGGCCCTGTCAAACCAGCATGGCAGCTGTAGAAGACTTGCAGAACCAATACCCCCAGACCTAGGAAATGCGGTCCTGCAGGCAATAATATACATCATAACAGCGCTCATTCCAAAGGGTCACGCTTCTGTCTGAAATATCAAACACTTACAATAATGTCTGCAGATTAACTGCTTAGGGGGATTAAACTACCCACCTATTAGCCAAGCAAAACAAATTTACAGTCACACCAAACGTTTGCCAAACTGTTTTACTTGGGAAAAAAACCCCAATTAGAACATCACATTAATTAATGTAGTCGAAGAAAATGAGAGTGTGAATGGGAGATATTGTCAGGTTCAACAACATTTGATAATGTCAGCCCAGTCATCAGCGCACTCATCAGTTTGGTAATTGCCGAAGCGTGAGCCGACTGCAAAGAAAGGTCGTCTGGCCGACGTGTTCCGCCCTTGACTTGCTTACAAATGAGAAGTGGTGTGAAAGGATGATCGGGTCAATAGAGGGAGACTTCGTCTGGACACCTCGACTCTGGCCAAGGCATGGCAAACATTCCAAAGCCATTGAGATGATCTACTGTCTTGCTGGGTGATATGAAAAATATCATATATCACAATATGGATAACGATATATATCACGATATACGAACAAAACATGGCATTGGCCAGTAATTAAAGTGCAAACATAAAATGCTACATACACAGGGAACATGGCTTTACAAATTTAATGTGGGATGCCATGCGAGCTAGCACTTGCGGTTCCATAACTTGTTTGGCAGAATTCACCAAATGTTGGATTGTTCACCCATGAATAGGGATCGTCGCAATAGCAATTTAGCTTGGATTTGTATGTATTCTTTTTCGTGGACCTTCTTTACGTGAGAAAAGTTTTTTTTAATTTAATTTTTAGAACCCTATTAAACCCTCTGGAGTATCCTTTAGGAACTTATGCCTTTGCATTTAACCCATCACCGCCCAGGGAGTAGTGTGTGGCGACGATACCCCGCTCAGGGCAGCCCAACGTTAACTAGGCCTTGCAGACCCAGGTCCGCATCCTTTACCGCCAGCCAACCAACTGTAAGCATTGGGCAGCTTTGAGCGCCCAGGCAGCAGTGTGTTGGGACGATACCATGCTAAGGGAACCTTAGCGGTAACTTGGTGGTAGGAGGATTTGAACCAGGGCCTTGCGAACCCAAGGCCATTTGCCTAACCACTAGGCCACCAACTGACCCAAACCAACTCTTGGTTGTGTCGGCACCGGGTGTGGGAACTGTCCTTCAGCACAGTTTACATATGGCTGTCTTCTGCTCCGTGTCGGACCTCTTGAACCCAAATGTCCCGGATTCAAAGCCTCTTTTTATTGCGTACCTTTTACCAAGGTGCGTACCTTTTACCAAGGTACGCACATTTCAGACAGAAAGAGCTACCTTTCTCGCGTAGCTCTCTCTGTCTGTTTGCGACTCACGTCCATCGTTCAGCACTTTTGAGTAAGTAACGTAAATCGCTGCCATGTCGCAAAACCAAGACTTTGCAAAAAAACGCTATTTTGTTCCTTATAATTATGAGTATGCAAAAGGACAAGACACCAAAAATACAATCATCGTAGGCTGTTGCACCCTATATTTTGTGTGTCTGATAAAGAAAAAAAAATAAAAACGCTAGAAACAATATAAGAGAAATGTCACGATATATATTGTGGGGGCTGGAATCTCGTGGTAACATCACCCATAAATTTATTAATTCAAACATTTTTATTTTCTTCTATTATTCCAGGGTAACGGTGTACAAAAAAAAAAAAAAAAAAAATCCCTAAAGTCAACAGCAGCCACTGAAAAGATGTCATTATTGAATCTGGTTGTTTTGATTTTGATTTGATTTCTTAGGGAACTAATTATGTTTTACAACTATTTTTATGGTGACTGTTAAAGATGGCTTCAATTTGAACACTTCCCCAATTTGTCACACAGCGGGAAGATCACGTCGATTTCTAATTTAGGATTCGTAGTTCGGCAGAAATTACACTTTTCTATTGAGTTGGTGCAAAAAACCTCAATTGCCATGTTTAAAAGTAAGGAAAACCACAAATTTATCATTATTTTGATGTGTTCATTAATATAAAAACATGGCTTTGTATACTTGTTGATGCATTACTTTTTTTTTTTTACTTTTTTATGGTCTCCCTTCTTTATTGCCAGAAAGGGGAATCCGGTGATGTCGGACTCAGGGGCCCTGAAGGAAAGAAAGGTGACATGGGCCACATGGGCCATGTCGGTATCGTGGGTCCTCGGGGATTTCCTGGCCAGGACGGGTTACCCGGACAACCGGGCCAGCCAGGATATCCTGGAAAACCTGTGAGTAAAAACTCACTTATGACTTTGCCCTGCTGTAGAAGCTAGAAATAGGGATAAAATCAGTAATTTCCTGTCTCAGCTGTTGGAGTTATGTTTCGGTGTACGGTGCTATCAGGGTGTTGGTTACTGCAAGGGAAGAACGGAACGTCAGGTGTTATTAAACTGTGATGCTGCCCAATTCTATGAGAGGCTGAAGGCGGTAAAATGTGGACCTGTGTTGCAGGGCAAGCCCCCCTCGGATGAACATTTACTGAAGCTCTGCACAGATGTTCTGCGTAGTAAGTACCTATTTTTCTGTCATGTTATTGGCACCATTAGGGGTTCTCCAAAAGCGCTACTGCAGTCTGCTAACTTTGATTACTGCTAATCTTAGAAAACAGAATCAAGGATTTACTTCTTCATGGATTGCCACAAGTTAATAAAAACAAATTTGGGCATTTTTTTCTTGTATCCATTCGTCTTCTGTTACTTAATTCAATTTAGCCTCACTTGGCACCATATTAATATTGTATCACTATCTGGTTTTATCCTACAGACCAGCTCCCAGCACTCCTCCAGACTTTGGCCCCTACAGGTAGCTGTGAACCCTGTCAGATCACCAAAGGCCCCCCAGGTGTGCCCGGAGCGCCTGGTCCCAAAGGAGCAATGGGAACTCCAGGCTACCCCGGCAGGAGGGGAGCTCCTGGGTACCTGGGACCTCCTGGATTTCAGGGTCCCGCTGGACTGAAAGGTGATACGTTGTTTGATATTTCTCATTTACATGCCTTGCGTTTTTTGGGGGGTTTTATGAACAGTTCATATCGAACCCACATTATTGACTAACAAAATCTGACAAGTTGTCAGGATAATAGAACAAGTGAACATGAGTTTTAAGCCAGCGGAGCAAAAGACAACAAATGCTGCATTAATGCATCCCTATGAGCCAAGTGCACTGTGATTTATCACCACTCAGAGACAGGGAACGGCTGATCAGCGGTGAAAGATGCCAAAACACTACTGTGCTCCTGTCGACTGCTTGAGCACGTGGAGTTAAGAGTAGAGCAGCTTTGGAAATGTCAGGAGCCGCTAAGAAACACAAGAGACTGTGGGGAAAAGTGAAATGAAAAAGGGCAAGGGCGTACGGCTGTGGGTTCTAACCTGTTTCGGCTCTAGACCTCATCACATCACACATATCCAGCGATCCAAGACAGATCGTTTTTGATCAATACACTACGTCAAATAGGAACTCAAGTAGCTTTAAATTTTGCAGTCATGTGATCACAGCCATAAATCATATTAATATCAAATTCACGAAATTTGACAATTTGAAAAGATACTAAAATGATAGACGATTTTGTTCCTTAGAAACTCAAAACAACACAAACATAGGATAAAAAAAATTATATTAACAGTTAAACCGTATAAAGAACTGCTCAACAGTGACAGCAATAATATTTTCGATAAACAATCACTGTGGCTTCAGTCTGAGATGTTACTGCTGTTGCTGTTACTGCAGCTGCTGTTACTATTGCTGTTACCGCTCTTGATGTTGCTATTACTGCTGCTTATAATACTGTAACTATGGCTGCTGTTACTGCTGCTACTGTTACCACTGCTGTTACTGCTCCTAATGTTACTATTACCGCTGCCAATGATACTGTAACTACCGCTGATGTTACTGCTGCGAATGTTACTGTTACTAATGCTGTTTTTTCAGCTGTTTAAGTTATCACTGCTGTTACTGCTCCTGTTGTTACTATTAATGTCGCCAATGATACTGTAACTACGGCTGCTGTTACTGCTGCGGATGATACTGTTTTACTGCTGCTGTTACTGCTGCTGCTCTTTCAGCCGTTAAAGTTATCACTGCTGTTACTGTTACCACTGCTGTTACTGCTCCTGATGTTGCTATTAATGCTGCCAATGATACTGTAACTACGGCTGCTGTTACTGCTGCTGATGTTAATGTAACTACTGCTGCTGTGACTGCTGCTGCTGTTACCACAGCTGATGTTACTGTTACTGCTGGCAATTATACTGCTGTTACTGTTACTGGTATGGTTACTGCTGCTGTTACTATTTACTTTTGTTACTATTAACTTTTGCCAATGTTACTGTCACAATTGCTGATGTTACTGTTACTGCTGCTGTCACTGCTGTTAACGCTGCTTATGTTACTGTTACTGCTGTTACTGCAAGTGCTGTTACTACTGCCAGGGTTACAGTTGCTGCTGCTGTTACTGTTACAGCTGCTGCTGATACTGCTCCTGCTTCTGATGTCCCTTTTTCTGAGACTTTTTTCACCCTGTCCTCCAGTTCTGTTGGATAAGGCAGTGCCATCTTACATTACATACTTTTTTTTTACACCCCAGAGTCAAACTGGTTTCCCCATTAGGCTAGTGAACAGATACTTCACAACTCCTCCAGGGATATGTTAGGAGTTTGCTCATGAAGTTAAGATGTTTCGCAGATTGATGGACCTCACTGACGAGGCTCCTTCACTTCAGCCTGGGATTCATAGTAACAGTAACAGGGCGGTATTTAATATACCCATGGCCAAAGTTGTTTGATACAAATTATCATCATGTGGACAGAATAGGATTGTCTGGCAGACACAATGTGGTTTCTGGGTCGATCAGGAATGTCCAAAGCTCAAATATATCGTCTCCTGGAGGTTTCATCACCTGGTCCATTTTGATCCTTCTCTTAGTTCTTTACGGTCTTAATAGAAGTCTGATATTAGATCCCAGAGAGCTGTTTTTTTCCCTGTGTACTTCTGTGTAAACAGAGCCCGGGCAACACGTTTTCGGCCTAACACAATTCCGTCTCCCTGAATGTTGTGTCTACAAAGTTTCAGAGTAGAGCACGCACTTCTCCGGGCTGGTAATCGATGGGAACTTTGTAAAGGCAGACTGCAACCGATTGTTTAAAGGCACTAAATGAAAGAATAATATGTTTTCGGCCGCATTATTTACTTCACCATCTGGACGGACAGACATTTCCCAAGACGATACTTTAGACGGCGGGGAGCCGCGCTACGCCGACAGCATTCTGCTGCCAAGTGCATACAGAAGCTTTTTACCCAGAGCACAACAGCCCTGGGGGTGTCGGTGTCGATTAGTCAGCCTGACAGGGCACCATATTGTTTCACACCGAGGCTCAAGCTCAGCGTGTTTGCTTGGAATAACACAAGCTCCGGTCTGGAGCAATTGCCGTAGTATAAGTATGGCATTATGCAGCATGGTGTCCATTCTGCAGGGGCAATTATATGCGCAGAATATGCCCCCCCCATGAAATAGCTAGAGATGCTAGATTAGGATGGTTTGGACATGTTCAGAGGAGGTACAGTGGATAAATTGGTAGAAGATCCTAGAAATGGAGCTAACATGTAGAACACAAATACCGTTTTCACACTGGCACTCAATTCGGTATTCGCTGCAATGCAAACTAGTTTCGCTCCCCTTTTGCGTTCACATTACAAACTTGCGCGCATTCGCTCCTTAACTAATGCGCATTAACTAATCCACCTGTAGTCGGGGGTTTCGATACCGAATTATCTAATACGGGTGTAAAGCAATGAAAAGTAAAACGGTTGTCGCTCCCCCCGTGTGTGTGTGAACACAACACCTGTATTAGTTTAATTAGCTCATAAAATGCTACGGGAGCGGCTCATCTCCTTGTCAACCGCTATTTCTGCGTTATTGGGAACAGGATTACAAAACTCTTCCTCATATTTTCTCTCCTAATCTTCTTCATTTGTTCTTTGTGTCTCCTTCTCATCGCTTTCATACGTCGCCTTGATCTTTCTTTAACCTGCTCCATTTATTCCTCAAAATTGCACGTGCGTTTGTTGACAGAATTCATGTTAAATAAAACCGCATATTAACGAGATATCGTTACATAACCGCGTGATCAAATTGAAACTGGACCAAGGTTAGACTAATGTGCATTCGCTCCCTTATTGTATGTGAATGCAAATCGGGTATCGAATGTGCAGCGAATATTAAACTGAATGTGAATGCAAAGTGAATCAAATGCGGATTAGTTAATACGGGATCGAATCCCGAATAACCTACTTCAGTATTTGATTCCGAATTGAATGAGAAAACGGTGATAGAGGAGATTGATGGATGCAGTGAGGGAGGACGTGGAGGTAGTTGGAGTTAGAGTAGAAGATACAGAGGACAGGGTGAGATGGAAATTGTTGACTTACTGTGACAACCCCTGAAAAAAGGGACAAGCTGAAAGGACTGTGGCAACACAATTATATTGTGTTGCCAATATAATGTTTGTTTTGTTTTTTCAGTAGCGCCAGCAAAAGAAAAAAGGCTGAAATGTGCGAAAATAAATGAGCAGAACTAAACGAGTGTTTAAAAAAAAAATAAAATACTGCTGTTGGGATCAGATACTAACGTCTCAGCCAAGCAATCTGTTAAGCAGTTTTTTTGGCCAGGGGTTTATCTCAAACTGCGATGCCATAAAGGCACACCTAGTGGGGTAATCAAAGGAATGGGCGTTATTAGTGTTTGATTAGCACCAACAGAGCCCAGACTTCATTAACTTTAAGAACTCGGAAGCAAAATGCTAAAAAAAAAAAAAAAAACAATGATAGAGGCCATAAACTCCTCATCAAAATGTTTAATTACAAGTGAAAATTAGTCATTGGGCCTAAGGACTACTTTTCATATGGACTACTTTTACAGCTAATATCATATTTTGGTTCTTAACAATTTAACAGTTATGCTTTTACTCATACATACATTTAAAACACACATGGAATTTTTTAATAAAAAATAATAAACAAAAAAATTATACAAATCAGTTTCCCATAGATTCTGTGTAATACCACACTGAACCAGAAGGAGTCTGTGGATCAGGGTTTTGAGAAATATAGGGTTTACCATAAAGGGTGGAGGACAAATCCAAATAAATTATATTTTTATACATTCAACTTTCATATCAAGGTGTGGGCCACAAAATATTGTTCCATGGGCTGCAAATGGCCCACGAGCCGCAAGTTTGAGAACCCTGTTCTGAAGGAGTAAAGCAATGATTTATGTGAATATTACCATTGTAAAAACCCAAACACAATATCATATATATATGTATATGCCTATATATTTAATTAACACACTCTAATTAGTGCCTCAAGGCACTCGTTAAACATACGCCCAAACGTAGCCTTTTACAATCCCAACGGTCCAAATCCTAACAGCTCATTTAAAGATGTTTTCATTGAATTAAAACCGGTACATTATGTTCACAGGTGACATGGGAGCAAGAGGACCTAAAGGCACCAAAGGTGAAGGTATCCGTGGACCACCAGGACCACCGGGACAACCAGGTAGGGGAGAAGTCCGGTATCTCCAAAAGATCAAAAGTATCTCTAAAGAGAATTTTGAGGATATACTATTTGCCTTTCTGTAGGAATTCAAGGTCCTCGCGGCTTCGATGGTCTCGGCCATCCGGGCAACCAAGGAATTCCTGGAGAGCCAGGTCCGCCAGGAGACACCGGCAAACAAGGCACCCCAGGGACCCCAGGGGTGTGTGATGTTTCCATGTGTTATCAAAACTACAACCTCAGAGAACACTACAGCAAAGGACCAAACATCTGAGCTGACACAGCAGCGTTGGAGAAGCCGCCTTGGATTCAATCTCCCGTGGGTTTTGAAAAAGCGTTTCACTGTAGTTTGGTTTTACTAAAGTGCACGTGCGAGACTGTCGACACCTTTCTCAAGAAGCTCCACCAAGGAAAGATGAAAGTGAGAAATCGTCCGTGCTTTGGTTCATGATTGGGAAGTTCGTGATCGAATCAAAGACAGTAGAGGTAGCTGACGCAGAGCACCAAGTGGACTTGAACTATATACTTTAAACTTTTTAAAGTGTTGCTACGGTTTCTGATCCTCCCAGGTAAGTTTGATGAGCGAGGTAAGGAGAGGTAAGGACTTATGGGTTGGAAAATCTACAAAACAGCTACCTCCACTTTTGCTAATGTCTTTATTGATCCTCAAGGAAAACACCTTTGGGGATTTAAGGGCTACCTTTTCGCAGACTGCACCAACTGAATGCTTTTCGTCTACCAAACAAAATACCGTGGCCCAAATGTAGCATAAAAACTCCTTTGCTGATGCTCCATATCTGGCGCTTGTGCTTATTAATTTCCATGTCATAATAAAACCATAAAAAAAAAAAAAATCAATTTATAAAGTAGAACCTCCCCCACACTCTACATACTGTGCCTTTAGTGATGCAGAAAGTTTCAGGTCATAAGAAAAGATGATGAGTCGGCTTTAATAGGAAGCACAGTCAAATTCCAACATGTTGGAAAACCAAAACAGTCGACGCAAAGAAGTGATGTAGTAATGTATTTTACTGTATATTTATATTTTTCATTTGATATTGTCATGTTTACTGTTATTGTTAATTTGGTGTTTAAAACCGTTTACAAAATGATAATAAAAGATATATTAATTATACAAAATAATAACCCCAAAAATTTTGGCTTTTTTCCGGTTGCCGCAGTGATAGTCTGGATATTGAGGCAAATGTAGGCGGGCCCTAGGCACGAGGCTCTTCCCACTGGGATGGAAAGATGAGGCCAAGACTTCATGGATTTGAACCCAGGATCCAAAGTGTGGCAGATAAACGGACTGACCCCAACCCTAACTTCCCAGTCTGGAAAACCATAAGGTTAGCTTAAAATTTTTCAGAACACGTGTAACTGCATTAAAGTCTGCACATAGATTTTATGTCGAGGTTAGCTCTTTAGAAATCCAGCCAGGAGTCACTGTCGGATCCTGACTAAACTTTTCCAACAGAGCTGAACTTTGTGAAACAGCTGGCATAGCTAAAAGATTAAACTATGAGTTAGTTTTGGCCCATTTGCTTTAATTTGGCTCCTCGCGGGGAACGCCGCTTCTTCGGCGCGAGAGCGATGGTTTGCAGACATTGGAGAGGGAGAAACTGATCAATCATGTATGTTTTTAAACAAACCAACTGCTTCTCCTAAATTTGCCAACTTATTCTTCTATTAGGGAACTGTCAGCTCATTAGAACCGCTTTCTTTCTGCTGGTAAATGCTATTGACAGACGCTGGTACTAGAGAGGAAGTGGGGGAGCGCTGCCTGGCACAAAGGGTATAACAAAGAAGCCGAGATATCCAGAGACAGTCCTGACATTAGCTCCGTGAGGAATGTCCCTGGTTTGTGGAGAGCCTTCGTCTCCTTTCAACATGAACCAACTCTTCTTTCCTTCTGCCAAGAAACAAGGCTTTTCGAGTGTTGTTGTAATTATGTAACAGCACATGAATGTGTTTTGGGAAAAACTTGGTTCAACCACAAAATATTGTTTCACGGGCCACAAATGGCCCACGGGCCGCAAGTTTGAGATTATTTTAGTATTGACTTGCAGTAGAATCCTTGTATAAATCTTGTGGGTCCCGCCAACATTCAACTTTCACATCAAGGTGGGACCACAAAATGTTGTTCCACGGGCCACAAATGGCCCACGGGCCGCAAGTTTGAGATTTTTTTGGATTGACTTGCAGTGAAGTCCTTATATAAATTTTCTGGGTCCCACTAACATTCAACTTTCACATCAAGGTGGGGGCCACAAAATAATGCTCCCTGGGCCACAAATTGCCCATGAGCCGCAAGTTTGAGATTTTTGTGGCATTGACTTGCAGTAGAATCCTTGTATAAATCTTGTGGGTCCCGCCAACATTCAACTTTCACATCAAGGTGGGACCACAAAATAACGCTCCATGGGCCACAAATTGCCCACGAGCCGCAAGTTTGAGATTTTTTTGGATTGACTTGTAGTGAAGTCCTTATATAAATTTTCTGGGTCCCACTAACATTCAACTTTCACATCAAGGTGGGGGCCACAAAATAATGCTCCCTGGGCCACAAATTGCCCACGAGCCGCAAGTTTGAGATTTTTTAGCATTGACTTGCAGTAGAACCCTATATAAATCTTGTGGGTCCCACTAACATTTAACTTTCACATCAAGGTGGGACCACAAAATAATGCTCCACGGGCCACAAATGGCCCACGGGCCGCAAGTTTGAGATTTTTTTTGGCATTGACTTGCAGTAGAATTCTTGTATAAATCTTGTGGCTCCCGCCAACATTCAACGTTCACATCAAGGTGGGACCACAAAATATTGTTCCACGGGCCACAAATGGCACACGGGCCACAAGTTTGAGATTTTTTTGGATTGACTTGCAGTGAAGTCCTTATATAAATTTTCTGGGTCCCACTAACATTCAACTTTCACATCAAGGTGTGACCACAAAATAATGCTCCACGGGCCACAAATGGCCCACGGGCCGCAAGTTTGGATTTTTTAGCACTGACTTGCAGTAGAATCCTTGTATAAATCTTGTGGGTCTCGCTAACATTTAACTTTCACATCAAGGTGGGACCACAAAATTATGCTCCACGGGCCACAAATGGCCCACGGGCCGCAAGTTTGAGATTTTTTTAGCATTGACTTGCAGTAGAATCCTTGTATAAATCTTGTGGCTCCCGCCAACATTCAACGTTCACATCAAGGTGGGACCACAAAATAATGCTCCACGGGCCACTAATGGCCCACGGGCCGCAAGTTTGAGATTTTTTTTGGCATTGACTTGCAGTAGAATCCTTGTATAAATCTTGTGGCTCCCGCCAACATTCAACGTTCACATCAAGGTGGGACCACAAATGGCCCACGGGCCGCAAGTTTGAGATTTTTTTAGCATTGACTTGCAGTAGAATCCTTGTATAAATCTTGTGGTCCCCGCTAACATTCAACTTTCACATCAATATATCGCTCCACGGGCCACAAGTTTGATACCCCTGTCTTAGTTAGAACAATAATACCTTAGCTGTCCTTGTTTCTGCTGAAATCACAGCTAGAATTGAAGGGAATTGGGTCTAGACCCAAGAAAGTCTTAACTCAGAAAACTCAGAAAATCCTTACATCCCTGAGTCGACTATATCTCGCAGTACTTGCTGCTCTGTCTTGGTTTAGGGCGACATTATCGGCCTGGCACTCCTGCATTTTCTGATAAGCTTCCATAGGTAAATCCACTGAAAAGTATTTAAATAACAGAGGAGAGGAATAACACATTTTAAATGTAAATTTTCCTACCTATAAAATCTTCCTACCCTAATTGCAGTGCATGGGCACAACAAGGATTTCCCAAGTGCACACAGCCTATAATTTTCTCCTACCAGACCGGTATACAAGGTTAGAATCTTGTATCAATGACTCTGCGTCATTTTGAGTTTATTGTTGAGAAAATATTTCCTAATCAAATATAGTTGCATTATTGATGATGGAATCCTAGCTATTCTATTGGTCAGTTCTTTTGTTGATATGGGTATGGATCAAGTGGAAGTCATAGACAGATGGGGACAAAAGGAAACATTATTTCTCTGCGACCCGGCACCAATTCACCCACAGACCGGTACCGGTCCCGGCCCAGAGGTTGGGGATCACTGGTCTAAAGGCCTTTCCCATCAGCAAGATAAGGTGTAACCCACAGGGAGGCAGATGTGAACAAACAACCCCTCCTTAGAAAAAAGGGTATACTCCCCTGGTTTAGTTCTCCAATAATCAATAATGCTTTATTCCGTACCTCTCCTGACTAACAACACGGGCAAATCAGATTCTAAACCCCTTTCTTTGGTGTAGTCTGCAGACATCTTTGGCTCCAGACTCTAAAATATAAGTAAATATATCAATCTGGATGAAACCACAGTTGATTGTTTGGAGAAAACACCCCGTTTGTCTAAACACAAAGTAGGCTAGTACACTGGCACATACTAAGAACAAACAAAACATTGGCTTCAATGTGGCCAAGATTTCCTTACTCCTGGAACACAACTCAGAAACTCCAATTTTAATTTGGCTTCTCCATTGTGACTGACTAACATGAGCACGTTCCCCGTAGTCTGCCATGTTAGCTGTTGCCAGATTGCGGTTGCCAGGTTTTCTTTTTTTTTTTTTTTTTTAAACTTTGGCCCAGGCTTTCAAACAGGCAATCAGTCTGCGCCTTGTGCTCTCTAGAATCAGCTTTCTGCATTGTGCTGGGTTGCCATGCTTCACACTCAAAATCAACAATACTGCACCAGCCTCGGGTTGATCAGCACTTCAATTCTGACCCGTGTTATTATCCCCCTCGCTCACGTGTTAAGGCCGAGTACTGATTCATCACCAGTATTTTATGGGGTCATTAGTATCGCACATTCAACTGATACAGGGAAAGAAGGTAGATGTTATTTTTTCTTCCTTGGATACGGGAGATTTTTGTGTTTAAGTTCACTTTGTGATGTGTTTGCTGTATGTACATCCAGCTGTGATGTTACCCGGGCCAATCAGACATAATGCAGCCCCAATGTACTGTACACACTGCATTTAGCCATCAGCCCTGATGAAAGAGTGATCTGGGAAATGCTCGTTCTGGTTTTATTTTATTTTTTTTCCAATAGTGATTCATAGTGATTCATGCTGCGTACGTGGCAGACGGAGAAATATTCAAACATATTCCTTTTTTATATATATAAAAACAAATATCTGGTTGATGACTGTCATTGCGGCCTATCAGGCCCATGTTGTGCATCTAAATATATGACTTAAATAGATAGTTTATTTTCTCCCGGTTGAATAGTTATATTCTAACTGAATTCCAACGTCACTGCCATAACAGTACACCATGTAGAAAAGAAAAGAAAAACAGTTTAATGTCTTATATATTTATAAAATCTTTCTGTTGAACTTTTTCTATATAGAAACCATATGGAAATTAGCATCTCAAGGCTTTTTCCTGACATGAAAAGAAATAGTGTATAGCAGTGGTTCCCAACCTCTGGGCCGGGGACCACTACTGGTCCGTGGGTGAATTGGTGTCAGGCCGCAGAGAAATAAAGTTTCCTTTTGTCCCCATCTGTCTATTACTTCCACTTGATCCATACCCATATCAACAAAAGAACTGACCAATCGAATGGCTAGGATTCCATCGTCAATAATGCAACTATATTTGATTAGGAAATATTTTCTCAGTGAAGACAACAACAATAAACTCAAAATGACGCAGAGTCATTGATACAAATTTTTTATACTGGTCTGGTAGAAATTATAGGCTATGTGCACTTGAGAAATCCTCGTTATGCCATTTAATTCAGGTAGGAAGATTTTATAGGTAGGAAAATATTTCAGAACACCGGAAATTCATATATATATGTGTAAATATATATATATATATTAGGGGTGTAACGATTCACAGGCTACGATCCAATTCAGGTACGATTCTTAAAAAAATTCTAAACGATCAATCCAGTTCGATCCTATTTGGTTTAGTTCAATCCAAACCGATTAATTTGCACACCCCGAATATATATAGTGTATATTAGGGGTGTGACGATTCACCCACATAATGATCCAATTCATATCTCGATTCACAGGCTGCGATCCGATTCAGGAACAATTTATAAAATAATTAAATTCTCGATCCAGTTTGATCCGATTCGGTTCAGTTCGATCCAAACCAATTAATTTGCATACATATATATATTTATATATATGTATATGTGTGTGTGTATATATATATATATATAGCATATATACTGTATATACAGTACTGTATATATATATATATATATATATATATATATATGCATATTTTTTTGCATATCTCCATATATGGTCAAGGCCAAGCAACATGTCACATGAAACTTCAACCCAAAATGCAGGACTACACTCAGGGTCACATTACTTTTGCGACTGAGCAGAGTCTTGTTTTCCTGTCGGCTACAGTCTCACCTCCGCTGCAGTGACTTGAGCTGATGGAGGTGTAGCTGCCACCACTTCTGTCAGTGTCGGGGGTGAAAATCATTTTCTTGGACTTTTATTCCTGAGCAGTACTGCTGACAAATACCATCTTATCAATCCTGCCCATGGAAGCGTGTACTAAAATGACTGCCATATTTTTTTTAAAGGATAAAATAGATAAACTTTGGAATAGTATACGGAAAAATTGCTTTTCATGCTGTTGCTCTCCTGTGGCCTGTGACAGGGAGGCAAGGGAGGAACTGTGGTTTTGTATGAGGAAGTCAGGAGTGGCAGAGAAGTATGTTAGATTGGTGCAGGATACATATGACAACAGTACAACAGTGGTGAGGTGGAGCTGTTGGAAGGACTGAAGACTTTAGGGTGGAGGTGGGACTTTGTCAAGGATCAGCCCTGGGAACCTTCTTGTTTGCTTTGGTGATGGACAGATTGACTGATGAGGTCAGACAGGAGTCTCCATGGAAGAAGATGACATTGTGATCTGAGAGTAGGCAACAGCTGCAAGAGAACCTAGAGAGGTGGAGGTTTGGACCAGAGAGAAGAGGAATGAAGGTCAGTCTAGCAAGACAGTCCATGTGTGTGAATGAGAGTTAGAACAGTGGAATGGTGAGATTACAAGGAGCAGAGGTGGAGAAGGTGGAGGAGTTTATAGATACTGAGGATCAACTGTTCAGAGCAGTGGATACAAGGAGAAGAATAGAGTGGAGACAGGATGGAACAACTGGAGCAAAGAGTCAGAAGTGAACTGTGATAGAAGAGAGTCAGCTAAGGTGGAGGGACAGTGGAGAGACCAGAAATGATGGATGGATTAGAGACATAAGACAGGAGACAGAGCTGGAGGTGGAGGAGTTAAAGATGCTGCTGAGATTCTCTTTAGGACAGACAAGGATGGACAGGATGAGGAATGAGGTGGTTAGAGGGAGGTTTGGAGAGGACAGATTGAGATGGTTTGGACATGTTCAGAGGAGGGACAGTGTAGACATGTTGGTAGAAGATCGATCCTAGAGATGGAGCTACCAGGTAGGAGACAAAGAGGAGATTGCTGGATGCAGTGAGGGAGGACATGGAGGTAGTTGGAGTTAAAGTTGAGGACACAGAGGACAGGAGGACATGGGAATTTGTTTTTAGGTCGTTTTTCTAGTTATGACCGTAATACCGAGTCTAACCACAGGGGGTCAAAATCATCTTTAATTATTCCATAGTGCATTAATAAAACATTAATAACAAATGTTCACGCTACAATACTATTCTAGAAGACATTATCGCTGCAGTATCCGTCCTCTGCCGAATCATTTCAGGAATATGTCCTACTTAGCTTCATCGGATGACTTTAATGTTTGTTGTAATTACAGCGATTCCTCTCGTAAACAACACAATACATTTTTTTTTACTTCTATCTTTACAAGAAAACGTGTCCTCCGCCCGTAGACCTGGTCTTTGTGTCCGTCTTTCACAAATTACAATTCGTTACAAGCTGCTCAAAGCACTCACAGGCTCAGAGTCGGTGTCCTGCGGTAAATCTCAGGAACGTCTCCCACACTTCTCCAGCGTTCCACCTGTGGGTGTCTGTGTGGCTGAGTCAGCAGACGTCTCCTCCGCCCAGTGAGTGTTTATGTAAGCCGTCCCTGTTTGGTGCAGGACTCATGTGGGTGCACTTTCCCTTTCTTGAACATTTGACATCATACATTATGTATGTCCCCGCGCTCTCTCAGGTCAAGGAGGGCGCCAGGTAAAGATAAAGCACTGCTGCGTACGTGGCAGACGGAGAACAAAATGGCAAAAAAAAACTAAAATAAATTCTCGAAAAATTCTCGTGAAAATAGTCTCAGTTTAGTGAGAAATGTCTTGCTGATTAGCAGAGAGCTTGAAATGAGGACATTAGAGGGACATTAGAGGGACAGGAAGGTTTGGAGAAAAAGCTAGCGAAGACAGATTGAGATGGTTTGGACATGTTCAGAGGAAGGACAGTGGATACATTGGTAGAAGAATGATCCTAGATTTGGAGCCACCAGGTAGGAGACAACGAGGAGATTGTTTGAGGGGGGGGCATGGAGGTAGGTGGAGTCACAGGAGAAGTTGGAGAGGACACGGGGAGATGGAAAGGGATGATCCACCTGAAAAAAGGACAAGCTGAAATGAAAAAAAAAAGAGATTTTCACATAACCAAAGCGTAAAATATACAGCATATATATGCAATAGAATATTTTATTTTTATTGTCCACTTTCAAAATAAGAGCTTCTCTAAAATAAAACACACGCTCAACAGCTGATTTACATTATTCAGCTGATTTTTTTGGCCAGCTGTTCACAACCCACTCAGAACAGGTCTGCGACCCACTTTTGGGTCGGGACCCACCCGTTGAGAACCTCTGACTTAGACAATATATCTTTGAAGAGTTTTACCTAGTCTTCATTTTGAAGGTTGAACTGGACATGAATTCTCGTCTAGAAAATTTCCATCTCCCCCTGTCCTGTGTCCTCAACTCTAACTCCAACTACCTCCATGTCCTCCCTCACTGCATCCATCCATCAATCTCCTCTTTGTCTCCTACCTGGTAGCTCCATCTCTAGGATCATTCTTCTACCAATGTATCCACTGTCCCATCTCAATCTGTCTTCTCTCTTCCTGTCTGTGTTGTCCCTCTAATCACCTCATTCCTGATCCTGTCCATCCTTGTCTCTCCTAAAGAGAATCTCAGCGTCTTTAACTCCTCCACCTCCAGCTCTGTCTCCTGTCTTCTGCCTATTCTGGTGTCTCTCAGCCATCCGTCATGGCTGGTCCCACGAATGAAAGGTAAAATGTTTTCTAAAAATACCAATGTACAGTTGCCTGACGGAAGTCTTGGACATCGTTAGCTACTTCTTAGTTACTTTTCGGGTTTTTGTACGTTACGTAAAAGCTCATGCGGTTGTTTTTTTGTTTTTATGTGTCTGTTTTTTATCCTAATTGCAGTCCACACACAACAACGGAGACCGTATCCGACCGTTTTTCTTTCTTTAATAACAAATGTCCCATCCCTGGTTCAAATGTCCTCTAGCTGAGTCAGCCCGAACAGGGATGAGATGTCCAACTTTTTACAGTAACTCCTAGTTGGTTTTACTGTAATACAGAAATGTGCTGACAGCAGCTTGAGGATCTTCATAAAGGTGCTTTTCTAACTGTGTGATATGTGGCCAAGCAATAAGTAGTAAATTTATGGCATTGTGTACAAGTACTTTACCAAATTATGCACGTCCAACGTGTTACTAGGTAACCAGGTACGTCTTTGGGTAGGTTTTCTTGCCGTCTTTGCATATTTGCAAACTCTATAAATGTGTTTCTCTTCCTGCAGCAGGAAGTCACACTTTAAGTGCACATGTGGGGACACACACACACACACACACACATACACATAGCAATCACCCTCCAGTACCTAAGTCCATATAGAGGATGAACACCTTTTAGGTGGTAAATACCCCTGACCTGCTGGTCAACCGCTGCCTCATCTACTTAAAAGTGTGACATCATCTTCACCAAGAGAAGTCAATTTCATCTGGAGAAGTTTTCGCTAAGTGAAAGGATTATAAAGTTCTACTCTAGAGGAGACCCAGAACCACACGTGTGAAGATTTTAACGCAAACAAGAAAAAGTGTGGTGTTTGTAGCACGTGTTTGTGGACGTACTTTGGTAAACGTGGCGGGTTCACTTACGTTTTGACAAATATAGGAGATAGCAGGCTCTATGTCGACTCCTGCAGGCAGCAACCGGGACTGGGAAGAGGTTTTAAGGCTGCAAACACTCTCTTTGTCTCCTACCTGGTAGCTCCAGCTCTAGGATGATTCTTCTACCAATGTATCCACTGTGCCTCAGTGGATACATTGGAGAAGGGCCATAATTTGGAGGAGAGAACTGGACTCTGGGATAATTGGGGACGGAAGAGAGACTCCGGGGACAGGTCCCCGGCCAAAAGTGCTAGTCAACTGCAGTGAAGGAAGTAGGAAATAAAGGAATTGAACGGAGAGAAAGGTAGAGGAGAGCAGGAAAGGACTCAAGGTGCCACGAGACCCCCGGGAATCGTAACCTATAGCAGCTAACTAGGACCCAAAGGTCCAGCCATAAGTCAGTCAAGTCAAATGTTATTGGACTAGATCAGCGATGCCCAAAAGATAGATCGCAAAGTCAATGCTGGTTGATTAAGACCAAACAAATCAAATTTGATATAACTATGTGTAGTACCCATCATGGCTGGGGTTTCATGAAATTTTGGCAAAGCCTCTGATTGCATTATCGGATTGTGATTATCGGACGAAGAAAACCACGTTGATGCTAATCTTTTGACGATAAAATCATTTAACCGATGCTATCGGACATCGATTTCAAAATCTAATAACCCGATTGACTACATTTGCTCTTTATCGGGAGACGGGTCACAGGGGCTGCATTCGGAGCAGGGATACCCAGTCTTTCCTAGACTAGTGGTTCTTAACCTTGTTGGAGCTACCGAACCAATGAGTTGGTGTATCTTTACCTCTGCCCCAGAGGCTCCAACGAACCCCTCAGACCGACTCACCTAACCCCTTAAGGTTTGATCGAACACCGGTTAAGAGCCGCTGCCCTGGACACTTCCTCCATCTGGGAGAATCCTGAAGCCTTCCCAGGCCAGTTGGGCCATAGTCACACCGGCATGTCTTGGGGTTCTTGGGACCGTACTTGGGGCCAGTACGGTCTAACTGGCTCTCCTACTAGTTAGACCGTACCCGAACACTGTGCGGGCGCCATACCATGTAAGTATAAGTCACCTAAACTAGCTTCTCTCGATACTCCGAGCTCCGAGCCCCAAGCCCTGCCACCCTACAAAGGGAACTCTTTTGGGTCGCTTGTGTCTCTCTTGACCCAAAGTCATTTACTTCGGGGGGAAGGAGCATAGATTGACCAGTAGGACAGGAGTATCGAAATCATTTTTACCAAAAGTTGAGTGCCAAATTCAATGTTTATTACTTACTACTTTCTTCAGATACCGTAAAGATGTTTTTATACGCAAAAAACCTTAGTTATTAAGATGCAGATCAGTGCTAAGCGCTATAATATACATATCTGTACATATTTTATATTATGTTTTGGCCCAAATATAATTACACCAGGTACCAGATTTGACCCGCTGGCCTCATTTTGACACCTGTGCTTTTTGTTTTAGCTTATGTGGAAATATCTTCTCGACAGTAAGAACTTTTATTCTATGGAACTCTTTGTCTGTACTTGCTGACTCCTCCCACCTCCAGTCTGTTATTCTGAGCCACTTCCTCAGACTCAGAGTCAGATTAATCATGAAATGTCTTGAACTTCACCATTAGTCAGACGAGCTCTGGCCCTGGGCAGAAGTTCTTCTCTTCTCTGAGAGGTAAGTCATCGTACTTCTGTTTCCTTCTTCTGGGATGAGCATCGTCTCCACAGAACATTTTTTTCTTCCCATTTCTGTGTCTTCCAGAGTTCCCGAAACCAGTCAACATGGAAAACACAACTTATGACGACGACTACGGTAACTACACCTATGACATTTCCCTCCTGGCCACAGAGTGTCCCCGGGACAGCGATAACAATCTGGGAGCCAACTTGTCCGTCCTCTACTACTTCATGTTTCTCATTAGTCTTTTGGGAAATGGACTGGTCCTGATCATCATTCACCGGTGAGTAGACGAACAGAGTCGTGAGGCGTTAAGGTTTCTTTTCTATTATACGGAATCGAAATGCACTAAGTAGGAGCACGTTTTATTTTCAGTACAATTAAACCTTATGCCGTAATGTCCATTTTATGGTGGACATAAACCACAATCATAATCCTCACAATTTCACTTCTGTCACTTTGGCAGCATCTGCTGTTTATCTAATGTGAGTTATGAGGGTAAACAACGTGTTTGTGTCACGAAAGCGGCCTCTTAAAATGAAATGTGAAACGCAGCCTTTCAGGAAATACTTAAAAATAAACCAGAGGTGTTTTCACTTGATTCTTTAAAGTCCACGTAAAGTCTGTCAAACTGAAAAAAAACAACAAAAAAACAACAACAAAACATCTCATATTTAGGAGGTTTACGAAACAAAACACGTTTTAATGATATTTTATTATTGTTTATCATCTGATACTGTCAGATAGAAGAGAGTCAGCTGAGGTGAAGGGACAGGTTTACAGGACGGTGGTGAGACCAGCCATGATGGACGGGTTAGAGACACTAGGAATAGACAGAAGACAGGAGACAGAGCTGGAGGTGGAGGAGTTAAAGATGCTGAGATTCTCTTTAGGAGAGACAAGGATGGACAGGATCAGGAATGAGGTGATTAGAGGGACAACACAGACAGGAAGGTTTGGAGAAAAAGACAGAGAAGACAGATTGAGATGGTTTGGACATGTCCAGAGGAGGGACAGTGGATACATTGGAGGAAGATTGATCCTAGAGATGGAGCTACCAGGTAGAAGACAAAGAGGAGATTGATGGATGCAATGAGGGAGGACATGGAGGTAGTTGAGGACACAGAGGACAGAGGGAGATGGACATTTTCTAGAGGAGAATTCATGTCCAGTTCGACCTTCAACAAGAAGACTACAACTCTTCAAAGATATATTGGGGGGATATTTTGGTAGAAGAATGATCCCAGAGATGGAGCTACCAGGTAGGAGACAAAGAGGAGATTGATGGATGGACATATGGAGCTGGTTGGAGTCAGAGTGGAAGATGGAGAGAACGTGGTGAGATGGAAAATGTTGATTCAGTGTGGAAACACTTGAAGAAGGGACAGGATGAAGATTTGGAGAAAAAGCTAGAGAAGCCAGACTGAGATGGTTTGGACACGTCCAAAGGAGGGACAGTGAATACATCTGTCAAAAAACGATCCCAGAGATGGAGCTACCAGGTAGAAGACAAAGAGGAGATTGTTGGAGGGAGGACATAGAGGTAGTTGGAGTCACAGAAGACAGAGTTGGAGAGGACAGGGGGACATGAAAAGGATGATTCACTGTGGGAACCCCTGAAAAAAGGACAAGCTGAAATGAAAAAAAAAAGTTTTTTACATAACCAAAGCGTAAAATATATGTATATTCAACAGAAGTATATATTTATTAAATATAGAATATTTTGTTTAACTGTTTTTCCACATCACTGTCCACTAATTCCAGTGGGAATACCGGGAATGTTGCAACTTGTCCATGTCCCTTCCTGCTGTTTCCACTGAATGAATTTTCTCTCTTATTATAACGATCCTCAGTCGTCCAGGTCACGGTCAAGGGTTAAAAAGTTGCATTGGCCCTGGTAACCGTTGCTAGGGAGAATGACTGGACGATGACTGATCCGCGTCAGCTCGGGTTTTGAGGAAGGTCAACACTCTTTCCAGTTCCTGTTGGAGCTTCTGCGATAATAATAATAACCCGGTAAATGTAGGTTCCGTCCACGTTTCACAGGATGAATCATGTCATACAGGGTTCCCTGTGAGACGTCCACTTGCCATTTAACCTGGACCTGGTCTGAAGACACGAGCACGAGTGGATACGGTCATTTTACAAAATAAAATTCCGTTCATAGTTAACAATTTTCTCTCTGCGACTTGGTGCCACTCGACACAGTGACTGTTTTAGGTCCGCGGCCCAGTGGTTGGGTACCATTGATTTAATATAAGCAATCAGTCCCTGTATCATTAGGAAAAGAAGTCAAATATGTCACTATAATACGATTAAAAAACAATTGCAGCCTGACAAGACAATAGAAAAAGAATATATTGAGTATATATTTAATTATTTACTAAAGACATGATGTTGTTTGAGGAATTAACATTGTCGATGTGTCGAAATGTCAATACAGCAGCATTTCCTCACTTTGTAAGAAGGTAAACGTAAAAATGAAACTTTGGTTGGTTTTTAAATGCCAACTTCCCACTGTTCCACAAATATATATATATATATATATATATTTATATATGGGAAATATAATGAAACTGATGTAAAATAATTTCTCAGAAAATAGTCAGCGAGGAAAACACGTCACGCTTCATGTAAGTGCATATGAATATATGTACATATAAATTTAAATATATATATATATGCATAAATGTATATATATATATATATACACACATAGTCATATAGCCAACCATTCATATATTAGAGTATCTAATATGTAATAAGATATTGATATTGTGTTTATTAATATTGTGTTTATTAAAATATATAAACTGTTTTTAAGATAAAAACAATTAAGTATCATCAGAAATACTTTCTATATACTTACATATTCACATGTATAAATACGTATACGTAATATATGTATAAATATATTTATGTATATTGAATCACATTTAATATATATGCTGTGCTGTAGGAAGAGAATTTCTGGGGCGTTTAAGGTCTGTTGATATACAATTTAAATATGTATATATATACATACAAGTACATTTTAATATATGTACATGTACATATATAAATATATATACATATATAATATATGTAAATATATATATATCCAACATCCACATATTAGAATATGTAATAAGATATATTGTGTATATTGAAATATACAAACTATTTTTTAAAATATAAAAAATAATTATCATCAGAAATACTTTCAATATACTTATATTCACATTTATAAATATATGTATATATGTATAAATATATTTATGTATGTTGAATCACATTTAGTATATTTGCTGTGCTATAGAAACAGAACTTCTGGGGCCTTTAAGGTCTGTTTTCTGTGGATCCAAACAGTACGGACCCACCAACCAAGGTAGAAAGTTTTATACGATGTCAACCGGGGACGTAACCGCACAAGGCTGACACCAGTTGACGTTGCGGCCAAGGTTCAGAGATCTGGGCTCAGTGAGTGCAGGTGACGTTTCCGTAATGTGGACCGGTGCTGATGAAAAGGTGTGGAGCGTACGGCCGGGTCTTAAGGTTGAAAAGAGATGGGAATTTCTTTACACGCTGTTACTTCCTTTTTTTTTCTTGGTATAGTGGGGACAATGACCCTAATGTTACCCTTCTCCGGTGCCGTTTCTTTCTTCCTGCCAACACGATGACACATCCACACCAATCCAGCGGAGCCTCAAATGGTCTAGAACAGAGACCTGTCATAGAAGCACTTTCCTCCCATACCTCTTGTGTTGTGTCCTTGCTGCCCTGTCAAATGTCAGAGTGGGGACATTTGAACAAAGGTCCTGTCCTCTTGTGTTCTGCACTATGCTGAGAGAATCTCTGATACAGTGAGGGTCCAAACTGTAGGATCCGACCATTTTAATTTAGCAGGCTCGTATGTATGTATACATATACATACATATATACATATATAGATATGTATATATATATATAGATATAGATATAGATATCGTACTACCTAGTAATTGAAATTGTATGTTGTGTACGCTATTGTAATTGTATGTTAGTTACTTTGCTGTGTGTTCGTTTAGACACCAGGTCATAAATATATATATAAAGATATAAATATATATCTATATTCAGTATATATAAATAAGTACTTACTGCAAATGTATTATGACATACCACTCCTGAAATCCTTGAACATATACAGTATGCGTATATGCAGTACATATATATGTGTATATATGTATATATATGTGTATATATGTATGTATGTATATGTGTACTGTACGAGCTACCTCCATGACCTCCCTCACTGCATCCATCAATCTCCTCTCTGTCTCCTACCTGGTAGCTCCATCTCTAGGATCATTCTTCTACCAATGTATCCACTGTGGACATGTCCAAACCATCTCAATCTGTCTTCTCTAGCTTTTTCTCCAAACCTTCCTGTCTGTGTTGTCCCTCTAATCACCTCATTCCTGATCCTGTCCATCCTTGTCTCTCCTAAAGAGAACCTTCAGCATCTTACTCCTCCACCTACAGCTCTGTCTCCTGTCTCCTGTCTATCCCTAGTGTCTCTAATCCATCCATCATGGCTGGTCTCTCCACCGTCCCTCCACCTTAGCTGTCTCTCTTCTATCTCAGATCACTCCTGACTCTTTCCTCCAGTCGTTCCATCCTGACTATACTGACAATACTATTAGTATCTGAGTATTATATTACATAGTATTATATTACATAACAGGCCACGTCGGAATGTTCAATTTCAGTTTTTGAAACAGAAAAGTAAAGGAAAGAAAGAGCAAATTAATAGTTTCTCCGTTATATTTTTGTTAAAATTACATTTGGGATTTGAGTGGATCGACCTACGAGGGCCACTGTGGGACGTCTCTTTTTACAGTTTTTGGTTTGGATTGTAAGGAACAATGTGGCCGCCTATTGGTCAAGGAAGCGGACTTGGGTCCGCAGGGCTTCCAGTTCAAATCCACCAGCTGCTAGGTTGCCACTGAGGACCACCACCCACGGGAAGGCTCACAATATGGTGCAATGTGACTTGGGTGGCGCTAGCTGCCCCCTGCAATCTGGCAACGTACCACCACCCATTGTTCCAATCAATGAGATGCGATTGAGATTCTTGTGCGTTCGTCCTCGCAAAAAAAACGTAGCATCTCAAGGGAAATGTTTGAACACAGCCACTTTACCATTAATTTGAAAATGACTCCGCTCTCACCGAGATAAAACGAAGCGGATTCTTCACGCGTGGAGTTAACATTTCCGTGGAATCAAAGGAAAGAAGCGCGTTCCCCCAAAATCTGTAAAAGACCTTAATCGTAGTTCATGTGCCTCGGCAAAATCTGTCGCTGATGCAATCAAAGCATCTTTGTTGCGTTAAAAACGTAAAACCGTTTAAGTTTTGCAAATTTTTTTGGAGGAAACCAACGTTTCCTACAAACAGCCTTCAGGGAAATGTATATCATTCTGACTGTGGACGCTCGGAAATCCCATTATTTCTTGTAAGCTGGTTGTATATTTTATATATATATTTATATATTATTTTCCAGACCAGTGAACTCATGTTACAGCAAGTGCCATAAAAACCCAGGACAGATATTGCGTCTCTTGTACGTGACGGTTGTCAAGGCGACGCGGCTTCTAACTCCCGTGTAATTGGAAAGTGTTTATATGATCTGTTGTTAAAGTTTATTCACTCAACTTTTTCTCGCAGATAAAAAACTTTTAACTGATGCAACGACACGCAGCTATAAATCATTGGTGTGCGAGAATTCAAGGGACATTGACTGCATGGACCAGGTCCTCAACCTCTGGGACCCAGCCTGGTACTGGGCTCTGGGTCATTTGGTTCTTGGCCACACAGAAGGAGTTCATTAATTGTATTAATTATCGCTGGCATCGACGTTTTATTTTGAAAAATGACCAGATCTTTTTCTAATTAGACGCGCCGCTCTACACACTTCCAGATTTCTCAAAAGACACTTGACCGAAAAAGAAAACTCATTAACTGCCGTGACTGGCCCGTCACGGACTTTATATTTGTGTTTATATTGCGAGTATTATTTTGTTTCTTCATGTGTGAAAATATTTTTTTTTCTTTACATCAACTTCTCTCCAAGTTGTGAACTTTGAGTCGGGGACACTGTAATTTGTGCAATTTAATTTGTACATAAAGTTTGTTTTCCGTCGGCAGTGGTGGCCTAGCGGTTACAGGAGTGGATTTGGTCTTCAAGGTGTAAGGTTCGAATCCAAACGCCTGCTGCGACCCGGTAACAGATAAGAGGATGAAGATGAAGGGAGGAATTTGCTTGGCTACGGGAAAGTCTGATTTGATTTTTTAGCGGTACCCCCTGTGGGACAACCTATGAATTACAACCATAAAATAATGACACTAAACTTTACATTTAGCGTTGTAAAATTTAATTTCCAAAGAAAAATGAGATTATTGAGTTTATCAACACTGCACTCCCTACTCGCTTTCTAATGGCGCCTCCTGTTGGACGGCCTATGAATTGCAACCATAAAATAATGACTATTCAATTTTGAGGTTGTGAAGAAAAATAAGACAAACTGTAAACTTTACATTAACTGTAAACTTTGCACGTTTATCCAAAGCAACAGGCGACAATTGAGTTTATCAACTAGGTCTCTGCTTGCTGTTTTCGAGGCAGGTGTGCTAATGTAATTTGCACATAAAGTTAGCTTTTTATTGACAGTGGTGGCCTAGTGGTTAAGTAAGCGGTGGCGCGCAAGGTTTTTTACGTTTAAATCCAATTGCCCATGCAACCTGGTAGCAGATAAGGGGATGAAGGTGAAGGAATGAGTTTGTTTTGAATTTGAATTTCTTATGGCGCCTCCTGTAGGGCGGCATCTGTATTGCAACCATAAAATAATGGCTTTTCAATATTGAGGTGATAACGTAAAAAAACAAGTCACACTGAAATTTTTACATTTTACAATTTAGTAGACACTTTTTCCAATGTTTGCAGGAGAGGATTGACTTTTTACTCTGGGAATCAAACCCACAACTCCCTGCTCTCTGTTTTTGGAGGCATTACACTGTTGAAAATCTTCGTATTCTGCTCAATTTCAGATTTTTTTTTGGTTTTGTTTCTCCCCTCCATGACTTCTCCAGGTTTGAGAGGCTGACCACGGTGACCAACATCCTGCTCCTCAATCTGGTCTTCTCCTCGCTCATCTTCATGACCAGCCTCCCCTTCCTGGCCGTCCAGATGCAGCTCTCCCAATGGATTTTTGGCAAGGTCATGTGCAAGATAGTGGGCAGTGTCTACTACCTGGGTTTCTACAGTTCCGTCCTCTTCCTCACCATCCTGACCATAGATCGACACATCGCCGTCGTCTACTCCCTGGACGCATCCAGACTGAGGGGCCGAAAGTACGCGGTGATCTCCTGCGTCGTGGTGTGGATAGTCAGCGCCTTGGCCTGCATCGGTCCCATGATTGTCCATACGGCTTTTAGGAACCAGGACAGAATTTACTGTGACGAGTTTCCGGGTGAATTACCCAATATCGACGGTGTCCTGCTGAGAACGTGCGTCTTTTACATTCAGCTTTTCCTTTTCTTGATTTTCCCCCTGGTGGTTATCGTCTACTGCTACGTCAGAATCACGATCACTATCCTGACGTCCAGGATCGTCACCAAGTTCAAGACCGTCAGGCTCATATTCGTCATCGTCCTGTTGTTCTTTGTGTCCTGGACGCCTTTCAACGTTGTCCTGCTGCTGGAAGAAGAAGACAACTGCGCCGGATCGCAGAGGAGAGGTTACGCTTTCCAAGTCACTCGCAACATCACCTACATTTACTTCTGCTTCAGCCCCATCTTCTACACGTTTGTGGGCAGAAAGTTTCAGAACTACTTCAGGCTGATGCTGGTGAAGCGTTTCCCGCGACTGAAGCAATACGTCAGTGTCAGTCACAACAGCAGGACCAATATGTCAACGAAATGTTCGCCCGCTGACCATTAGGACAAACACAAGCGTCCGCTCGACCGTATCAGAAACAACCCCTTGATCAGAAACGTCTGGAAATACGTGCAGAGAGACAGGACTCGCGTTGACGAGTCTTCGTCCAAATTTCGATTTTGTTTTGCTAACCTTGAAAATAAACAGTTTTGAAAGTTCGTCTCTCACCTGAGTGTCGGGGGTGATTGAGGCTTGATTGAACTGGTTTTGTTCCGGGAACTGATTTTTTTTTTGTGTCTAAAACTGGGAGAACGTTTGAAAGGAACTCAATCTCAGTCTGAAGATAAGGTGAAGATGCAGGTCATTATATTCTTATTCTCAGACATAAGGACAATTTTCCTTTTCTAGGAGGACATTAATTGTTGAAGGAGGGAGATGAAAAGATGAATCACAACCAATGAAGTATTTTAGTGAGAAATAATTAACACAATTGTCTTTTCTGAGTGTTATAATTTCATATTATTCTGTATGTGTTTTACAGCTAATTCAATTATAATGCACTTTATTTTATTGGTATCTAGAATTTTCTGTCCTCTGACCACGTTCATCGCAAAACACTTTTTCTTGAAACGATCAAAATATATGTAGTGATTTTTTTGGCCGCTGACATCACATCCTGTGTGTCTATTTTCCGTGCAGCAACTGTAGAGAATGTCCGTAAATTCCAGAAGAAGAGGATAATGTCAAAGTGTCCCACGTGAATATTCCCCTTCTGACTCCATCATGGTTAAGTGACAATCAATAAAAACGCAAATATCGAAATATACGGGGAGAAACCCTCGTGTGCCGTTTTTGGCGCCTCCTTTCTGTCGTCGGAATATATTCTAGGTTTATGATATGGTTGTTATGATCACCCGGAGGGGGTGAGTTCCTTGAGTGCGTGCTTTCACGGAGCGTCAAGTCCCGCACAGGGAAGGAGTTGATAAATCACGGAAACGTGAAAGTTTGCTCTGTGATTCGGTTTCAACCTCAGGCCTGGGGACCAAATTTGGCACGCAGTGTAATTATATTTGGCCCTTGAGATCATATCAAATATCTACTAGATGTGGCTCACCAGTATATAGGCCGGTAGGATACTACAGGATACTATATACTGGCAGGATTTATAGCACACAAAGACCCCACCCCCCCAAAAAAATATATATACAATATATTTTTTGGGGAGGTCTTTGTCTTTGTGTACTTAGGGGGGTTATCATGTGTTGATAATATGAAGCGATGGAGCCAGATTCAATGTTCCAGAATAAAATTCAGATTTATTGGGGTGGCACTTAAAGATGGGCAAGCCAGTGGTTGCTTGGAGCTCCAGCCACTAGGGGGCCGGGTCAAATTTGTATTAGCTGCAAGGGACTAATTGGGTGGAGGCCCAAGCAAAATCTTGCTAGGAACTCCAGGAGACCCTATGACCGCCCTTGCAAAATAAAATGTATATCATTCGATATGTTGGGCACAACAGAATCCGGCCACTAGGGGGCATAAGCTAGTGTTTTTTAGGGGGTCGTCCAAGGCCTGGTTAAACGGTGAGGGTTGCATCAGGAAGGACATCCAGCTTAAGAATTTGGACCAAAACAAATATGCGAGAACTATTCCGATACCGGACCTTGTTGGATGATTGCCTACTGGGTAAGGAGCATACTGGTTTAGGGTTATTTTATCGGGTTTTGATTATCAGAAAAAAAATCGCTATTTTTCTCATAAATACTACATATACTGTGTATTCTAACCATAACCTATTTATTTTTTTCAAAATACATCAAACGGACCACCTTGTAATCCCAAACGGGCCACTTTCGGGCCACGGGCCCTATGTTTGCAACCCCAAAACAACCCTTTTCGTCCGCCTGCGTGACCCCCGATTGACAGTCATTGACTAACGGCGGTCGGAACAACCTTCACTTGCCAGGCCACCCCTCGTGAGCAGTGATTTTTCAGGCCATTAGAGAAAAAGGGAAAAGAAAAAGTCCCGTTATGTCAGGACAGAAAAGACGTCGCAGCAGAATGTCCCGATGAGATGTTTTCACACGCAGACGATGATGCTTTGTTGCCTGGTATTTCTGAGCTGAAGTTAATAACCATAAAAATGTGGCAAACGGGAGGAAAGAGGAATTAGAGAGTTATGAAACGACAACTCCGTACGAGCGGAGGGAGTGCCTTTGACTCAGAGTTTGACAAAATGGGCGAAAATGACGCCGGGAATTCAGCAGCTGTGACCTTGTCTATTAAATATTCACCATTTCTATGTTTACGCTAAGTGACTCTCAGGCGACGGCGGAATAAAATAACGCCCACAAATTGCTACGTGTAAACCTCCATGTGTTGTTTTTGTTTCCCACAAAACTGGCACGTTGGACTCTGCTATCAATGAACGTGTTGAGCAACGTCAGTTGCGGTTGCTCAAGGAGGAAGTTGTGACATCAATCGAGATTTCTTACACAAGAACAAAGAGAGTTTTGTGTTTAATGCTCGGGTTTCCTCCTTCAGATGGCGTAAAGCTGGTCGCACATTGCACGGTTTAGAGACAATTTTGCGATAAGATTTTTCGTACGTGCGACTGTGTTTTGCAATTACCGTCAAGTAGCACAGAGGGATTTGACAGGCAATCGTTACCTCAAGATTCCCTCCAAACAACCTCACGATTGATCGCGTAGTTCAAATATCTAGCTATGCGGCCCAATATTTAGCCCAGTCGTGCAACTCGCCTCAAGCAGCGTACACAGGATTACGACAAGCGATTATCACCTCACGTGTGAAAATTGAACATTAAATCTTTACGATATTCCCTAGATTCTTACCTCAACCTGCCAAACTGCACAAAGAACATTGGTACGGATGAGAAAACCAGGCACCAACAGGGGGCAGTATGATACAGCCGACAGACCAGACTGGCCACGATGTTTCCTTGTCCACGCACGTTGTCATCGTCAATTTTTCTTTTTCGTGTCCGTGCACAGAATGGCACAATTGTCACGAAAATTTTTCTTCCTTCTCGTCATTATTTGCGTTCGATCGTACCCGACCGTCGGATCGTACAATATAAACGGATTGCTGCAACGTCTGAGAAAAATCGCAAACTATATGCCTGGCTTTAATCAGTTTGATCAGACTCAATTCTGACTTTATCATTCGTCTCGCTTACTTGGTGTCACCTAGCGCCCCCTAGTTTATGAACTGCACCTTTTCTCCTATCTATCTATCTATCTATCTATCTTGAGCTCTCAGCTTCTGTGTTCTGACCTGTAGGTGGCGCTATTAACACAATTAAAACCCAATTTTACAATTCCATGATTAAAAATCACAACATAACTCCCTTTTAAAATATAAATACAATTACGATGTTCCAGTTTGCTTTTGATTGAACGAGAATTTCTAGAAAGAGCGACTTCTGGAAAGTGCACTAGCAGGATAACCTGAATCCTGATATTTACACATCCCCGGTTTCAGTGGAGGACTTATCCAGTCCTGCGTCACGGGGAACGTCAGATGTTGGATGAAACGTTGCTCTTCAGTCAGCTCTCATTTTGAAGTGGGGAAAGATTGTGGTCCGGGATTAATTTTGACAGCAACAATCTAAGGCTTCACCAAAAGAAATATCACGGCCGTCTCCTCAGAAGTTAATCCGAGCGCTGAGTAGTACTTTGGTGAACAAGTGGGTGAATTTAGCTTTCAATTACCGGCAGCTCAGCTGCAGAGAGAACGGCAAAGTGGTCGCCGTGGCGATGCTAAGCGAGCAGAAGGGACACTGACTGATTCTGCTCAAACGGTGCCTGACAACTGGATTTATACTGTGAGTGCGCCGGCGGCGGGGAACTGCCAGCTCCACTAACTGGCCGGTAGACAAGAACAACACCTTAAACTTCCCTATAAGTGGGCAGACGCCTTAGAAGCACAAAGTTTAAAAAATCCATCATGAAAGGGACATATATTTTGGGGGAAAACTGTAAAATTGTAACTGCTTAAAAACAGAGAGTTTAACAAACAACAAATCTGTTCACTCTATGGTGAAAATGCTCATAAGCTACATATATGTATATATATATGTATAAAAATGTATTAATATATGTCTACATATGTGTATAAATCCATGTATGTATCTTTATGTGTGTTTATATATGTATAAATATATGTTTCTAAACATATATGTCTGTATATGTGCATAAATATATATTTCTGTCTATAAATGTATATGACAGAATATATAGACTATTGGTTATATTTATGTATTTATCTTTACAAACCGCTGTATCGCTTTCTCGCAGTAGGGTCCCTTAAAAAAAATGTCCCCGATTATTATAGATGAAAAAAATAAGCTAGACTGCTGCCATCTAGTGACAAGAGTGTTTTGTTTTCAGGATTTATGTTACACAGTGGTGGAATGCATGACAAAACGGCCAAGAATATGGTGTGCTAGAAGTTTTTTTTTTTTTTTTTCGTTTTGAGTAAATAAATAATAATATATAATTACAAATATATACAAATATATAATATATTGCATCCACACTTTCATGATAAGATTTTTACGCAAAAACATCATGACAATATATGAGGTTGTCGCCACTTAATGTTTATACATACATATATATGTGTAAATATATATATATATTTACAAATATATAATATGTTGCAGCCAACCTGTCATGATAAGATTTTTACGCAAATATTCCGTGAAAATATATGAGATTGTTGCTAATCTGTATTTATACACACACACATGTATGTTTATATATATATATATATATACACAGTATATGTTTATATATTTATATGCATATATGTAGATATTGCATATGTTTTTATTTGTGTTGTATACATGTGTTGCACCTGTTTTTCTGTATATGTCTGATTCTCAGTTTAACAGCGCAAATTCTTGGCACTTGAACGCATCATGGGTTTAGCTAACACAGCATCTCAACAAATAAATCATTACTTTTATCAAGACACTGTCTCTACGTCCTTCACTGTCGGGTACACTATATATTTCATATTTTTTTAGGGTATTGCATGGTGGCAGTGGTGTTAATCCGGCTTGCCTTACAGCTGCAAGGTCACAGGTTTGTTAACTGGATTCCCAGGATTAGCTCGATGCCACACTTGTATATTTGTATATTTGCACGAATGTGGACAAAATAGTTGTTTGTTGGAGGGTGTGTGGTAATTGATATTTTAATTAAAGTTTTTAAAGCAATGTAAAATAATCCTCCTCCTTTGTACGACTGTACAATAGGCGTTAAAAATACCAGCCTCCAACGTCTCCTAGGCGTGAGTACAGAAAACGAAAGAGAGACAGAAAAAAAAAAAAAAAAACGCGTTTGCCAGAATAGTTGCAGAAGTTTTGCTCTCTATGGAGATGGGCAGAAGAAAGAGATATTTCTTCCTTCACCTTCATGCTGTGTTTCATTTTTACTTTTTAATGGAAGTGTCACGGCGCTCTCAGGGGTCTTCTACGAGCTGGGAATGAGAATTAATTGGAGGATTAGAGCTACATGCTCCCTGCACCCAGTCTTGACATATAACATGGCTTTAGGGTCTGCACTACTGCTTCCTCTGATGGTGGCGCCGTGTGTGTGAGGAAGAGAAACACAGAGGCAGAGGCATAAAAATAGAAACTCACCGCAAAGAGAGATTTCTTCATTTCCTCGTGTTGAATTTGATAAACAAGAATAAAAGTTTTCTTTCTTAGAAATTCTGTAGATATTTCTACCCAATCAAACCAAATCATTCACAACATCCTGGAAATGTTAATGTGTTTAATATTTTAGGTATTGCACTCAAAAAAAAATTTATCATGTTATCATGTTTCTCTGAACATGATAAATTAAAAAAAAAAAAATTAATAGCAGACGTAAAAAAAAAAAAAAAAAAAAAAAATTTCAAAATTAGTCTTGAACTTTTGACAGAGATCAACACTTATACCTTAGTAGCACACACTGGTGGGAAAATGTTTGCCGGCCACTTGTGGCATATATGTATGTATATATATATGTTTGTTTATACATACATATGTATTCATATATGTGCCTATATACATATTTATATACACATATATAAAAATACAAATATATGTTTATACATGCATACATACTGTATGTATAAATATATAAAGATTATAAATATATATAAATATATACATTTATATATACATGTTTATGTCTATAAATAGACAGCACATGTAAATAGGTGTGATTATTCATGTATATGTGCGTTTATATGTGTGTACTTATTTATGTATGTATATATGTATAAATGCATGTGTATGCATATGTACTGTGTGTATAGCAACCCCAAAAGTTACACGTCAAAAAAATTCACATCATGTAGCTAAAATATAACATATAGTATATACAGATTTATATTTACATATATATACACATATTTGTATATACATATTTATGTATGGTTGACACCCCAAAGGTAAAAGGCACGTTGCATAACATCTTTCTCTCTATATATGTACAAATATATTTACATATACACATATTTGTATAACTATGTTTTATGTATATATTTATGTATATATATATACATTTATATGTATATAGAGAATTTGAAACCCCAACGTACAATACACGTTGCTAAGTTAAAATATAACACACACATATACTGTAGATGATATATTTACATATATACACATATTGCTATATAATATATAGCATATGTATGTATTTGTAGTTTTTGTAAATGTATTTTTCGTCTATATACTGCATATATACATATACAGTAGAAAACCCAAAGTCCACTGAACAAAAACACCCAAATACTTCACATGAATAATACTCTTCAGGGAAAATGACTCAACTCATCAAAAATCAGACGATGGCACAGAAGAATATGAGCTGTCACGGAAAGACCAGCGCCCACTGACGTGTACCAGACACAGATGGTGCTCGATAGTCACTCAGTGGGACCAGACCAGAATTAGCAAAAGCGTGTGATTTTGTGACACTGTTGAATCATAACAGACAATCGTATCACGGGCAACTAACATGTCCTGATTGACACGCAGGAGTGCAGGGGCGCGCTGGTGTTTGCCATCAAATCTAATACGGCAAGGAGTCATAATGAAAAATACCAGGTGTCGAAGAAGAGGCTGCGGTGACCAGGTGACAGAGGGTGTAAGTCTGGATATGATTCCTGCAGTGAGTTGGTGGTAAATACTCTGCACACACTCTCTAAATCAGGTTACTTTACACTCACCGTGTGAGTGTGTGTTCGCTCCTTTGTTACTATATCATCTCTGGAGAAGAAAAACATTTGTCCTGAATCGAATTTCCGTGAAGTTCCATCTCCACTTTTCCGTTATTACCCACGATTCATCAACTCATGGCGGTCAGATGTTGGTCTTTCCAGAAAGTAATAAAAATACAACACAAAACACAATGGTGTCCATCAGATGTTCACACTCCAGGTCCCCAGTTTGCCTGTTTACAGCTTACGATTTGAGCGCTTACAATGTACCATCTGATGGTACGATGCTCCACATGTCGGACCCCGGTCACCAGAAATGCTTTGGATTCTCAAAGTGACTCTTTGTCAAATCTGCCATACTGTCCCCTGTTTTTGGTTTGTTTTCTCCGCCTATGTTTGCGAATGTGCTCTGTGGCGAGTTTCGGAAAAAAAAAATCGTAAAACGCTACAGGATTTCGGCGTGTTTCAGTTTCCCAGGATCGATCGTGAGTAAATAATCGGTTGCCTAAACACCTTCTACACTGCACGATCCAAGTCACATGACCAAGCCAAAAACAAGCCGAAGCGGTAGATAGTCGTACAACATTTTTTCGCTAGCTTAAGTCAGTCTAATGTTTTTTTTTTTTCCAATGCATCAACGTACGCAATTTATTACCAATCATAATATTGAAAATAGTCAAAAAGTTAAGTTCCGATAGTTTTCAGTAGAGCTCCATGGATTGTTTTTCCACTATCTTGTAATATAAATGATAAACCCCCCTCTAATCACTAGATGGCAGCAGTGTAGCTGATTTTATTTATCTATTTTATACGAAAATCGCTGTGAAAACATACGTTGGTTTGTTGTAAATAAATAGATATTACCAGGTACTCAACAGCCCTTTCATTATGTCATATGACATATATATACACACACATATACACCCATATATAAATATATACACAAATATATATATACATATATGCACACATAGTATATATTAATTTATATAAAGCACCTCCAAGTTGAACAAAACATTGCTAAACAAAGATGTATAATTTATATATGAATAAATACACATATATTTTATATATATTCACGTATATACACATATATTTATATGAAAAGCCACCTTTAAGTTCAAATACACATTGTTAATGAACATTATAACATATACATATATAAATTCATATGTATAGATATATATTTGTATATATATTCATACTGTATAACAATAATAGCAGTTTAGAAAGCAGACTTGGGTCTCCAAGGCTTCGGGTTCTAATCCTCCAGCTGCCAGGTTGCCACTGAGGTAACAGATAAGCAGATGGATTAATAATAATGTATTTATATATATTTATATACATATATGAAAGTCGTTGGAACACAGAGATCTCCCCATTTCTATTTCTAGATTAGTGAAGAAACTTCCAAAGCCAAAAACAAAGGTAGAGAGTCCTAGCAAGAAGGTGTTTGTCCTTCCTCTTCCTCACCTGTTCCAACCTCTATCTCCCCATCAGCCGTGTTTTGTGACTCACTCTTCATCTCCTCTTTTTTACCTCTCATCGCTTCTTCACATCTCCAGCTAACACGGGCCTGGAGGCAATCAGAGGTGTGGGGAGCACCACTAGGGGCTGCAGACGCATCGCCTCCTCAGGCGCCGTAATTATTTGGCTCTTTTATTGTTGAGTGCGCTCCTGACGTTCCGCCTGCAGGGAGTGGGATATCTGTTAGGCCACAAAGTTTCTTTGAGGAGACTCAAAACACCACTGTCACGAAGGACAGGAAGTGGAATAATTGGAGCTGCTTCGTCCTTTTGTGGAGTACATCAGTGTGGTTCCCCAACCTTTTTAGCTTGTTATGCTATTTTCTCATCGCAAATTTTTGGGGACCCCTAAGACATATTAGCACCAGTCACTTGTCGCTAGTTACCAGACCCCAGATGTGGTCGCAACCCGAGGTCGGAAGACTACTGTATCAGTTTGGTTTGGTATGTTGTGCCATGTTGTGAAACCAAGTGGGCCAGTTATGGTCCACCAGCCAGATGTTTTACACCCATGGTCTAGGGCTTCTCGAGTGGTTCTCAACTGGTCTCACTCTGGGACCCACATGACCCTGTAGTCATTAGGTGGTGACCCACGCTCGTAAAATTCAAAGCAAATTAATAAAAAAAACCCCACTTTTTTTAACATACCCATTTTATCATAGTGCACCTTTCAAAATAAGAGATTTTCTAAAAAAAAACACATGCTCAACAGCTGATTCACATTATTTAGCTGATTTCTGACCAGCTGTTTGCGACCCATTCAGAACTGGTCCGTGACCCACTTTTGGGTCGGGACCCACGAGTTGAGAACCACTGGTCTAGTGACCTACGTAAATACAATATACATATATATACTAAATATACTTGATTTATACACCTGTGGCCAAGTAATTAGGACACCTGATTCTGATCACTTGAATTGGTTAGCAAATACATTTGATAATATAATGTATATGCACATACATAAATATATAGAATTGTTTGGTAGAGAATCTCAGCAGCATCTTTAACTCCTCCACCTCCTGTCTTCTGTCCATTCCTAGTGTCTCTAATCCATCCATCATGGCTGGTCTCGCCAGCAACCTGTAAACCATTCTCCGTGTCCATGTCTGTGTCTTTCTGTCTTCACGTTAACGTAGACGCCAAGAGGATAAAAACAAACTTCAACCTCACACAAAGACAAACAGTGGCTATTAATCAGCGTTGCAACGTCAGAACACACCGTTCAGTCAAGGTGAGGAAATCCAACGCTGTCTCTGGAAGATGCATTGGAAGTAGAAATAAGCATCTATATTACCCATGATGCTTCAGTCATTACTGTGGCCCGGCAGCGTGTGATAAATTGTTGTGCTTATTTATAAAAGTGTGGGAGTTGACAGTGTCCAACGCACACAAACAGAGGGAAGGAATATGATGCATGATGAGAATTTAATTAAAACGCGGAGACGCACATGACACGCGCAACCCATAAAGACGAAAAGTAAGCAATGGCATGAAATACAGCGTGGCGTGTGGCTAGTTTTTTTTCCGCTGACGTGCCGCCGAATCAATATGTCATCAAGCATCCCTCCAAGGCACCGGAGAACACGTTTTCTGTTATTCTTCAGCTGAGCAGCTCGTATGGATTTTGTCTCAACGTGTTTATTTGACTATGGCAACGGAAACCGAGAGGGAGACGGTCAGGAAAGACACAGACAACTCAGTTTTTTCTGTAATAAAACAGGTTCAACATTTGTATAAGTGTGTATATATGCATATATATTTATATATATTTACATATATTTATATATATTTACATATATTTATATATATTTATATATGTACACGATACATATATATGTATATAGATATATAAATATATACATTTATGTACAAATATATATACATATATAGGAACTAGTCCGAAGGAGAACAATATAAATATATCAACCTAATCACAATTGATTAACATAATATTTGTATATGTGTATAGCTATAAAAACATACATATGCATATATATGTCTATATATCTATAATAAATATATATGAATATATATTATATATTTATACATATATACACACAGTATATATGTAATATATCTACATGGAAAATACATTTTTGATATATATATAGCTTAATTTTTTAACAATTATATTTATTACATATGTATATGTATATCTATATATACATTTAAACAGATTGCATTTATATAGACACAATATTTTCGTTTACAGTTGAAACTTTTGCATGGTGATTTATAATCAGTAAAAATTTATTAGGTGATGACAAACTATTATTAATTAATATATGTGCATTTGTTTATACAACATCGGTTCAATCAATAGGTGATGACTACATTCTAATAATTAGCAATTAATACATTAAAGTAGTTGAAATCAATGTGTTCATTATCGATTAACAAAAAAAAAAAAAAAATTACGAAAAAAATCATTAAGTTAGCCATGACTTCTCATATATTTCTCTTATATTTTTAATCCTGATTTATTTTGCTCCCAAAGGAGCAAGATTGTATTCGCACAAATCCAGGACACGGGAACATGTGCTTTAAACGTCTTTCAAATCATTTGCATACTTTTGTTTGACGAGCTCATCAAAGTTGAGCCGTGATGCTTGTTCTTTTCTTTGTGCAGCGTTGAATAAAAGAGTCTCTGGACGCCGTCCTGAGTAAATAAAGATTTATTTTTAAATTATCAATCACCGGCTGGATCTTTCATGTTGTTAGTGGGTTGACTTGGTCTTGGTATACACCCTACACCCTGCACTCAACAATTCCTCGCGTCGTGCAGGAAACAGGTCCAGGCTTTGCATATATATATATATTGCAGATATATTTTATGATCCTTTTTGTTTCCATTTGTGAAAATATAAAAATTCCACGTTGAACTTTATTCTTTCCCCTGCATTATGTGCCACGTCAGATAACATTTTAACAGTCCCTCTGGTATCAAAAGATACCAGAGGGACTGTTAAAAGAAGCGTGTCTTTATAAGTATTTGAAATCTATTGTTTTGTGCTACCAGAGAGATATGTGAACTATGAGCACATATTTCTACAAGGTACAAGAACATATCAACTATGGCTGTGGATTTCCACTTCTTATCCTTTCAGTTTGTCCCCTATTCAGTGGTTGGGTAGGACAAAACTATAGGTAGGACAAAACTTCAGAGCACCGGCGCAAGAGTCCTCTGACTATTCAATTATCTAACTGCGTGTTGTCTGCATTAGCCTTAGCCTTTATGCTTGTCCCTTATTGAGGCCTCAGGTAGGAAAAAACTATAGGTTGCATAAAACTCTAATACACCGATACAGAGAGGAGGAGATACAACGGTGCATAGTTTACAATAGTGAAAACTATAAAAGAAATGAAGTAATGAATAGATATTTGATGTCTATAGTATTGTGCTGCCAGAAAAAAAAATGTGTACTGATACCACATATTTTTCCAAGGTACGAGAAAATATCAGCGAAGGTTGAGGGTTTTCACTTCTTCTTCTCCTTCCTTTTAGCTTTTTGGCTTGTTCAGGGGTTGGTAGGAAAAAACTATAGGTAGGAAAAAACTTCAGAACACCAACACAGAGAGGAGGAGATACAAATGTCCAAGGGTGTGTTGTCTGCATTAGTAAAAGCTATTATAGCAATGCAGGGACTTGACTGTTGCATTCGCCGACAGGAAAACTGTCTCCACAGCCCTACTACTACGTAATATATGGCCCT